>JAYRBT010000042.1:64071791-64095657 GCA_036023395.1 Myiotriccus ornatus | reverse complement strand
CAGTTACCAAATGGACTCAGTGCAAATATAAAATGAGCTGGGTTGGGGCATGTCCAATGTGGCTTCCAGCTCTCTGGATTTCCTGGGAAATGTTAAAGCGCAGAGCACAGCATGGTCTAACTGGCCATCTGCATCTTCCTGCTTTCCCATCTCACTGCACTCCACACTGAGCTACCTGAAATCCATCATTTCCTTTATCCAGATTATCACAGAATCCCAGAATGGCTTCTGTTGCAAGGGATTTTAAAGATCATCGTGTTTCAGCCCCTCTGCCATGGTCAGGGACACCTTCTACTAGACCAGCTTGTTCAGTTGTGTCCAACCTGGCCTTGAACACTTCCAGGGATGGGGCAACTGCAGCTTCTCTGGGAAACCTGTGCCAGGGCCTCACCACCCTCACAGTAAGTAATTTCTTCCTAATATGTAATTTAAACCTATCCTCTGTCAGTTTGAAGACATCCCCCCCTTGTCCTGTCACTCCAGGCCCTTGTAAATAGTCTCTCCCCACCTTTCTTGCAGGCTTCCTTCAGGTTCTAGAAGGCCCCAGTTAGGTCACCCCAAAGCTTCTCTTCTCCAGGTTGAATAATCCCATTTCTCACAGGCTTTCAATTCAATGTGCTTGCAGGAACTGACAAAATAAATATTTTCTTTTCTGTGATCTGTCCAAGAATATCGTTCTTCTGAGACTTCAGGAAGGCTCATCTGCTAGCATCATGTAAGTTGTCTTCGTTAATTTTTAAGCCTACATAAAACTGATCCTGCTGCTGAATTAGGGTCATATTTGAACAGTTGAACAGTCATAGGGAAACCACCCGAGTTGTTCTCTCAACTTTTGTATTTGCTGAGTTGCTCAAGCTTTGTATTTGTGTCACCTTTCAGTGAGAGGACTTTTTTGTGATAATAATTATTATTTTCCTATAGGTATAGCAATAATATAATGTTCCTATAGCAATAATTTTCTGTGATGGATGTGGTACCAGTATTTCATCCCTTACACGTCTTACACGCTGCGTAATTGTAAGTTTTAATGTGCGTCAGAGATTCACGTTTGTTTATATTGCCTGTAATTCCTCTCATTTCAGACTTACAAAACCAGCATTTTTTAGATGGTTTCCATTGTCCAGCAAGGATAATACAATGCACAAAGAACGTATTACTGAGCAAACAAACTATTCTTTTCAGGTGACTTTTTTAAACAGATTGACAGTAAACACTAGGAGAAAGGTGAGATGTTTATCAATAAACAGATCCTACAAATATGATTATCAACAAAATACTACAAATTTATCTCTTTTTTTTTCCAAATTTGATAGTGAGTCTATATGAATAGGTATAAATCACTATCAGATGGCAAATCATTGGCATTCATTCTCTTTCCTCAAGTTAAAATATTTTGTCTTCTCTCAAAAGCCAAAGTGATTCACATCTCTCTGCATTTAAAAAGAAGCTCTTCCTGACTGATCCCCTCTACAGAATACTGTAGGAGGCCCTTAAGCCGAGGGAGAAAGAGAACTGGTTTTGCTGAATGAATCTGAAGGGTGTTTCAGTTCTTGTACTACTACCAAATTAGGGCACTGGTTAAGTCTTCACATGGATTGTGCTGCGTAAATTTTCCAGAAGGTGACTGGTCAGGGTGATACACGGTCAGTCTCTATTTTTGTGGCAATAATTTAAAAAATGCCATTACCTAAACATCCCACTCTTTTATTGTGACCATGGATTACATATTTGGAGCTCCCAGGAAGCCAGTAGGAATCCTGCTGTCGGTTGTTTGCAGTCGGCATCTCGTCCTTCCTCGCGTTTCTTGCATTTGGGGCCGCAGTGAATGTAACACACACAATTCTGTCTTTGTATGGCCCTGGAAACATACCAAGAAATTATATCAAAAGCAGATTTCATGATCAGTTCTGTGAAGAAAATGTCAGCACTTGTTCTGTTCCTGGTGTAGTGGGGAAGGCAGATGAGCTGTTGTCTGAGACCTCGGTGAGGGAAAATGTGTCTCTCATTATTACTGTACTGCTGCTAAGAAGGTCTCATCTTAGAAAACAGTATAACATGAGAATCTTTACTTCAAAATTCCATCCAAACAGCCAAAATAAAATAAAATAATATGAAAGTTTAAGCTTTGTAAAGCTGGAAAGCTTTGCAAGATTGACGTGTTGCAACCCAAAAACATAAGTCTGACAAGTGTCAATAGGGGTTCCTGAGTATCCTGGACAGAATGTTTTGGGAGCTTCTCCGGAGGAATGATGCTCACTGGGTATACTACTGTATCAGGTTGGTGTACATAGTCTTGCTTGATTGCTACACTAATATTAAAAAGAATGGAGAAGTCTTTACATATCTGCCAAATAAAATAGAAAGGGATCCAGATGTTGTGTCCAAAGATAATAAATCATCTAATCATCTTCTTGGGAATAAAAAATGTGTTTGGGTCTTGAATGAAATAATTTTTCATTTGCAGAGATTGGAATAAAAATTCCTGTGAGCTCCATACAGCAGTGAAGAAGGTCTACAGAAGACTGATGGTCACACAGCTCATGAATTACAAAACTACCCTGGGAAGAATGCAAATTATTACAAGCAGGGTGAGCGTGAAATTGCCCTCAATTTGACTATATCCACGTAATATAAATATCACAGTCATGATGACTATTTTTCTTGGGCACATTTTTCAAAGAACAGGTGAGTTGAAGGAAGGGCTGGCATGGTCATTCTTCACCGTATCTAAGAAAGTTTCCAATGGACGATTGTTTGATTTCTTGTATGTTGGGACCAAATGTTGATATTTATTCCCATGCATAAGTGTCCAGAAGTTCATGCTGGTTTTCACAGAGCAATCATATAGCCTACTCGTCTGGAACAATTACATGTTTTGCTCCTGTTTTTCCTCTCAGTTAAACCAGTAAGTGGATTAAAGTCTTTTATATGCCTCATATACTGTTGGTGTCATGAATAATTTAATTACGTCTATCTCCAGGACAAAGCTCAGAAATGCCAGTTAACAACTTAAAAAAAGGTTTTGTACATTATAGTGAGAGTTTATCCACACTTCAAAGACTCTCTGTTGTTGAGTTCAATGCAATGAATATGTTTTTCCTTTCAAGAAGACAAAAGTGGGGGGGCCAACTGGTTTGGTTTAGCTAATTAAGAAACCCTGTTGGTCAGTAATGTTTTGTAGTGCTCTGAAAAAATATTATACTATTATGAAAGACACTAGAATAATCAACCAGAACCCATGTGTTTGCTGACTTGCAAGTCAAAGTTTACAGTGGATTTTACTCCTGCTGTTAAACAACAAGACCAGGATTTTTCTCATTGTTTCTAGCCAGTGCCCTGCCTTCTTGACAATGGACCTTTGTGGGAAAATCAGCTATACCACCCTCAAAAAGGACTCTATGACAAGGAAAGAGGGAACCACTGGAAAGTATTCCAGCCTGGAGTACAGCTGGGAACATGGCGCTTCCATCTCCAAAGATATCATCCTGTCAGTTCCTCTGGCCAAATTTATCGTTCTACTCCAAATTTGCAGGGAGAACTCCACGGCTTCCATAAATTATCATGTGTCCTGAGTCCTGGAGGGAAGTGTTTTAGCACATTCGCACGGTGAGGAGACATCTGGTGCTCAGCAGTGGTTCCTGACATGTTGTGCTACTGTACTGGCCTTTTAACGTTGAATTTTACATGCCTGCCTCTTGTGCATCGTGTTAAACTCCCTTCGGATACTGCACTGAAAGGAAGATGGATGTATGGAAAGATCTTGAGTTTTATGTTTGGTTTCGTTAGTGAAAACTGCTGATATGTCTTTCCATAGAGGAAGAGTTTGCCAGTACTGCTAAACTTCCAGCATTCTTCTGATGGCAAGTATGGTGTGGATTTGGTGCATGTTTCGAGCACCAGTCCCATGCCCTCAGCACTTAAAGTTGGCTGATGGGACACAATTCCTCAGCAGACTGGTTTTCATCCTCCTCAGTTTAGAGATTTGGGGTTTTTTGGAGAATGGCATCACGTATCATTCAGCTTTACGTTTGGCTTTGGTAGAGAGGTGATGTGTGCAGATCTTTTGACGTGTCTGAGGCACTGAGTACTTTCACCCTTTGTGTTTCCCTCTCATTAAATGAGCTGTGAGCTAGTGCCCCAATGTATATGTGCTTGACAATGCTATAAAACCCTAGTCAAATACTATAATAAAATATTCTAAGATCTTCCTTTATTTTTGAAAGTCACAGAGTGGGGATTTTTCATTTTACTGATAAATAATCGTGTGTTTCATCACTCTTTTAGTGTGCTTCATGGTTTTGAACTCCTTAACCTTCAGGCTTTCCACTGGATATGCAAGTGCCAGAAAACCTTTTTCCTCCTTTAGGAGATTTAAGATTTACAGGGTCCCAAGAGGTAAGGTGTTATAGAAAACCTCAAATATTGTGATAAAATCACCAGGGGAGCAGCCATGGCTGGAATGGAGTTGCTCCCCTGAAGGAGGGTGTCACACTTCTGCCCTCCTTCTTCTGTCCTGCTCTTAACATCAGCTTCATGGTTGTAACTTAAACTCACCCCTCAGGGTGAAGGTTTGGAGCTGGTTCTCAGGTTGGCTTTGCACTAATGCCATCTTCATTTGTGATCCTGCAGTCTCCTGTTACTAATGAGAAAACATAAGCATTGTGCCATTCTGCCAAGTTATCCTACGTCATATAACCTCAGCATTCTTGGCAAACAGTTTTTATTTGGAGTGTACAGAAGGAAAGGAATAACTCTCCTTCCTTGAAAAAAATGGCCTTCCTGTGGGATACTCTAGAAAACAGAGGGACTTAACTTTGTCTAAAATATTGGTTGACTGCTTGTAATGGAGCTACTGGAGCAGGGTATGGAGTCCTCACTGGTTCCTGCTGACAGTCTGCCTCAAATGTGAGTACAGTCATGCAGACCCTGAATTGTTCCCACATTATTTGGTTTATTACATAGCAAGCTAACAGGTTGCTAGGCAGCCTGGCTACAGATTGGGCAAAAATGTGGAAACCAACGTGTGCTCCACGTGTCACAACTCTGTCGATGATCCTGTTTACGGGAAAGTTTCTTCACGTTAGAAAGCCCAAGTCCCATACACAGTAAAACATGATAAAACGTGCAGAGCTGATATGGTCAAAACATATATTTGCAGGATCTGTGACTTGAATCTTAGCAATAGTACTTTAAATATGGTTGCCAGTGAATAGAAGGAGAGCTTGGTACTGCTGAGGAAACGTAGTGATTCTCTTCCCTGTTGGTTACCCTGTGGATGTATCTAAACCAAGGTTAAAAATAAAGAACAGGAAAGTGGCTAATCACAGGATCTCAGCAGAGATAGAAATTTTGAAAGCTTATTGTATCCTCACAGAAGTTCATTCAAGCAAAGACAATACAATTGACTTTGACCCATCAGAGCACACAGTATCCTTCCCTCAATTAACTGGAAAACTGGTAGAAAATGGCTGGTTCTCATTGTACAAATCAAGACCAAAAGGCAGCTTGTGTCTGTGAATGGAAAAAAGGGGAGATCTGTGGAAAAATAATGATCCATCCGCATTTTAAGGAGTTTTAGTTTAGTATTGTAAATAAATAATGATTTCATACTGGGCTAAGACCAAGTTAATCATGTGAAATATGAATATTCTTTTTTCCAACACTATAATATTTGGCATGTAAGATAATGTATGACATGGAGAGTGATTTTTATTGTCCTTTCTAGGTCTGCTGCTACACATTTCCCAAGGACAGCAGCACTGCAGAGGGCAGGAGGAAGGCGGAACAAATGGTTCATCATCAATATCTTAGGGGAACCTTAAAAACAAATAGGCAAACTTGCTCAGAATGACCACACTTTCGGTGTTCTCTGGGAAAAGCCTGTCTTCTCCACTTCCAGATCAGGCAGTGGACTGCTGTGATGATTCTGAGCCGTGTGGATTTTACTCATGTATGAGGTCCACTCATTTCAAAGGGCATTCAGTGCCTGAGGGTTGCCTGGTAAGCAAGGCAAAAAAAGCAAAGATTGCAAAGAGTGGTCTTGAGTTATCAACATTCAGGGTGCACTTCCTGGACTAGTGAAAAATATGTGTATATCCCACAAGAAAGTAGTATCAAACACTAAAGAAAAATGAAAAGCATCCAAGGAAAGTCTGTGTAGACATAAAGACAACCCAAGGCCAAAAAAATGGCATAGGCCAAAACTGCAGTAAATGTGGTAAAAAAATAGCAAGGCTAGGCAATTGTAACCAATATAAGAATCATGCTGGTAGGCTGCAAAAAGAAACAAGTGTAAAAATCCCTAATAATTTGCAATTCTGCAAATTCTCTGCATTTTTTTTTTTTTTTTGAGAAGATCCAGTGAATCCACCTGCAGAAGATACAGCTGGTGATTCAGGAAAAAAAAAAAAAAAGAAAGTGACCTTTCAGATGCTGGAACTTTGAGCTTTATAATAATAGAATAATAGTAAATTCATACTGTACAGGGTGTTGGTGGCAAGGCTGTGGTGAAGGGGGGGCTGCAGGGGCTCCCTCGTGCCTGACAGTGTGTGCCCACAGGGCAAGCTGAGCCTGGGGAAAAAAGTCACACGGACGTGGGGAGAAGTTGTTTCCATTTTTGTCTTTCTCACCATCCAACTCGGTTTTAATTGGCATAAAATTACATTTAGTTTCCCCAAGTCGAGTGTGTTTTGCCTGTTGACTGTTAAGATCTCCCCGTGTTTACCTCGACCCGTGAGCTAAACGCAGGAGTGCGATGATGGAGATCACAGAGAGGCTGCAGTGAGCAACACTGAAAAGAATGAAAATGGTGGTTTAGTGAGGGAAAGTCTTGACAAGGCTAATCAGAAAGAAAAAACAAACAGTGACCACTGAGATGCAGAGCTCGGGTTGGGGTGGGGACAAGGAGGCAGGGGACCAGGAGGGGAGGATGAACTTCTGTGTAATATTTGCTTCCACACACGCACTATTAAAACTGGAGAGTGGTGCTGAAAGAGATTTAAATAGATTTGATTTCCTGAGCTTGTAATGAGTCCATGCACTTTGGGTTTGGCTGAATTTTTTTCCATTTTTATTCCTTCTTTTTTTTTTTTTTTTTTTCCACAGGAAGAAGTAATAATATTTTCAAACCCACTGTAGTTCTGGTCCAAATCAGTTTTAAGATTCTAGTTTGGGAATGACAGGATCAAATTCTCACAAGCCTTCTCAGGAGATTATGGCCCAGCAAAGATTAAGATATTTCTGCTGTCTTGATCTGGATCCAGAAATTCTTTCCACTTCTCAGCCTGCTTTCCAGTGAGTGCTGCTAAGGTGTGTTTGAATCAGAAAAGTAGACTCCAGGCAGTTGTTTTTCTGTCTCCTTTGTCCTCTTTTCTCCTCCCATGTCCGAACCCCCACCACTCACTAAAGTTTCACTCCCTCCTGTCTCTCTACCTTGCTGCCAAAAAAAAAAAAGGAAAACAAAAACGTCACAGCTCTTCTGTTTTTTTAACGGGATCAGATTTTGAGGCTTTGGTTTTGTCTCATGTCTATACGAGGTAAAAAACACTGAGCTCTTTTTTTTTTTCTTCCCCCCGGCCTTAAAACCTGATGTTGCTTTGGGTTTGTGGTATAAAGAAGATTAATGTCCTCGTATACTCCCAACAGCAAACATTCTCTTTTCTTTTGCATTCAGTTTTTTGCACTGATTCCGCAGAATCACACGTTGTACTGGGTTGGATTGATAGCCAATCTTAAGCCAATATGTTTTTTCCCTATCCTCTCAAGTGTTCCTGCTGACTTCTGTTTTCTGATATGTTTTTGGATTGCCATGGTGTCAAGCAGAAATATAAATGTTTGAATTTTTTTTTTTCTTTTTTCATCTGCTGTCAAAATATTTCACAAGGTACCCCTCAGCTTTCAAGGGAGGAAGCACCGATATCTACACACACATACGGAGATCCACACTCATCCATCACAAATATTGTCACATCCAGCTAATCATGCAGTCTGTTTAGGAAACTGTAGTTGAAGACAGAGGAGGAGTTTTGAAAATCAAACCTTGCCTGCAGAGTTGCTTGAGCAGTGACTCACTGAGTAGTCACTGTAAATAAATTAACTTGTGCCTCAGTTTACTGTACTGTAAAAGTAAAGTTCCATTGAAGTGTTTAGAAACTGAAATGCTATTCTGAGAACATACTGAGGTGCTTTATGATCCAGGTGACCATTGATAAGTGTCGTCTTGACTGTATCTCCCTCAAGAAATAAACAAATTGGTGTTTGGAAAGCTGCCATTCCCAGCAGCCATGCACTCAGAACATTCCTCCTTCTCACTTTGTCTGTAAGGGACTTTTCAGCTGGTTTTTTTTTTACACTGGAAAATAAGCTGAACTTACTTTGAAACACAAAATAAGCATGAAGAAAAAAAAAATTGCAAAGGAGTGCTAAGAAAGGTAAAACTGCTGGGATTTCTTTTAGGAAACATTTCCTCTGTCAAAAAATCTCTGCCTTCTTTTTATGGGAGGAGGTAAAAAGCAAGAAGTTGGGAGTAGGGAGGGGGGGAAAGGATGCATGTAGCTGTAATGATTAAATGTTAGCTTTGTGTCTTTTTTTTCTTTTGGCCTGCTAGGAGCTATGTACCATGGTGATACATAAACAAGAAGTGACCAATTATTCATGTGAAAAGAGGCTTCATGAATCACAGGAAAACAGTAAATTGCGTGGAAAAGCACATTTCGCACTCTTTTCAGGATCTAATTATGAAAACATGGAATGAATATCATAACATTCCTTTTAATAAGAATTATTAATAAATGAAACCCTGACAGACCTGCCCAGCCTGGAGAAGGTCAAGCCCTGAGGTGTGTGTTGTTTGTTAGCAGAAGTTGCAGCAGAACACCAAGGGAATGGTGGATGCAGTGCCACCCGTTAGCTGGAGATGAAATAACTATTCAAGGAATGCAGCATCTCATTCCACCAGAGTGCATTTTTGCTTCTTTGGTGGTACATTGTAAGGGAGCAGTTTTTCCAAGTACAGAGGAGGAATCCACTCCTAGTCGACAGCTGGCATTGCATGGGCTGTTCCTTGCTTGAGGGACTGAAATTCCAACCTGCTGCACAGAATGTCCACTGGCATGAACTCTCTCCCTCACTGTCGGCCTGATCTTGCAATTGGCTCTACCTGAGGACAGAACTGGGCAGAAGTAGAGTCCCTTCGACTTCACTCAGTCTCTCTGGAATGGCCGTGTGGCGGGAGAGGTGATGCAGGCAAAAAGCTTTTAGGTACCAAGTAGCTGTTTGTCCTTCTGTTTTTAATGATATAAAAATCCATCCTTGCCTTCACTGCCCGGGGCTGCTTGGCTTCGTGACCTGCTACAGCTGTTTCATTCCATGTATACATTAAGCTAGGAATAAGAGGTAGCCTCATCAAACTGCGCAGCATCTCCAGCAGTGCTGGAGCTGTTTGGTTCTCGGGTGTTTTGCTGATGCTGTGCTAGAGATTTGCTGTGCCCACACAAAACACTTTTTTACAGAATGCAAGGTGTCTGAGGAGAATCTGCTGCTTGGAGAGCCAGGCAGCAAATCTGACGTGACAGAGTTCATGATTCTGAAAGGGTCAGGTCACTCCACTGACTTGATGAGAAAAACCAGACACCCCTTAGCAAGGGCTTTAGGAATACCTTTTCATTAGCACCCAGAATCCATAAGAATGAGGTCAGAGTGGACATGGGATACATAGCACTTGAACCCCACCACTTGACATAAAGTGGGAAAGAGAAATTATTCTAATCTTAAATCAGAATGCCAAGGGTTAGCAGCACACAGTTTCTGGATGTTGGAGCCCATCAGAGTGAAAAATTCCTGCGCAGAGATGAAGGCGTGGAGAACTACATGTAGACAGGATAATCAGAAAGGGGTCAAACTGTTCAGGTCCTGCTTTCATCTTGTCTTCAGAGGCTGCACTTCTCACTCATTCTCTGTGCCCTGGATGGCCAGCCACTGTTTGAATTGCAGGGATAAAGTTCCTTCTGTCAAAGGAAATTTATTGAGAGTTTGCATTGATTTTGTTTTTTATTGGCTTTGCCCAGGATTAAATAATTGTACAGGATGCCAGTGACTAGAGGATCAGTCCCATGACATGACCTCCTCTGAGCTTAGAGTGGATGATGAGAAGAAGTGAGAGGAGGTGCTGGTTTGTGCTGGAGGGAAGTAGTCCTGCTGCTGAAAACACTCCCCACATCAGTGGTTCTGGCCATTATGTTGTGCCACAAATAGGGTAAAAAAGAGCCAAGATGCCCACAGTACCTACTTGACTTTTTGTTCTTTATCACCATTCATCAGGTGCGATGTCACATTTAATATTTTCCATTTGCTTTTGGCCAGTGTGGTCTGGTGCTGCTCAACAGCAGAAACCTGTTGATTCTGGACTGCTAACTACTACTGGCTGGCACACCAAACTGTAGGGTGACTGAACTGTGGTGGAAGACAGACAGAATTGTTTCCAATGTACACCTAAGGAGGCCCTCAGTAAAGCAAACATTGATTTTGGAGAAGGGTTTTTTTATTTTTTTATTTTTTAATTTTTTTTTTAGCTATCTACTGCCAGCAGGCTGTAAATAGGATCCCTATATTTTTTTCCCTGTTGATACTAACCCACATTGGAGCTCATCAGCAGCCTCCAAGCCAGTAGAAGTTGCTGAGCACTGCTAGAAGCCACTCACACCTCGGAGCAGATGAGGCCGGTCCCAGTTGTCACGGACTGGCTGCGAGGAGCGAAGGCGCTGCGGGCAGCCCTGCAGCCCACGGGTGGCCTGTGACAGCTGGTTCACTGGGTTCATCCCGCCTTCATCCCCTGCCTCCCGCTATTATAAATCATATAGGTACGAGTTTGTTCCTGGAGCAACTTGTTTGCTTTATTTATTTGGAAAATTTCAGTAACTGCACTCACCACAGCCTCTTTTTCTGCTGCTGAGTTTGCCATGACTGGGGCTCGCTCAAGAATGCTTCGTCTTAACAGTGTGTGATTTCCCCTTCTGATTCCTGAACCACATACTGAATAGATGTGCTGGTAAAGTGTGGTAAATACATTTCCAGATAAACTAATGGTATCTCAGAAATGACCCACTTCTCTAGAGACAGAATGCCACAGATTTGAGGCACCCTTCGACTAAAAAAGAGTTGGACATCCTGTCCCATTCCCCTCCTCCCCAATTTTAAGATCAGTGAAACATTTAGAACAGAAAACAATCTATTTTTAGTACAAATCACACAGGCACTCCTGGTTTTATTTATATTTAAATTAAAACCAGCTTTTAGCCCTTCAGCTAACCCAGAAAGCTAATGTTATTTAAGAAAGGGGAAAAAGAAAAAAAAAAAGTTTTAAAATAGCTAAATAATTAGTTTGGACTTGGCATCCACACAGCACTCTGTGATGGCTACTGGCTTCAGAAGGTTGGTGGAAAAACTAGCCAGATGTGCTACGACTCTAGAGACCAGTGGCTAGCAGTGTATGGGTTGCAGGAGGCATGTGTACACTTTGTGGCAAAGAAATAGTTAAAACATTGCTTGGGCTGAGTCAAATGCCCAGTGGTGCTTGTTTGGAACATTTTCCTTTGAGTCATTTTGTTTGAAATGTAATAGATGGCTGGTCAATCTGTTGTTAGAGCCTCTGTAGTTGTTGCCTGGAATATTATTCCAAAATGTTTACTCCACAGAGGTGTCTCATGAGCGGTACCTCTTACTCACATCTGTCACTTTTTTTAGGAGGGGTAATTTGAACTTGCCCTGTGTTTTTGCTCACATCTCACAGATGTTCAGACCAGCACGGCTGTTTCCTTCAGCCACCCTGTCACTGCAAAAGCTTCCGAGGTGAATTCAGGGAGAGATTTGAAAGTGACCAAAGGGAGCAGAAAGACAACTGTAAGACAAGTGTATTTACAATAAAAAATTATTTCCAGTGAGACCAAAGGGCCTGTGAAAAAGTGTGAAGACCAATGTTTCTGCTGTAAGGAGGTTTCAGTAAGAGATCCTGGTCTGCTGCAGGAGATGTTGTGGAAGTCAGTGAGTGAAGAGCCTTAACAAAACAATCCCTGATATACCCAAAATCCCGGGTTCATGATGTGTGAGTGTGTTTTAGTGGATTTTTGGGAAAGCCTGGTGTATATGTGAGACAAAGGAGGCCCTTTGTGATCGACCTTTACACAGCCATCCACCATGCTCCTCAAACAGCTGATGTACCCCTGCCACGAGCTGCACACAGCCTGAAACCAAAGGGGAGCCAAAAGGAACATGGGATTGGTGTGTTTGACCTAAAACTTCGGTGTGAGTGCTGCCAGATTCTTTTGGTATGTGATGGGGAACTGGGGCTCGTGCCGGTGCACGGTGCCGGTTTGAACGGAGAAAGAGCCGTCACAGCATGGGAGGCAGCCAGACCTGGGATGCTCTTTGGCATACACAGAGGTAGGTGTTATGGTGAGTTCACAGAATCACTGAATTATAGAATAGCCTGGCTTGCAAGGGACCCACAAGGACCACTGAGTCCAGCTCCTGGCCCTGCACAGGACCACCGCCAAGAATCCCACCCTGTGCCTGAGAGCATTTTCCAAACACTTCTTGAGCTCTGTGCCCACTCCCCTGGGGAGCCTGTTCCAGTGTCCAGCCACCTCTGGTGGAAAACCTTTTCCTAATATCCCACCTAAACCTCTCCTGACAGAGCTCCAGCGCTTCCTTTGGGTCCATCACTGGTCACCACAAAGAGCAGGAATCAGCGCCTGCCCCTCCACTCATGAGAAAGCTGCAGATCCCAGTGAGGTCTGATCTCAGTCTTCTCCAGCCAAACAAGCAAAGTGACCTTGTATGGCTCTCCCTACAGACCCTTCAGCATCTTCTTAGCCTTCTTTGGAAGCTGGAATTAGCTGGCAGCTTCTGAGACTCAGACTCCACCTGTAAGGACTAACACACTCCTCACTGCCTGCTGGTCAGGCTTTGGGACTGAAGAGCTGGCTCCAGATCTCCCTCATTTCTGTCTTCACAGTAAGGTTGGATTTGTGATCTCCTCTTCAATTTATGGATTTGGGTCTGATAGCTGTTTTGGGAACAAGATTAATTATGTACAAAGGTGTACAGGGGACTGAGGAAAAGTACTGCCTTGCTATCCTGCATGGTATAAATAACACTTATTCTTCTGATTTCTTAGAAAGCTCCTCAGCTTCATTCTTGAAAAGACTATGGAAGACATTCTTGAAAAGATTATAGAAGGAGTGAAGGAGAACGTGGTCTAAGCTGTCCTGCCCAGAAGCAGATGCTGAGCAATGATACTGCAAAGGTTTTTTCAAGATTACATACTACACCTCCAAAGACACCACACAGAAAACCCTCTGTCTCCACAATAGCATCCCACAAAATCTCAGCTGATTGGGTTGATTGGGATCAGATGATCACCAAACTAGTTTGTGCTATTTCCATTCACTTGCTGGCTTCAGCTGTTCTCACTGAGAGGTTATTTTGTGTATAGAATCAATTTGGTAGCTCTTGCTTTCAGAGAAGCTTTGATTTGTGCTTTATTCTGTGACCTGAGTTTAATTAACTCTCTTTTTCAGACAGTAAAGCACTGGGGGTAGGGAAATGTTCCTTTTCCCAGAGAAAATGATGAAAATTGCTCTGAGGGATTAATTTGTCCTGTGTTTTTTTAAAACGCTATTTCTTTATGCTGTTGACGAGGATCTCATCTTGATGTCTTAGATAATTTAAAGCCTTGTGTCAACCTTTGCAGGTGTAGTGGATGCCAATATCACACTTAACCTGGTCTGTCAGAGTTATAGTGTGGGTCTGATGGGGGATATCAGCTGGTTCAGCTGGCAGATGCTCCCATACCCTTTGCTCCGAGGCCTGTGAGAGTTATGAGCTGCCTGTATTCCAGGGGATCGTGGGTTAGTGTTAGTTTACACCAGGACTCTGGCAAATAAACAGAAGGTCCTCACATGAAAATACCATGGGAAGTATCAGTGGGAAAATGCTGGGAATATCTCCTGCCCACCTGGAGAGTGATGGGGTTGCTGCTGGGACTGGGAGATGTGAGTTCCCTGGAAGTATCCCAGGGTCACATCACGAGGCTGTACTTGCAGCACGAGACTACAACCTTTCTCTGGTGCTTTCCTGTGGGCAAAAGTTGGGATTTACAGAGGAGTCTGACACTGGGCAAAAAACTTGCATGAGGGCTGTGTTGTGGCAGGGGTTGTCATCAGTGATAAAGGACCATGGCATCCTGAAGAGCCCACACTTGAAGTGAAATAGTTGTCTGCTTGGAGGATGGAGTGGCTGAAATTGTCTTGTGCTGGAAGGACTGCTTAGAGGATGAACACTTCCCAATCTCTTCATCAGTGTCCCCACGGCTTTCTTTCTCCCCAAACACTTCCTTGGTTTTTCGTAAAACAATCAAGCAAACAACAGCAAGCACGTCTGCTGTCAATTCTGAGTCTTAGCAAAGCGTCTAGCCATTGACAGGAAGCAGTTGTGACCTCATCTGGCAACATATAAAAGCCAGTTCTAAAAATGGTGTTTAAAACAGTGACGTTTAATTTGTATGTGCCAGAGAAGGACACACACAAACTTTGTTTAAGTATAACCTGATCTTCAGTGTGGTGGAATCTGGAGATGTTTTGACATATTTACGTTATGTAATGGAAGTGTTTAATAGGAAGTAAGAAGACAATTTTTTTCCGAAAAAAACCTATTTTTGCTTACATACCCATATAAAATTTAACCCTACAGTAATGCTCTTGCTCCTCTTTTCCTTTCCATAGTTTTGTCCTATGTCTCTGCTGTTTACATCCCAGTTAATCTGAGTGAGCCAATGGTTGAAGTCAATTACCCTCACTGTCCTTTTTTGGGTAAAATGGAGCAGTATAACTGTCAATTACAGATTTATTAACAAAACATCTGAACCTTCCCAGAGTCATTAGCAGACAGGATGGAAAGATGTGTCCTACGCATGCCACAGGATTACTTACCAAATTGTGTATACCTAGGGAGAAACATCCAAAAACATGGACAGCGTCATTTAAAGCACAAACGTGACATTCCGGAAGAGTAAAGCTTAAGTCAATGCTTGAATAAATTATTCTGGCTCAAACTCTCTTTTGAACTGTGATGTTCACTGAGGATAATGAGAGGGCAAAGCGTGTTTCTAGTCTCATCCACATCCATCCTCATCCATCCATAGTGCTGTCTACACATGGCTCCAGCTGGGTGGCAGATCTTACAGGGTATGAAGGATAAAGAGCAACAGTAAAAACTTCCCTCATTTTCTTATTCAGCTATATCTCACAGTATCTCCATAACTCATTTATGACATTTGTGTTGTTATCACTGGATTTTAAGATAGGAATCCAAACAACAATTTCACGTCTTCTCTACGCTGGTCAAACCCAGCTCTCTCAGCCTCTCCTTGTATGCCATGTGCTCTAGACCTGTTTCCAGCTTTGTGGACTCCCCACTAAACTCTAGTTCATGTATCAATCTCCTTCTCATGCTGGGGTTACCAAAACTGGACACAGTAGTTCAGATACAGTCCTACAAGAGTCAAAGAGAGGGAAAGGATTTCTCTGGACCCTCCAGCTACATTCCTCCTAATAAAGCCCAGGATACTTGTGGCTTTCTTTGCCTCAAGGGCACAAAGGACCTTCATGTTCAACCTGCTGTCTGCAGCAACCCTGAGGTGCTTTTCAGCAGAACTGTTTCATACCCATCAGTCATCACCCAGCATCACTGAATAAGAATATTCTATCCGAGATGCAAGACCTTGTGTTTTTTTCCTGTTGAACCTCCTCAGTTTCTGTCTTCAGCCTGCTCCTGCTATTCCAGCATCTTTGAGCAGCAGTCCTACCCTCCGGGTCACAGATTCCTCCTCCCAGTTTGGTGTCATCTGTGAGCTTGCTGAGAGTACACTCCATTCCAGGTCATTAGTGAAGTCACTAAACAGTATGGTCACAGGACTGATCCCTGACAGATGGTCCCGTTTACTGACCACAAGCTGTATCACTGATCACAACTCTTTGATTCTGACAATCCAATTTTTCACTGCACTTACCCATCCTGCCTGGATTTCTCACCAGTGGTGATGACTGGGAGACTACAAGAGGCTGTGTCAAGGGCCTGGTGAAAATCAAGGCATTCAGCATCCCTCTTCCTCCCCTTGTCCACTGTGTCAGGCACCCCATCACAGAAAGCCATGCAGGTGGGCAGGCATCACCTTCCCTTGGTAAATCCATGCTGGTTCCCTTCTCATCCTTCATGTGTTTAGAAGTGACTTCTAGGAGCATTTGCTCCACAATCTGCCCAAGTACTGAAGTTATGGTGGCCAGCTACAGGTTTCCTGGATACTTCTTACCCTTTTTGGGGTTGATGCACCATCTGCCTTCTTCCAAGCACTTGGAGTTTTCCCTAGTTGCCATAACCTTTCAAAGGTGATGGAAATTATCCCCCCTGTGACATCCTTTAGCAGACACCCTGTGCCAGATCCTTTCACAGCCTCAGATGCCCCTTATGTGATCTGACAGGCCTGTGCACATCCAACTGGTGAAGGGATCCCCAACTCTTTTTCCTGTGCATACAGACTGTATTAGTAGGCTCAGAAACTTGGGAGGCCAAAGCACGAGTCTTACATGTGAAATATGAGCTGCAAAATGCGTGGGTTTTGCTATAGCTTGTCACTAGGTCCCTAAAGCCACTGAGCAGTGGATCCACACTTTCTTCCACTAATGTACATACAGAAACTGCTGATTCTTACCTTCCTTGACAGTTCCAACTCCAGATGAGCTTTGGCTTTGTCCTGGAGTGCATTCCTGCCCATGCAGCTCATGCAGATGTGGCATGTATAATTTTACCATTTTGCTCTTTGCGTTACTAGTGCTATCAGGTGGCAGCAAGTGTCCAGAAACAGAAGAAAAATCCTGTTGTTACTCAGTTAATTCAGGGATGATTAAATGGTAGTCCATGTAAAACTGTAAATTAGTTTTATTTGTTTTAGTCTCCTATCTTCCACCTCCAAGAATTGAGAACCTACTCATCAGTTCAAGGCACACAGAGGGGCTTTCTATGTATGACTCATGACAAGGAGTAACATACAGCTAGTGCTGTAGGAGTGCTTTAATTTACATGATATGCTGTGAAATGTCACTGCTGTGGCTCTGCTGTTTTGGCCTCTGAGCCACTGAGGTAGAGCCTGAAGTGGACTTGAGCATACAGAATCTGATCACCTGGAACAAAATTCATCTTGTGGCCTATAATCCAGTGTCCTTTGCAGTCTGGTTCTGAGTTAGTCCAACAAAGAGGTTTTTCTCTGTTGTGGTGGAAGTCCTGCTTTGAAACAGCTCAGGAAGGTCTTAGAAAGGGAAAGGGATTGACGTGGGCTCTCTCAGAGGGAGTGAGCTGCTTGACAGAACTAGGAACTGGCTTGGAATAGCAGATGAAAGGATATTATGATGTGTCAGTAAGGCAAAGGAGACCCCAGGCAGCTCTGATTTAGGCTCAGCTGTTAATCAAACGTTCTGGGGGAAATCCAAGCCTCCAGAGCTTGAACAGAAATAGAAAAGGCTGTTTCCTATTATACAAGCACATAAAGCTGTGCTAAAGGGGAAATCCAACCGGAAAAGGGCTTTTCTCCCGTATCCAGCTTGTAGCTTGTGCTGGAGCAGTAAGAGGCACAGAGTGCTGGGCACTTTTCTGGAGTATGGACATGAGTATGGACAGAAACGCTCCTTGGGTATTCTGCTTGGAAATCCCTTTCCACAGTTGTCACCCTCTCACAACTCTCTATCAGTCCTGCTCAGGCCAACGGTCACTTAAGACCCCTCCATAAAGAGGATAAGGATCTTCCTAGACTTTAATGGTCACTGAACAGAGCCTATAAAACAACTTGACATCTGCAGTATATACTGAGGCCTTAATGACCCTTTTTCCCTATGGAACACCATTCCAGCATCTGGGAACCTTGCCTTTACTGGTGTTTCCCATTTGATGTATGATTTTTTAATAGATTAAAAAGCATAAGCTGCAGGGCAGTTGGATCCTCACTTTCTGGGTTAGTTCAGGTTCTGATGCAGATCAGAGGGTCAAATAATCCTTTCCAGGTCTTGTTCTTGTGCTGAGAACCTGGGACAGAGTGTCTAGCAAGGCATGGGTCTTTTATTGTTTATGGTAGTATTAGCAGTGTTAGGTGTTCCAGAGAATACAGAAAGGAAGAGAGATAACACTGTTATCTCTCAAATGGTGATTGCAGTTTATCTCTTTAAGCAGGTGAGAGGAAAAGGTCTGAGTCAACACACCTGACACCAAAAAAGGGTGCACTGGGCTGGTTTGGATGGCATAACCACTACATGTCCTTTTTGGCTTTCGTCCTTTTTATTCCACACTCCAGCAGCCCTGAGAAGAGTAAACCACCACTTTCATCCACAAAAGCCTGACCACACATGTTCACAGCAGGAATTTTAGCAGGTTTCTCATTTACTGCCTCTTTTCATAACAGCAGTGGTGAAAGGGAAAAGGAAGTAGCCTAAACCACTTGGACAAGCCTGGATGGAACCTCACAGACTGACAGTGACCACTGAACCATAAAATGTCCACTTGGAGAAGAAGATGGGAGGCTGAGTGCATTGTCAGTAGCAGCAGGGAGGGAAATGCAAAGAGAAAGAAAGCTTGCCCAGCTCAAAACCCGGAGTGGTTAAGGCAGAGGAGAACTGAAAGATGATTACAAGAAAAGTTTAAAGCCTGGGGAGAGGAAAATACCTGATAGCCCTTTCCTTTACTAATACCTTGGTCTGCGTGCTACGAGCCAGCGAGACTGGCTTGGGGGTTTTTTTTGATCCAATGATGCTCACAAGATTTAAGAGGGAAATGGCTTACAGGTTGGAAAATGGGATCACTATCATGAAATCATGACCAGCCCCAAAATATTTGGTCCTTAAGTTTCCATTCATGGTCTCTAAGACAGCACTCAAGCCACAGCAAGAAAAGATCCGAAGTGTGGCTTACCACAAACACTCCTTGAAATCCCAGCTCGCAGTCTGGCACTTCATGTAGCTCCCTTCTCACGTCTCCAAGCCACTCATCTATCTGCTGATCATGTTAGGCGTGAGCAGCAGCCAGAACTCTCTCCATCTGGATTCTTGCATATGATTTTTAGAAAGGCTCCAACGCAGGCTCTCTCTTTCTTTTCTTTGTTTTTGTTTCTGCTTTGTTATTTTTCCCATGTCCACATTCAGAGCTTGGGTGTTACTGTGGTTGCCTTTCTCACAGTGACACTCTCCTAATTAATCCCTACACTTTACAAGCGTCAGTGCCGGGTTTTGGGCACATGAAGGTCTGGGGTTTAGAACATGTGTATGCAAAACTGTGCCTGCAGTTAAGGAGGCAGCATAGAGAAATCCCTGGCCTAAATTCTCTCTATGCAGGGATTTGCACAGAGTGCCAAACCAGAATCAAATTAGTTTCTTTAAGACTTAGATTTTCCCATGTTTTCTGTTACTGAAAGGTCATGATGTTTTTTAAATGTCTCTGCTGTTCCTGGGTTAGTTTCCTCTTCTGCAGCAACCTGTAGGGAAGTCATAATACAGTGTTTATGATGACATCCCTTTCGTGCTGTGGAAAGAATTTTAATGTCATGAATTCCACCTTCTGACTGGAGAGATGGGCTTGAACTGGAATCTCAAAATCACACAATCCCAAACTCAGTGGAATTTGAATCCCCAGCTGACCTTACATTTCAGGAGCCAAAACTCTGTTTTCATCCCTCATCTTCCAGTCTTTGAAGCAGTTCAGATTTGGGATTCTCTGGCTCAAATGCCTGTCTAATGGTGACTTCAGTGCCAGAACAAACGGGAAAGAGAAGACAGGAAACACAGAGAAAAACAGAACCCCTAAGTGGACAAAAACTAATCAAAAACTTGATGAAATAACAATCAGCAATGAAGAACTTAGTTTTCTATCTGTCCAGCTTGCCCAAACACCTCCCTTTACTAAGTTCACTAGTGAAGAATTTGCTTTCTCCATGGACTGCCCTTTCACCTACCCACTCCTGTCATTCGCACTGGCACAGCTTTTAGCACTTCACCACCCAGCCTTTTGGGCTCTAAAAAATTCCTGTGAGTATTTACAAATAGGAAAACCATGGTGTGGAGGAATTAAACAGCAGAGCTAAGTTCACACTGGAAGACTGTGGCAGGGAAGGGACTTATTCTACCAGTCTCTTTGCACAAATGTCTGAATCATGACACCAACCTTTATTGCTGAATGTTTTTCACATGACGGGCCCGCTGGTCCAGAATCTAATTGTTTGGGTTGGTTTTTTTTTTAGAAAAATGTACTTAGCAGGACCTGTCAGATCACTGGATAATGTACCTACAGTCACATTCACTCTTCTGGGTACTTCTCCATATCTTGTCAATTAAAGCCCATGGTCAAGTTCTTTACTCAAACATTACTCCAAAAAACTAGGTTCTGCAACTATTTAGATTAGATTTTAACACTGTTAAAGAAGAGATAACCTGTTCCTCATGGGGAAAGTTGATCTTGCTGCTCATCATAAGAAGTTCCAAGCAGTCCCTCTGACGTGGGCCCATGGTATCCTCTCCATGGATGCTCCTTGGATCTCCGTACGCCCACGTGCCCACAGAAGCAGTGGGAGTTGGGAAGGCAGGGCAGACTGTGCTGGCCAGGCAGAGGGCACAGACAGCTGTGTTGACTAGGAACAGCTCACACATTGTCAGTGGTGGATGATGGGGCTGATGATCTCCCATGGCAGCCCTTGAAGGGGCCGGGGTGAGGGTTCACTTCTCTGACTAGATTTTTGGGGTGCTCCCACCTGCTGTTGTGCCTCTCTGCTCCTTGATGTGTGTGGGGATTAGCCATTGATGTCTCCTGGGAGAGCAGCCATGCCAGAGCTGGATTTCCTTGCCTGCCTTTACCTCTTTGTGCCTCTGTGCGTGTGGAGATGAGCTTTAATCACATAAGCCGGCAATAGGAATAAAGCACCATTAGTGTTATCACTCACTTTAAATGCCTCTAATGTGTGAAATACTTCCCTGACTTTAGACTCTACTCTGTCTCTGGAGCTATTGTGTCTCTCTTCTGGTGTCATGGAGGCCTTCACACTGTACATCCCTGATAACGTGCTGGGGGAAGGCCATTACAGAGAGACACGGCACTGTCTCTCCTCTGCTGTTTCTCTCCTAAACCCAAACGATGGCTCTGAAGCTGCCATTGTCAGCAGTGTTATCCCATGTCCCCGAATTCACTGATCCCAACGTGGTGATACAGCTGGGACAGAGTGAAGTGTGTGTTTACACTTCACTCGTTTCCGAGGTGCTGCTACAAGGTCAAAGATGCCCATCCAGATTCCTGTTCCACACTGCACACCTCTCTCACAAAGAAAACACGCTTTGATGTGCATTTTTCTTTTACTCCAAGTCTTCTGCGTTGCTGGAATGGGGCACTGGACCCCAGTTCTTCACCTCGAATTCCATTCTACTGCAATGTAGTTTTCTAATTTCCGGATATTAAAATTGTTAAAAAAGGGGTTAATTTTCCATCGTGCTCCTTCTGCAATGACTTTCATGCTACTTTAAAATTTTCCCTTCCCTGTTTTGTTTTTCTAAAAGATGTAATTCATATAGGACTCAAGTGACCCTTTTTATATTTGGGATTTTTCTTTTTTCTGTAAAATATCACACACATTTCTGGTTTATTCAACCGTTTTTAGAAAAGTTATATATTCTGGTGTCCCTGGCATGTTACATAAGCTTCAGATCTGAGCACAAAGACTCCATTTTGCAAAAATAAATGCATTCTCTTTCAACTCACGTCCGTAGGATACCCCGAATGTACAGTACTGTGTTTACTGTGCACTAATATAATATGTAGCTGTGCAACTCATGAGCATGTTAGTGGTGCATTAATGCTTAACACACGTCCTTGGTGCATCAATTAACTTCATCAGAGTTGGCCCCTCGAAGGGTTGTGAGTGCTCCCTTGTACAGAATGTTCCTTGCCTGCCCTTGGCGAGGGAGACCAGCCAGAGGAACTTGCTGTTTATTTTTGAACCAGTGTAAAAGTAGACCAGGAGCAGACACCTCCTGCTGCAGGCTAGACCTGACAAAGAGGTCATCTTTGTTGCACATGGCTAAGGAATCACATCCCCTGCTGAAGATCAGGGCTATTTTTAGAAACAGGATAGAACTCCTCATTCTTGAAATCGCTTTAATTTCCATCTGAAGAGTCAGACTGCATGGCTAGGGAAAATTAAAAAAAAAAAAAAAAAGAAGTCTAGTAGGCTGCAGGGCCAGTGTGAGCCGCAAGCCTGTGTAAAAAGAAACCTTACGAAATTGCTTCTTGTGGTGCTGACAGAATTTTTGTCCTGGCAGCACCAGCGTGCTAATCACCATAGGCTGTCAAAGAGCCATTGCCCAAGAGCAGCCCATAATGGTCATGTAAATTTTACTTAAGTGCATAAGATTACAAGAAATTGCCCAGAATTTTAACACACATTGTGCTGCCCTGTTTATAGAACGGTGTAGATTTACTGGCTCCATTTTTCTACTGTAAATGAAAAGCCTTAGGGCTTGGGAGGAGGGGGAAGGGGGGAAGAAAGGAAATGTTTTGGCTTCACAGTATATAACTGCCTACGGAATCATTTTAACGTATATTAAAACCTCATTCAGGTCTGCCACAGATGTAGTGAGTTTAAACCATCCAGTGGGGCACCTTCCTCGTCCAGCTCTTCCACATCTCTCGCCCTGCAGACTGCACTTCAGCGGATGGCCACATCTCTTCTGGAGACACAAGAGCTCCAGTCCTGTTTTCCACCAGCAAACTGAGTTCTTCAGAGGTTTCAAAAGCTGCACAGGAAAATGATAAAATATACTGACTCTTACACAGTACAGGGTACAGTGTCTCACCCAGAAATTTCTGCGTCAGGCCCAGAGCTCCAGCTGACTGATCCCATGTGTTCAGGTCTGGCTTGAATTCTGAGCCCTCAGCTGAAAGACAAAGCACTCATAATCCCAATGTCTGATTTGTCACCCTGCCAAAAAGGCAAACTCCTAGTCTGGGTTATGTCTAACTGCAGCTTCGAGTCACTGAATCTTGTTTACTTTGTCTTCTGCTGGATTAGAAAGCTATCTGTTATCTGAAATTACTTTCAGGCTGTGACATTTCTAAACCAGTATTTGTAATCTTATGTCATTTTCACAGCTCTTTCTAAACACCTGCTAGTTTTTCTGCTTTCTTTTGGCAGGGTAGACATCAAACTGGATAGATGACTCCCAAAAAGCTCTCGCTGGTGCCAGACAGAGGGGTAAGATACCTCTTATTTTTCTACTCTGTTGTCTCCTCCTTTTGTAATCAGAAATTATGTCTACAAAGACGTTTTAACACTTCACTAGAACTCACAAATGACCATTTGTTAGAATTCTCATGTTTTTCAGAGGTACTAATTTGCAGTATTCACTATTTCAAATGTGTATTCACTATTTCAAATGTGTATTTGGCTATTTCAAATTCACGTTCTGCATTTGTCCATCATAGGGTTTTAAAATGCTGATTAGTTAATCCTGTTTTAAAATCCTGTTTTAGTAATTGAAATTTATCCTGTGATCAGTGTTAATTTATATCCAGGTTAATATGATCTCTCTATGGTACTACTTGCATTTCCAATACCTGTTAATACACATATTTTTTATTTTGCTGGTAATCTTTCATATCTTTGATAAAGACACTGAGTGGCAGCCAGGAAAAGGAGCCTATGGAGTATAAACAGTACTGGATGATGATCCCATTTTTTTACAAACACTGCTGCAATCTGTTAACCTTTGATAGATTTGCATGATGTTCACTTTTC
>JAYRBT010000042.1:64016268-64071691 GCA_036023395.1 Myiotriccus ornatus | reverse complement strand
GGATGATGATCCCATTTTTTTACAAACACTGCTGCAATCTGTTAACCTTTGATAGATTTGCATGATGTTCACTTTTCGTAGCATTGTTTATCCATTTTTCAGATGTAAAAACAGGTCACACAGGACTGCATCAAATTCTTTATAGAGTGCTAAAAGTATTATGTCTATACAACTGCCTATAACCATCAACACTTTAGTCTTGAAAAGAAAGGAAATAATCAGAAAACAAACACAAGCTTTTTATGACAGTGTATCTTTCATCTTGATGTTACAATTTCTTCATTTCTTCAGGATAGTGTTACAGGGCAGCCTCTCTATGATTTTGCTTAAATCATGTCAGGCTTATCTTCTCCTGATTTCCAGTCAAATTTCAACTGTTATCAGTGGTTGTTTCTTATCAAACCTCTGGAATTTCTTGGTGTTCCAGCCTCTCTTCAGAATCACTATTATTAATACTTCTGAGACCTCCTTGGACAATTGTTTGAATATTTTTAGGTGTAAGTTATCTGTTCCTGCAAGTAAAAACTATGGTTTGCTTTGATTGTCACACTTTAGTGCCTGTTGCGAGCCCAAATCACTTTATGACTTTAAATGGACATCTCAGCCATTACTTTCACTGGCACAAGGCTGGCCCAGTTAAAAATAAAATCCAGACAATCTATAAGTCATCATCTACTATTTTAAGCCGGGTTCCTGTTTTGCCTTTGCCCAACGACGTGAGCTCAGCTCTTGTGCTGCCAGGAGGGAATCCTGAGGCTGGAGGATGTTTTGGAGTCAACAGCTTGACTGGTGAGTTCATCAGTCAGCGTGGACAGCCCAGTGGCTCCCAGTGCTGCTCAGGTGCGAGAACCTGCACCAGCCCAGGACAACAGTTAGGAAAGGAAGTACAAAGATGTAAGTAATGTAAAAAAATCAGGCAGAAAGGGTTCTGTAGGAAAATAGGGTTATTAAACAACCAGTAGCAGAGAACTATGTGATTATTCTACCGTTACACACGCTCATCATGGGAAAAGTAGGATTTTCTTTTTTTTTTCTGGAATTTAAAGTGAAGGAATGACATTCCTTCTAAGTGTGTTTCTGCAGAAGTTTCCTCAAAGTTTAATTTGATATTAAATCCCTACAAAAACAGGTAGACTTTCAAAGCAAGAATGAGACTCCGAACGTCACAGGGTAGAAACTGGTTCTCGGTGTTGCAACAATTAGGCTTTCGCATTGTGGGTACTGTTGTCACTCAGGTTTGTCATTTGCTTCATGTTTATAGACTTTGCTGCTTCTTTAGCTGTATGTGCACATGCATCTGCTGGTATGTGAACCTCGTATTTCAGCTTCACAGCCTGGTGGTCCTGCATCATACGTGCACCAGTGTAATGCTGGTCATTTGACTGGCAGGATTCCTAAATTAGGGAGGAACTCTAGCTCGGAGGAGAAGGAGATCTGTTTGTTTCCTGGGTTTTATCTTAATAAAGTTCTTATTATTGACATATTAATATAGAGAACTAGTGATAAAATTAGTATCAATATGTTAATCTACATTAATATTAATTAATTAATTATTAATATATAGGTAGTCCTCAGAAATATCTGGGCTAGACATTTGGCCATGTAAGAGTAAAATACTTCTTTTCTGATCACACAGCTCATATCACACCTCAGAAAGATTCTGAGGTGAAAAATGTCCTAAATGGATACCCTAAAAAGATGATGTTGGGTGAAAGCTGACCTGGAAAGTGAAAGGAAATCAGAGGCAACTACTTGTTTTCTTTTGCCTATAAGAACTCATTTACATTAGGCAGCAGAAGCACTGGGCCACTGATGTCCTGGTAACAGGACACAACATCTCATCTATTTATGAGTTTTGATGTTCTTTCTCTGTAATGACAAGTGGCAAACAGGATTTTCTGGAGAAGTAAAAGGTTCTACAAGTTTTTTTTAAGGAAGATTCTGATTTTACTTAACGTTTATCAGTTTCCTGACTGAAGAAGAAATACAGCTAAGTGGTTTAACAGACTTGAACACTCCTTCATCACCTTTTCTTTTTTTTTTTCCCCAATCTTAGGCAATGCATACAAATGAACTTGTGACTGGAGCAAATCAGAGCAAAGGAATAGGATGATGCCTTAAGCAATTTTATCTGCAACTTAGGAAGAGCTCTGCAACTGGCACCTACACAAGAGAAATAATGTTTGGCTTTTCTCTGGTGTCAAAGTCATGTATCCACTGTAAGGTCCTCTACAGCCAGTAAAGGGAGACAAGAGTCGCTAGAAAATGACTCATCACACTTATTTTAGAAACCTATCTCAGGAGGACTAAATCAGCATCTGGAAGGGTTCAGTTCTCCCCTTTGATTAGAGAGATCATAGAGACAAAATGACTCATTTAAGTATACCCAGCAGAGGATGTCTTGCCAAAAGTGAGTTATTTGTAAGGATTAAACCCATTTGCTTTGGTTTTTCTATCTTTCCCTTTCATTAATTTTATACCAACTCCTCTTCCCTTGCATTGGCCAAGATCATTAAAGGCACACAAGACACTGACTGTTGCAGTTGGCTTCTTGTGTGTTGTTTTGGAAGGTGCAACAATTATGCTCCTAAAATAAAAGAGACAGGATTTATAAGCCAGAACACACAAGGGAAATCCACTTTCCTTGAAAGGCTTGGCTGCTGTCTAAGTTGCCTCTTGACACAGTTACATAAAAGACCTACTTTATTTTTCCACTTTCTGAGTCAGAAGAGCTTTGGAGAAAATTCACAGTGACCCTACTAAATGTATGGAGCTGGACTCCCAGTGAGACTCGAGGCACACCCAGAAATTTAAATTCTAACAAAAGATTTGCTTTGCAAGGGAAAAAAAAAAAAAAAAGAAGTGGCTGAGATAGTAGCCAAGGATTCAGGAGATGTGGATTAATTTCCTTGCTCTGCCACAGACTTCCTATATGACTTTGGGAAAGTCATTTAATCTCTGCATATCACTTTTCTGTGGTAAAACTTTCTGGATGTCTCTGAAGATAAACATATTAAGACGGATGCTCTGAAACCAGAGCCCATATGTCTGCTGAAGAAAAGTAGATGGTTTCTAATCAAATGCTATTTCCATACACAAATATTTGATTTACAGCAAAACAGTTTAAAAGGATGCCTCTCCCAAACTGCCAGTGCCATGTCAAAGATTAAAACCTCGCTCAGACAGTGCTTCCCATACACCAGTAGTTCCAGCTGCCATGGGGCTCAAGACCACAACAAATTGTATAAAAACCCTCCCTCTTCCACACCTTCTCCCCGACAGAGAAGACCCACTTATCTCACCTGTATCCTGTGAGCAATATGACCCTGAAAATCTTCATTAAAAGATGGCCATTGCAATAAATCCAGAAGACAGGCGAGCACTAATCAAAAGGGCTGAAGATTTCCCAAGGAAAAATGTCATTGCATAACTGTACCACCACTTCCCTTTCTTCTGGGCCAATGAAGTTCGCAGTCAGGAGCTTATGCTGATTTTAACAGCTTGGGGACGGAACAGAAAGATGCTGTTTGTCATGTGGGGAAGGACAGGGCTGAACAGGATCTCAATAGCTCATTATGCTGAGCAGAAACCCTTGGATACAGCCCAAAATCTGGTCTCCTGACATGCTCCTTTAGCTGTCACTCTCCTTCAACTCATATGTGAGGTGGACTCACTATATTTTAACCATCTTTATGGCATTTAAATACTTCATGTGAGTTAGCTCTCCCTAACATAATATGAATTACTCTTTTTTTATTTTTATTTTTCAGAAGAGGCAAACACCGACTCTGTCGTTTACTTGGTTGGCTTTTTCCTTTTCCAAATACCAACAAAGCATCACCCTCTACAGAATGCAGTTGATGATAATGCTTGAAGGTGAAATCAACTGTTCTTTGCTGGACTGCCAGATTACTTACTTGTGGCAGTAAATGTGAATCTGAATCAGATCTATGCCCTCCTGCTTTCCCAAACCTAAAATCCACTTCTCTAAAATTAAATCTCTCCCTACAAAAAGAGACTTCTCACTTCTTCAGGTACAACTACATCAGAGTGCCAGGGGTGCTGATGAACAACCTAATCCCTTCTGATAAGGCCTCCTACCTCAGATGGAAGGCTCAAGCTTGCCAAGGGACCTGGATGACGTGGCTGAAGCTTTCACACTTCTTATTTCAAGTTTTCATTAAACTTGAAGGTTGAACTACCTCTCATGCTCTTTCTAGCACAAGGTTGTTTTCCTTCTCAGTAAAAGGCAGAGGTGAGGACCAAAAAGGGAAGACTCAGAATTATCTGAGCCCCTGAAAAGCTGCTCTGAGGCAATCTGTGAATAAACCAAGAGAACCAGCACTAAGGATAAAGTGAATCTTCTCTCAGGAAAACGTGTAGAATTTAAGGGTGCACTCCCAAGGGATTACGAGCAGGTTAGAGGATGGTGAGAGGGCAGGGCTGGAGAAGCACCAGCAGCTGTGTATCTCCACACAGAGGGGCCAGGCCCTGAAGGGGCAGCGCGGTGGGAACTGCCCCTGGGCTGAGGATACACTGGGGGTGCCTCAGGACACCTCATTTCCGAGCCACTCATTCCCAGACCAGAAGGGGGTTTGAACAACTGTTTGGACCAAACTGTGTAGCTCTGCTCCCGACAGCACATGGATAAACTTGGAGTTAAAACACTTGTCCAAAAACTGGGCAACTGGGTTCTATTGCCTGATTTGTCTCAGGTTCTGTGTAGTCCGTGGCATGTCAAATATTCTTTTTATGCCATTTTTTAAATGGACATTAGACATGTTCTCCCCACTTTAGAGAGATGTAACAGGCTACATCCATAAAACCAGAAGGAGTTCAGAGGAGTAACTAGAAGGAATAATAATGAAATTAGCTAATATTGCTAAATACCAGGAGAGAAAAGCATCAAGGCACTAAAAACTATTAGTTATGACATAGTTTCCAAGAGAAGAAATAAGGATTCTATTAACTGGGAAGTTAACCATTTCTCTCAGCTGATTTAGAGGCTACAGAGTGGGCAAAAAGCCCTCAGCTGGCAAACCAAAAGACCTGAGACGTTTTAGTGTCTCTTTCTATGCTGAACTTTGTTGATCTAATTCTGTAATTTATTAGGCATGGGAGAATGGATCTGGATGCAATAAGGACTGACCTTCCCCTAATTTCCAGTGAATCCAAAGCCTTTTCACGGAATTCTGGTTAACTGTTTCCCCTCTTATTTTAATTTCCCACGCCTCTTGACTTCCAGGCTATGCTTGTGACCGGAAGCCAAAATGCCATGAGAAAAAGCTCTTCTGTGGTAATTTTGACACTGCCAAGCATGAGTCCTACAAACCACATGGGAAAACTTGTTCACACACAATCCACTGCCCAAAAATATCCAAAAAGTTCGGGATAAGAATCCAGCCTTTAAACATTAATACAAAGCAAACTCCTAAAATATTTCAGAGTCAGCCCTTTTAGTGTTTTTTATCCAGAAGTAAAAAGCACTTCCACAACCATTTTAAATGTTTCTTTCAGTCGTCGAAGCCATGAATCAAATAATTTGTTGAACGTATTCATCTGCTTAGCGTAGTTCAGAACATTAGGTGTTCAATCAGCACATTTTTATCTCTTTTGCACAGGGGTGTGGTGAAGCTCCCTGATGCCCATGAGGTCCTGCACTTGAGGACTGTTCCTGCATGAACTCCATTCAGTCTCAAGTCACATCCCATGTCCCTGAGCGTTGTCTACTAAATAATGTTACATCACCCTAAGTTAACTCCTGAGTCTGATATACTTTGTTCACTTACAGAGTTCTCCTCAGTACATTTGTCCAGTCTTCTTCTGCACCCATGAGCCTCAAGGCAATTAGAGCTCTTTGAATCAAGGACTCACACATGTTCTATCAGTCCTGGAACGAGGACTTAGCACAAAAAACAGTACTGATTGTCCACAGCCACTGGAGACATTTTCATGTATTTATATATTTACAATGTATGTCACTGTAAATTACACATTTACAGTCGTATTTAAAGATGTGAGCATCTGAGGGACCAGCTAAACAACATTCACTTCAAAGAATGCACTGGGTGTAGTTGCACTTTAATTACCTATAGACCATGCTGCTACCAGGGCAGCTGCAATGGCCAGGATTGTGACACGGACTGGGAAAAAAAATGAAAATAAACCAAAAAAACCCTCCTCTTTATAGTTCATTGGGGGCTCTGGCGTGCCAGGACTACATCATGAGCTGTTCTCAAGCTAACTGGTTACAGCTAATTTACAGCTATATCAAAAGTAATTCTGGTAGCACCTGCTCAGCAGTTCTGCTCTGAAATAGCTGGTTGAAGCAAGTGCTAGAGTTTTCTTGGGACCTATCCCAAGCCAGTGAATTAATCATCAGATGAACAGAAGATTAACTTCATTGCATCCTACTCCCAGCGCAAAGTCCCCTGCTTTCATTTTTCATCTCTAACAGAATTTCTGTATGGAAAACAAAAGGATATGAAGTCCATATGTTATTTCAGCTTTGCCTGTGCCTTGCTGGAGGAGCACATGCTTGCACACGATGAATGTTGGCTGCCCGGGGGGTGGTGGAGTGGCCATCCCTGGAAGTGTTCAAGAAATGTGTGGCACTCAGTGCTGTGGTTTATTTGGCATGACAGTGTTTGGTCAAAGGCTGGAATTGATGATCTTGGAGGTCTTTTCCAACCTTAAGGATTCTATATTCTATGATGTGAATCCTTATCAGGTTATTTTTCTTTGAAGAAGCCTGAGAAATGTACCATGACCCTCAGATATCCCTATTTCCCAACTCCTTCTTAAATTCACACAGATTTACCTGGACTTCTGGGAAGATGATATGCTTTGTCTTGTCACAGTTTCAGGCAGTATACAGCTGTTCCAAGGTGCTGACTAGTTAGGGAAAGCAGCTCAAAGCATTTTTGAGATACTCACCTTCTTCTGGGTGTGGCTTGTCCTTTCCCCCCTCTCCCCCATTTCCCCTCTATGTTCTTTTACAAAAGGGATTTCAGCTTTAAGATCATGAAGTTCTTATTCCAATTGCAGCTATAAGGGTGTAAGATTTCATTTCCTAGCTATCTGTAATCATGCTTCTCATCCTATGCCAAAGTCACGCCTTGGGAACATGGATTCCCACTCTATTTCTTAATCAATGCCTTTTCTCTGGTTCAAGCTTTTCAAACTTTTCACATTAATTTGAAAGTCATACATCACATTCACCAGTCATATTGCTGGACTCTTAGTTTTCAGTCTGCTATGAGCTTTCCACATGGAAAAGACATGAAATATTTGATCTCTACAATTCCTCTAAATACTTTTGCCGTCCTCTTTCCCTTCTCTCCACTACCACCTTGTGTCAGGTTTTGGCGTGTGTGTGCGGTCGTAGTGAGTGACCAGCCCTAGAGAAAGAGGAATGTGTGTAAAAAGATGATTGATTCCTCATATTACTGAAATCAGTGGTTTTTCATGAAGAGTCTATCCCATTGCAGTCAACAGGAATGCAGCAGCTGGAGGCATATAGCAAAGAAAATGCTATCCAGTTAAAGGCAAGTTGTGATGCATGCTGGATCTCAGCACAAGAACAACCTAGAAAGATAATCAGCCATAGACTGTTCTATCAGGTTTCAGCTTGAAAATGTAAGGAACAAAAGCTATTTGGCATAATGAAAGAATAAAAGGCCTGGATTGGCTTTTGTCACTTGAGTAGTTACTGGAAAGGTAGGCAGCCCTCCTAGGAGACTGCAGCAGTGAAGAGCCTCTTCAGTCAGGCCCTTTGGGTTCTGTCTTCCTCTTCTAAAACCTCCGTGTCAACTGTCAGCTTCCTTCAGGGGACAGGCTGGCTCAACAGGCAATGTCTACGCCAAAAATTAAACCTAAGCCTGCCTGGCCCCGCTTCTCATTACTATATATATATGATTTAATTTTCTCACTTCTTGGACTTAACAGTTATCGGGGGCTTACGAGTGAGGGATAAGGTAGAAGGGTTAATTGCTGCAGCACTGACAGGTCCTTCCTGGTTTTTTTGTTTTGCTTCGTTTAAGCTTTTTTTTTTTTTTTAACACTGCTCGGGGCTTTCTTTTTTAATCTGCTTTCTAAAACGTCTAGTGCTGAGAGGTGTATTTATCCATAATGATGAACACATGGTTTATGCTGCCTAGGTGTTACATATCCATGCATTTCACAGGAGCATATTGTTTTAGGTAAGTGATGCAGCTTTTTTCTTCCCCCACCCCCACCCCGTTTGGGGTTGTTTCCTGAATCAAATACCCATGTCCCCAAGGGTTTCTGCTCACAACCACATGCACTAAAAGAAGACCACATACCTAAAAGCGTTCCTGGCTATGTGCCCTCTAACTGGATCGTTGTGGGGGCTCCATTTGAAGTGGCATGTTTTATTAATATTTATTGATAGTGAGCCACCCTCTGTGACAGCCTTAATTCTGAACACGTGCCAGGTTTTTCCTGCTCTACCCATGGACCACTTCTCAGGGTTGCAAAAAGAATCAGCCAGCATCCCACCTTATTTTCTAGTAGATTGCTCTGGACTGATGAGGGGAAAATGATTCCTAAAATGAGGGGTAACCCCAGTAGGAAGATGAATTAAACTAATCCGGTGATTTTGAATTGACCACACTGTAAATGTAAAAGAGATGCAATCAGACCCTTTAAAGCAAGACTTTTGTTTGACCAGTTCAGTAACTTCCATGTTTGTCGCAGAACCCATCAAGTGTTTTAATGGGTCATCCTCTGAAAGCAATTATATCCTTTAAAACACTCCACATGGTGTTCAGGCCTTATCAGCCAAAGTGTGGATTTTCATGATGACAAGTGGAGGAAAATTATAGTAATTTGTGTATAGTAATGTGCGCTCTAGCCCAGAGTAACACGAAGCCCCTTCACTCAACTAAGAAATGAAAAACCTGGGCTTCAATAAAATTGATAGCTTTGGTAAACTCAGCATGTACAGAATGGTTAAAACTTGGGGGAACTTTAGTCTTCTGGGTTGTCAGGCCTGTTTTGAGAAGGTGTTAAGAAGGTATCGCTCTAAATTACTTGGCAGCTGTCAAAAGTATTCTTGAATAATTTGGACTGGCGTCTAAAAGGGAGTGTTTCATTCTGTGTAGGTAAGCGTGGAAAAATAAATGGAAAGCTTAACAGTGATACCACAGAGTATATCTCCAAGCCCACATCAGAGGAAAGAAAGAACTGCTAAGGTGGGAAAAAAATCCACTATGGATGTTGCTGACTGTGATTTTTGTCATGTGTTTGAATGGCTTAGAGCTGTAGAACAAGGCTGCAGTTGTCAGGGTATGAGGTCCTGCTGCTTCAGAGGTGTCAAATTATTACTCCTCAGCTGGAAGAAGCAGGGCCACACTGCCAGAAGCCTGTAGACTTTGGCCCGTGTCTTATCCACTGCTGGCACGTGTTCTTTGTTGTTCTTAAAATCAAATAAAAACAAAAATAAAAGTTTTAATTCTGATTTAGAGAGGAGAGATTGTTGTTGACGTTGCTGCTGTGTGAGAGGGCTGAAAACGGAGTGGGATCACACAAGTTGTGAGACTGGCCACGAAGGAAGGAACTGGTCACCTCTAATCAGGTTCAGGTAAGAAAACTGATTCCACCTGGTGGATGGGGTTGGCCTTCCATCTTTGAAACCCCTTCATCCAGGTCATAAGCAAAATGTACTGGAAAAAGAGATGACTTGCTCGAGTGTTATCCCTGCTTTGTCAGTTCTGTAGGTAAGAGGAGGACTTGGCTGTCCAGCTCAACAAGTTGTGTATTCAAACCGAAATAACTTTTCTGAACTCAGCACTGGAAATGTCACTGTTTCAAACTTACAACGAAATCAAGCATTCTGCACTTAATGTTGTCATTCATGAGTCAGCCCCTGACATCATCTAGATGCACAGCAATAGCAGCATTGATGACATCTACAGAAATCATTCCTAAACATCCTCAAAAATCCAGAAGCAGGTGAACTTTTGATGAAATTACTCCAGGTATTCTTAAAGCAGTTCTCACCTTACAGTCCGATATTTAGCTCATAGTCTAAAATTACTTTAAATCAATAAAAGCCCAGATAAACCAAGTCTTATGCATCAAGTAATTCAATAGCATTAAAAGAAGCTTTTATCAACTTTGCATAAAAAAATGCCTATTTTGGAAAAAGTCCCCCCCCCACACCAGTTTTATTGCTGAGCATGATGTCACATGTGGGGACGATCCCTTCTGCTAGTTTGGGTCACAGGGTCTGATTTTGTTCCCCCAGCCTCCTCACTGGAGATGCAGAATGAGAGAGGCTGTTCAGCAACAGCTAAAACACGGGTGTGTTATCAACACTGCTTGTTTGTTTGTTTGTTGTTTGATAACTGTTAGCTGAACCACAGCACCCTACAGGCTGCTAGGAGGAAAACTAACTCCGTCCCAACCAGACCCAGTGCACATTTCCAAACATGGTATCACTCCAGGTGATACCAGGTATCACTCAAGAGCACCCTGAGTGTCAAACTTGAGGTATTGTTTGCCCTCGCTGGGTTTTCAACATGAAGAGCTTTCCAAAGAAGGGCTTTGCCTGGGGATTTTACACCTCAGAGATATGACAAGGGATATGAAGTCTGACTTTCAAGCTAAGTTTCAGGTATATACTTCTGCCGCCCAAACTGATGCACTCGTTCACAGCTACACCAAATCAACCAAGATGCCTTTCTTTCAACCAGACCCAAGGCCCATCAGGCAGCCTGTAACCTCTGCCATCCAGGCCTTTATGGCACATGCCCCAGTTTTAAACCTTGCTTTGTCACACCAGCTGCAGGAAGGACAGGGAATTCTCTGCTGCAGTGCATTGGTTTTACCAACAGGGAAGGCAAATTAACTTAAAATTACTTTGAGGTAGGTCTGCTAAAGTCATGAAGCTAATAGCCTTTTATTATAGTGACATTTTTGAGGCTTTTGCCTAAGCTTTACTCAGCATGCCCCGTTCCAGCTCTTACAGTTCTAGAATTGTCCAAGTGGGGCAATATTCCAGGAGTGAAGGTAAGGGGATTTTTTACTGTTTGATCTCATATGAGACAAAGTTTTACTTAGATAGGTTTCCCATCCTGAACTTGTCTTTGAAAGTGTTGCAGTGAATGGGAATATCTCCCCACTCATTGCATCTCTTCCCTCCAGCTTCCATTCTTAATGAGATTTGGGCTTGAAAACAGGTGTTTAGGTCATATTTCCGATTTCCAAATTTAGACTCCCTGTCTCTGACAGCTGTGAATTCATTCCTCCTCACTCAGGAAATTATTTGCTGCTTCCATTCATGTGTCCCTGTCTGAAAACTGGCCAGAGAGACCCCAGTTGTTCTCATTATTAGCATTCCACAGCTAGAGGACAGACAAGACCATTTGTAATGAAAGGGAGATTTTTCACATCCTGTCCTTCTCTTACAAGCGGCCTATGCCAGCACTATTTCATGCTCAGAATAAGCCATAAATCCAGAGTGGAAGCCTTTTTAAGAGATAACCAACTGTGTTTTGTATTTTCTCAGAAATACTTTATTATTTAAAAGAAAAAAAAAAAAACTAGTTTAAGAAATGTTGCTAGTAGAGGCAGTTCTTCACTTGAATTTATACTGAGCACAGCTTCTACAGCTCCAAGTACAGACTTATGGCTACTGAAGTGACATTAATAAATAAAAAACACAGACAGGGCAAGGCTTATTAAAAATTACATCTTCCACTGTCTAAACATGAGTTTAATATGAGTCAATGGTGTTTTCACAGCTTGGTTCATAGCTTGACCATGGTGGTGGTCCACTAAGGAAAGGTATAAATAATTAACATGTCCCTCTAGGTTGCAAAAAGAAGGTCTGCTTTGTGTCATTCCATGACTATGTGGCCAAGGAAAGAGACACATTCCACCAGCAGAAACATCCAGCTATGCAGCCCTGAATGTCTGCAAGGCTCTTTTTCTGTAAAACTGTGATCAGGTTAGAAAAAGTTCTAAAGAAATTATGCATCGGGTTCACGGCCAAGATTTTTATTCTTTTTAAAATATACACAACTAAAAAAAAATCCCCTCTGAAACAAAACACTTCTGAGCTCATTATTCACATTTGGACAATTTCAACTCGAAGAATGCGTCCCGCTGCCAGACTGCATTGGCTGGTAGTTGAGCAAAGGATTGGGTCATTTGAAAAATGATTCGGTTTCTCGAGAGCAATTACACAAAGAGCGGGAGCAGGGCAGGTTGAGAAGGAGGGCTCCAGGAATATTTTGCGTGTTTTCAAATTCGTGAGTAAAATTTGCAGGTTTATGGTTATAGAATGAGAATCGGTTTTCTGGGAGATGGTGTAAGATGTCCCAAACTGAGCACTTTAAAGGTTGACTTCAGTTCTCTAAGCATCCACTTCCAAATAAATCATTGCTTGGAAGAAATAGGTGCCAATCCCACCAGGGTTGTCCCAAACTTTAATCTTTTATAGAGTGAAAGGGAAAGTGAGAGAAAAGAAGTAATCCACTCAGTTGGCCACATAGTATGAGTTTGGGGTTTTTTTCTGAAGTACAGAGAGCAAACATCCAATAGCAATCTATAGAAGGATTAAAGGGCTTGGTACAACCAACAACAATTTGGCCACAGTATCTATGTCAAAAATTTTACCAGCTAATCCAGATAATCTCTCATCTCTTTGCTTATTTGTTGATCTCTTACCCCATTTTAATAAGCAAGTAATTATTGCATAGTTGCCAGTTGGAATAAGGAAACATTTTGGCTGGGAACTTCATAGCCCCTATTATAAGGATATCATTCCTATACTGAGTACCTAAGTGACCTCATGCAATTGTGACTTGTGATTCACGGTACTTGGAGCCTGCTGGGAGTGCTCCATAGCTGTACAAAGCCCATATGCAGAGCTCTGTAAGTCACAGCACAGATGACTTCACAGGACATACGTGCTGGAACATTACTGGCTGGAGATGATGCTGTTTTGCATGAAGAGACATAGACAAGGGGCCATTAGCAGTGAAACGTGGAGGGCTATTTTGTTAAACTGTTGAATGATTCATTACTACAGCTGTACTTAGAAGAAAAAGCTAAAAAAGTGAGCTTGAACTGCTGTTGATGGTTCATTTGGGGGCTGCAATACTGCTTGCCTGACCCCAAACTATTGGGACAAAGGTAGTTCTTCTGGATTACGTCTCTCACTTTCAGCAAACAACTATTTTCTCCTCCCCAGAGCCCTGGAATGTGGACAACCCTGATCCAATCTAGCTTATCTCTGCTTAGGAGCGCCATCAGACCACCCTCTGGAGGAAGAACCTTTTCCTAATATCCAACCTAACCTTCCCCTGACACAGCTCCAGCCATTCCCTGGGGTCCTGTCACTGGTCACCACGGAAGAGATGTGTCCTACTAGCTCCTTTTTTAAAAAAATATGTCACGTATTTCCTTACTTTTCTCATCTTTTTTTCCTTATTTCCAAGATGCCTAAATGATACCTCTATGATAGTCATGTGATTAAGAGGGAGGGGGAAAAAACAGCAAATTTTTTTTTTTACAGCAAATCAGAACGTTCACATGTTTAAATCGGGACCACGGCTAGAAAATGACCCAGGATTGAACTTATTTACACCTCAGAAAGAAAGTGTATCTGTTTCCTTGAGGGTTCTTCTCGTTAAATTAGACTTACTGTTTAATTATAAATAATTATTCAGCAATTACTGCACAAAACATATTCAGTTTACTCGCCTCAACCAACAGAGTAATGATTTATAGCAATGAGTAATATTAAGTTTCTCTAAAAGCTGAGGGATTTAAATCATCAAGAATCTACAGAATATAATGAAAATTAGAATTCTGTCTAAATAAATTACTTGTATTTATGTTTAGGAAAAGAGAGCAAGAGAGGATAAAGTAGTCAGTAACTGATAATTCATCAGAGGACATCCTATATGAATAAAACTTGCAAATTCCAAAAATATGAATATTTTCAATCTAAACCCACTAGAAAATGGAAAAAAATCAGGCAGAATATATCAAGAAAATATAAACTACTATAGGAACCAAGTGTCTGTTTAATGCTCACTTTCCTGTCCTCACTGACTGAGAATTCCCGCTTGCCACCACTTTTGTTAAGATCCATCCAAGCTTCTTGAGTCCATGTGTGCAGGTTTTTTGCAGCAAATTGAACTCTAATGCAATGAAAATACTTCTTTGACCGTGCTCAGTTTTCACCTTTAAAGTCACCCTATGGATACTGAATATCACAGAACCACAGAACAACAGAATATCCTTCAATGTAGTATAGAATTTTATCTTTTTTTTTTTTTTTTTCCCCGTAGGAAACCATCTACCATTCTCAAAAAGCTGAGTAAAATCAGGGTGACTTGGGAAGCAAGAGGACACTGCAAGTAGAGGAGGGAATTTCCTCATATTTCAAGAAGTGTGCTGTACAGATACACTGAGTATTCTGCTGCTGTCTAGCAGACAGGTTTGAAAGGCACAATTTTTTCACTGTTCTAAAAAAAGTATTATTTACTGTGCTATACTAAATAATAAAACACTTTAGCAAGCTCCTTTGGGGGAAAAAAAAAGAATCTGTATTGAAAAGAAGCTTGTCTCCAAAGTCCAAACTCCAACCTTCCTTGTTTATGTTTCAGCATCTTCAATGCTCCAGTCTCCTTAGCATCTCTTCACCAGGCTCTTGTTTCTAAAAGTGTATCAAGGTGCACATTAACCTGCCTGTCTCATTAACTATCACAGTTAGACAACGTGCAACCAGTGACGCAGATAATCAGATTTTTAGGTTTTTTTCTACTTGCAGTCACCCACCACTGACTTCTCCACAGCAACAATCTCTTTATTTATTTCGTATGGATACCTGGAACTTTTCACACGGAAAGTATGTAAAGAACCTGGAATTCCTGAGTGTCTGCAAATGAGAATTACACTTAATATGTTCAGACATTTGAGATATCAGTAATTTGCTTCAAAGCAGGCTTGAAATCCCATTTCAATGGTGTCTTGCACCAAAGCTAAATGAAGTATTTTGTTTATAAACAGAATATTTGAAGATAGGAAAGAGTATATGGGCTTACTAATCTTACACACAATTATTTGTATTTTCACTTGGTTCTGGTATACTCAGATTTATTGAGTTTAAAGTGGAGGGGAAAATATTCTTCCCTAATTCTGCTGTATTACACTCACTGATATCATGGGGACTTTCATAGTAACCATAAATAAATTAGCTTCTGTCTCTTCCACTTTTGACCAGTGCTCCCTTGGCATTGCAACTTTCCAACTCTTGCTGGAAAACAACTGGAAAAAAAAAACTTTTATTCAAAAAGTGGAAAGGGGGAGATGATTGGTTCAACATTACCGCTGCAGATCGGTAAAGGCTTGGGGGTGTCTCTGTAAACTGAGTCATCCTGAAAGTGTAAAAAAATCAGGTAAAATGGTTTACAGTTCATAGTGCACTATTAACATTCCTCTGAAGGGAGGAGGTCTGCATTTAGTACAGCAGAAGTAACTAAAACCTGGTTTGCTTCAGCAGGAATCGCATAAACTACAATCAAAACTTTCTATTCCTGAATGCAGCAGCATATGAGGCTGAAGAGCTGTCCCCGTGTGGATTTTTGAACATTTTGCTGGCTGGTAGGATGGCTCTTCCTGATGCCTTGTTATCAGCTGAAAAAAAAACCCAAACCCTCCCTCTTTTTTGTCTCTTCGCCAAGGACAGCGACACCAGGAGATCCCTGTAGGCTGCAAGGAGTTGGGGATCGAGGTAGATCAAGGAAGGTGTTTTCTTAGCCCGGCCAGCAGGACAGCAGAAAAGCGAAAGAGCCCTCACTTCCAGCTGAGCTGAACTTCCCCTCTCCTTGGGGCCACTTGTCCTATGGATACATAATTGTCAGCATCGTCATGTGAGCCTCTTGCTCTGTTTTCAATCAGGTTCCCATAATTCCATTTCTTAAACATGATACAGCCCAGTTACAGCACCACTGCACTCTTTAAAAGTAAATATGAACACAAATTTAAAGCTTAAATAAAGCTTAAATAAATACTTTTTTTTTCGTGAAGAACAAGAATCTCATTGTCTACGTTGGGAAATTTACCCAAAGCTGGTTTTTTGATCCTTAATTGAAAAACTGAGCCTCCAGTGGCCAAAATACACACTGAAATGCTAAAGACACTGGGGCATTGGCATCTTCAGGAACCCAGCAGTGGTTATTCCAGCCATGGGTTTTTTGCTGAAAGCCTGCTTTTGATTTATTTCCATAATAAAGAGCAAATAGCTGTAGCATCATAATGATTTGAGATTTGTTTCCAGCTAACAGGCCTCTGGTGGCCTTATAAATTTGTTATGGAAGGACATATTAAAGAACACGGAACCTGTCCAACAGGATACCCCGCATGACTCTGGTAGGTGGCAGAAAACATCCTACTAACCTCCTCCAGGAGCAGGACTGCTCCAGCACCGCTCTCCCTCTCTAGAGCTGTAATCCTGCAACCATTCCATCATGCCTGCTCTTTTCTACGCTTATGGGAAAGTATGGGGGTGAATTCCTTGAGTTTTCATCTGGAAACACCCGGGCAGAGCATCGTGGCTGGCTGGAGACAGCTCCACGGGAGGCTGAGAGCAAGGGAGGGAACACGGAGGTGAAGGGGGGATTAACTGCCCTCCCAAGAAGTAACCAACCTAATGAATAACTATGAAAGAGTCTCCTGCATGGAACATTAATGCTTGGAAATACCCAACAGAAAATCAACACTGTCTCTCCAAAGAGCAGTAATATCTCATTCCCAGGCTTGTGGTGCTGCCAGCTCAGAGTTCAGATCCATAAATTTATCTGTTTGAAATGCACATTTTTCTGCACCTTGCTTCAGCTCTTTCTTGGAATGAGTTGTCCTTCTCAAAAAGAAATGTGACTAACCTATGGAGGGTTCATGGATGACTGTATGTCAGCACAAATGAGAACTGTGTCAAAGAAAATTGTAGAATTACAGAGTCATAGAACATCCTGAGTTGGAAGGGACCCATCAGGACCATTGAATCCAATTCCTGGTCCCGCACAGAACACCTCAAGAATCCCACCATGTGCCTGAGAGCAGCTGAAGTCTGCCTGGGCCCTAAGCACCCCCTTGAGGGATAGATATCATCTAAACCAGGTCTCTCCCATTCTGTGCACTGTTCAATGGTCTGCATCCAGGTCCACCTTCAAGAATCTGTGTGTGTGTTTTCATCCAGTGGTTGCCCAGAGAAGCTGTGGCTGCCCCATCCCTGGAGGTGTTCAAGTCCAGGTTGGATGGGGCTCTGAGCAACCTGGGCTAGTGGAAGGTGTCCCTGCTCATGGCAGGGGGGTTGGAACAAGATGATCTTAAAGGTCTTTTCCAACTCAGGCCATTCTGTGATTCCATGATTCTATGTTTTCCAGGGCCCTTCAAATTCAGATAAGAGATCATGAGCTGAGCACAGTCATGGAGCAGAAATCTTAACCATAGGAATTTTGCAGCAAGTCTCCTGTCAGTGGTTAGAAAAAGCCTTCCTGAGGGAAGGGATGTGTTGTGAGTCCTTCCCTCTTTAAACGCCAGTTAATTCACCATGAGACACAAGGCTTTCTTTGCATCACTCTGCATGATTTTACATTTTTCTCAGCCTCAAATTCTCCTATTTGTCTGGATCAAAGTCTTGCCATAATGTGGTATATTATTCATTTGTGAACAATCACTATTAACATAATTTCCTATTTCTTAATGTTTGTGGCATGTCCATGAGAAATTTTGAATGTTCTTCGGTTCATTTGTTGCTTGGTTGGACTGTAAAGTCACATCTATAAATGGCTTAGTCACTCCCTGTTAAAAATTTAAATTTAATCTTTGTTGTTCAGTTTTAGTTGAATGCATGAATGACACAGCATTGTTTGGTCTCAAGTAGGTCTATGCTGAATGGGTATTCTGAATTCATTCAATCTGCTAGAATTAGGAGTTTGCTTCTTATGAATACTCTCTTAGCATCCCTCAAAATTTCTTGAGAATGTTCATGAAAGCAAATTGTGTTCATATGGACACTCATGTGAAAGAAACAAAAATGGGCAGTGCCATACCCAACACAAGTCATTTTATCTGCATAACTGCTACTTGCTTCAGGATCCAATTACCACACTATTTTATGTCATTCCAAAAGCTGCTATTCCCCACTTCTCTACAACATTAGAAAATGACAAGTTTCTTGTCCCAAAGAGGCTACACCCTCTGACATGTAAAGCAATTTCTGAGCCACTGTGGCTTAGGGGGCTTTTCTTTCAAGCAACAATTCCATTTTAAAGGTGTACCAGTTATTCTGGAATGTAGGTGTCTCTCATTTCAAGGTGACATCTACTTTATGATACTCTGGTATTATGGAATAATTTATGCCACAAATTGAGACATCTTTGCTTAAACTGTTCAGTTTTTCCTCTTTCTGTAAATAGTATGGAAATCTAGATCATCATCGAAAAGCTGTCCTGTGGATTAGAGTATTGGGAATTTTGGGGAATCAAGAGGCAGAAGACCTAAATAAGGGTCATATTCTACAGCCAGTTCTTCATACTCTAAGTCCATTTGTTTCCATGGAGGAAATATGTGAGCAATGGAGTAAAAGACTTGGTCTTTGTCACCTAGAGTGATAATGATCTTCCCTTACATAAAATACGTGATGCTACCACAGGAGTGGCTGGATAAAATATTGTGTGTGACCTTCCCACAGAAGTATCAGAGGTCAAAATGAATTCTGTAGTAGCATAGTTTCTTGAATACATTTTATGGGATCACAGAATCACAGAATAGTCAGGGCTGGAAGGGACCTCTGGGGATCATCCAGTCCAACCCCCCTGCCAAGGCAGGGTCACCTGGAGCAGGTGACACAGGAACGTGCCCAGGTGGGTTTGGAATGTCTCCAGAGAGGGAGAATCCACAACCTGCCCTGGGCAGCTGTTCCAGTGCTCGGCCACCCTCAGTGTAAAGAAGTTTTTCCTCATGTAGAGGTGGAACTTCTTGTGGTTTAGTTTATGGCCACCAATCCACTGCCAGTCGCTGGGTTTGGGGTTATTTTTTCATCATTATTTAGCCTTTATCCTTCTGAACTTTGCCTAGGTTGGAAAATAACATTACAGCCAACACCAGAGATAATTTCACTGCAGGCAGAGGGAAAGGCAAGTCACAGCCAATATCCCACAGTTGCAAATATGTTTGATTTTCAACACGTTCATCTAAACAGCAGACAGCTGTCAGCTCTGTTCATTTTGATGCCAATAGTGAGTGGCAGATAACTTTTCTGCTCTAGTCAAGGCTTTTAGTAGAATCTTTTTAATACTTTGCCCATATTCTGGTTTGATTTCAGAACTTGAAAGCTTTAACTAGAGTTTACCATAATATAAAAACAATAGCATATCAATAATTAATAATGCAGCTTTTAAAAGAAAGTCTTGATTTAATCCATTTCTGAGACCATATTCTTTACAAATTCGCAAGAACTATCTGAGGAATGTGCTGAAATGCAAGAAAAGATTGATAGGATCTCCAAGACAAGGCTGATCCTCCCCTCATAGTGATTAAAGTTGTAGATTAGTTCTGGTGTTTTGGGGGCCCGAATGTTACGACTGTCAATTGTATTGCGGCCACGTGAAGGGATGACTTATCTTGGCACCCACCAGGAGGGGCTCAGAAACTGCTTATTCTGCAGGAAAACACAAGAAGTTTTAATAAGGGTCCTCAGGCAGAGAGGTGAGTGTGACCCGGGGTGTAATAACCTCAGGTCAAATTACGGAATGCAGCACAAAGCACAATGTCAGTCCCTGCTCGGAACTCTTTAGAAAGCAGAGGAAAACATAAACAGAGACCAAGCACCTAAAATACCTTGCTAACATCAGTAGGGGCTCCACCTTTTGTCTAAACTCAATATCAGGAATGTGACCTGGATCCCAAACTCTTCCTTTCTATTACTGTATCCTACCCACCACAGAAAAAGAAAAAAAAAAAATTAAGTACTAAAAATGTAGTTTTAACATCTTTATTTCACATAAAAGTTGTATTTCAGTTCCTCACAATCCATAAAAATTTGGGGGTTAGACTGACGTGCCAGCCTTTGAAATGGAGTATTATGCAAAGGAGGAAAAGGGAAAAAGAAAATAATTAGATCTTCAGAATGGCAGTACGAAAGCTGTTGGTCTTAGCTGGGAGCTGTGTGACTTTTGTTGTTCCTGTGTCACTATCCCATTATTCTTTAAATGTAAAATTAATTTTTTTTTTCATAATGAAGTAAAAAAGGCGGTTCATTGCCAGGCTTTTCATGTTGGTATTTGGAACTTGGAAAACTTGTTTTCCTCTTCATTCTGCCAGGCTAGTAAAGAAGAAGAATTAGGTGATGCGTAGCGTATATTTGTTGGCAAAATATCTCAAGAATAATAAATGAAAATACCACTTTTTTTTTTTTTTTCCCCCCTGAATAATTTGCCTCAACATGTAGAGCTCAGTGGGTTCAGATGCAGGGATGTCAGGAGGTGGATTGTTAGACTGAGCACCCTATCAAATTTCCGTGTCGAGTCTACCAGTGAAATATGTTTAGCTCTCAAACCACACAGCCCAAAGTGAGCCCAGTTGTCAATCTCATGCACTGCAAGCATCATAGGTAACCAAATATTTTCGGTAACAGTGCGTCAGAGTAATTAAGGTTAATTATCTGCAACTACAGAGGTCTGCTATTGGCACAACAATCTGCTTCCATGACAACCTGAAATTCATTTGATCTTTCTGTGTTTTCAAAGCATGGGTAATTTAGATTTTTCTCATGCCCACAGCCAGTGGAGTAAAAGCTTTTACAGCTTTTAATTAAATAAAAATTGTAAGTACATGGTGGCCTCACATCAGAAATCCTGCCTTCAGACAGCTCAGAAAACTTCCTCAGATGGTAAAATTGTGATGATTTCTTATTGTAAGAAATTCTGTGGGTTTCCTGTTATTCTGCAGGACCAGTAATTAAGTCTATTCCATTCAGGGGAGGGATAACAGTGGGTCTTTGCACTCTAGACCAGGCATTCAGTAGAAGTACAAAATTCAACCAGCTGCAGCAACTGGCAATGAAAGGGGGCGAAGCAGTCTCGGTCACTGGGTCTGGCAAGGCCACGTCAGTGCTTTCAGCAAAACACGCCAGATGGGACAGCACAAGAGCCTCGTAAACGAGGGGAATAAAGAAATCCACCACGAGGTAGGACAATTCAGATCAAATGCCAATTCCACTCTAAAATCTTCTGCATGGCAGGGCATCCATCATAGTCTCAGATGTCACGAGTGGAGAGGGACACAGTGTGTTTATAGTATTTCAAATAACTGTATTCTGGTCCTGTCAAAGGGGTGAATGTATCCATGTGCAAGCAGAAGGAATCACACACATAACGGGCTGAAGGGCTGACCTGCTGTAAACCATGCATCAGTAAGACTGACGTGGGGTTTTTTGGCTGTGATTTGCTGTAAGAAAGTATAAAAACCAACAGTGTTACGGTTTTTATTATTTTCCCATAAATTGCTGGTATATTGGCTTTTTAATTGAAATTTTATTGAAATTTGTTTGGGCAGACCTATTCCAGGGAGGGGAAAAGCTTCCAGATGTTGTTTGTTTGAAGGAAATGTACCTATTCTTACCTCAGGAGAAACAGAATGGTTGAAGCCATCACTTGCCTAGAAATGGCTTAGAAATAACACAAAAACTCAGTGGTTCTTTTGGAAACAACCACAATTTGTCTCCTAGAGACACACCAGTGCTGGATCTCTACAGGAAAGGAGATACCTCCTTAACATCCCATACAGAACAGTCTCTACAACCTGAGAGCTGCTCTCCAATATCACCCAAAGAAAGGGTCTGCTCTCAGCTGTGCTGCCTTTGGGTTAGCCCTGAGCTCAGGCTTTTGATTTAGTTTCATCCAGAATTCATATTCTAGAATCTGTGGAGTTTTTCACCAAAGTGGATATGATTTCAATGTTTAGATTTCTCGACCAAAAAAAAAAAAAAAAGAAAAAAGTACTACTTAGTCAAATTCTTCTGTTCAGGTGTCTCTGAGAGGAGATTTTCAGGGCCTGATTCTTTCCAAGAGCAGTTCTTTGTCTTTTGCTTTGTAGCCTTGGGTTCAGTCAAGTCACAGGCTGTGTGTTGCGGTTCAATCTGGTTGCAATATGATGCTCCAGATGATGCTGACAAACCATGACCCATTTCAGCCAGTGAAACATAGTCCCTTCCAGAAAACATGAAATAAATATTTCAGGGGTGTTTTACACGGTGGCCAGGCTTCAGCTGCACAGATCTCTGTTCATGTCCTTAGATCTGTCCTGGTTCATATAATCCTTTCCAGGAGCTACCAATGGAAGCAAAACCTGATGTTCTGCATTAAGTGCCTTCTGGTTCGTTTCTCACACAGTGCACCCTTGAATGCAGCATGCATCCTTTAATTCAGCTCTTCTGAGTTATGCCTTCAGTAATTTCATATCAATATTATATAGCAATAATGGCATAGAGATTACTTCTCTCCCTCTCCTTGCTCCATTGATTTGGATGTCTTTGTTTGAAAGTGCTGCAATTATCTACCAGCAGTAGCATGTGTGACAATCCCCCACTTGCCTGAAATACGCCATAATAATTTTGTCTTTGAAGGACAATGTGGAGGAGAAAATTTCTCATTCAAATCCAAGGGACTCTTAGAGCTGGTAGCTATTTCAGGAGAGAGCAATGAAGTTTTATCTGATAATGAATTAACTTACTGTGCATCTAAAATTAGTGATAAGAAGTGCATTGTTTTGTCATCTGAAGAAACTCTACTGGCTGCTCACAAAAAACTTCCTTTTAGATCCAAATAGCAGAAATGGTTGTAAAGTGTCATCAAACGACTATTCCATTAAGCTGTACTTGATTTTAGTTTTATAAAACGAAAAGTACCAAACACTGGAAGACTGGACTAAGTGCACACAGTCCCTGTCTGCTGCTCCATGCCATTTACATGCTGATTGACTGGGGAATGTGGTGCATAGCCCAAAACTGATGTGGTTTTAGCTGTGTGTACAATTTTCAAATTAACCATTTTCTTAAAGTTATTCTAAACTATCAATCTGTCATCAAACTTAGGAGCAGAACATCTTGTCCTTTTTGGAGAGAGGGACAAATTTTTAGGAGTATATTTTTGCTGGCTTGTTTTAGATTTCTATCAGGGTTTCACCGGAAGATTTGCCTACTGTTGTAATCCAAGCATCCATGCCCAGAGGGCACCAAAATGTTCCACCTACCTTCCTGCCTCACATTGTCCCAGCAGCTCCACTTAAACTCCCAGTCCCAACATGTGTCCAGTCCTGGCTGTGCTTGTTTACTCATGGGACTTGACTGAAGGGCTCTGGGTGAATGCTGCAGGAAGCTTCCTCTCCACTCCTGCTTCTGGCCTTATCTTGCTCATTTTGAATGGGTTTGGATCACGGAATCATAGAACAGTTTGTGTTAGAAGGGACCTTAAAGACCATCTCATTCCAACCCCCCTGACATGGGCAGGGACACCTTCCACTAGCCCAGGTGCCTCAGAGCCCCATCCAACCCGGCCTTGGACACTTCCAGGGATGGGGCAGCCACAGCTTCTCTGGATGACCTGTGCCAGGGTCTTACACCCTCATAGGGAGTAATTTTTTCCTAATATCCAGTCTAAACCTGCTTTCTTTTAGTTTGAAGCCACTCCCCCTTGTCCTGGCACGCCAGACCCTTGTAAATAGTCTTTCTCCATCTCTCATCAGCTTGGTCTTTTAGATCTTTTACCTTCTGAGACTATACAACCTGTGATCTCACCTTGTTAGTGGGAGGGGTTCTTTAATGTACTGCTTGAAAACCCACTGGGCTCCTGCACACCTGGTAACTCCATCAGACATCTTGGGGCTGTGCCAACCTGTGCCACTCTAGAACAAGACACAATGAAAGGACAAATTCCTTTTATGCCAGCCCCTTCTGCAAAGAACACTTACCGAGAGATCCACAAACAAGGAACAAACTAGAAAGTTACTTCATCGCCGGGAGACACCCTCAGACCCTGAGTCTCCCTGTCCTATAGCTCTTGTAATAATTTCTACTCAGTGCAGGACAAGTGTAAAACAATAAACACATGAGAATGCTTGTGTTCAAAGTGCCCTTTCCAACTCGACCAAAGATTGTGTCAGAGGGAGAGCAACCGAAGCTAATTAAATCAGCGCCGGTGTGATGCAAAAGGTTAGAGCAGACAATGAACAAGCAGGCCCTGCTTCTGCAAATGATTAGTTTGTTTGTTAGACTTGAGTGATACGGGTCAGGAGAGTGTCTGTGTGCAGCTAAAGCTCCCACCCTTTCTGAGCAGACTCTGTGTGCTTCAGGTTGAGGCAAACCCGCTCGCTGACTTGTGTCTTTTCAATAGCCACGGCAAGGACTGAGTCCAGCTGTTCTTTTCAAGCTTAACTTTCTTGGAGCTTTCTCTGGGGGATTCCTCTGTTGCAGCTGCAAGTTTCCTCTGTTCCCCAGCACACTGCAAACCCTCTTGTACAACGCGTGGAATAAATGAGGTCTGTCTGCCAGCATGAGTCAGCAGCAAACACCATCCCTGAGCAGCTGAGTGGAGGGCTCATGGTATGCCATGAGCCCTCTCTATCTCTGTGTAGGGTCCCAGAAAATGCCCTGTTCTTGGCAGTTCAGTTAATTCCCAACAGATCTGGAGCTTGTTATTGCTGTTTTTCATTTGCTGTGTGCTTCTGGGCTGAGAAACTGCCAAAATACCGTAAGCAGCAATCCTCGTGGCTCTGTTCTCATGAGATTTCCTTTCTTCTTCCCTGATCTCATGCAACTCCCCACCCAGCTTTTCCATGTCCAAATGATCCAGATAACTGGGTAAGAACTGACAGTTCTGAGTGGTTATCCAGAATCACAAAAGTGTTTTTTCATATTCCACCATTATTATTGTATTATGCATGTTTAGAGACTTGAATGAATAAAACAAACCATTATCTGTCATGTAGCTATCCATTTAACTTCAAAAGTGCATTTCATTGTACACTTTTCCTGAATGTTTGAGCTTTCCTAGCAGAATTCTCATGGAAAACACATTCATTTTACTGTAGTTTGAATTTTGAGCTGTCCGCCAGAATCTTTAACTGCATAGCCAAAAGCAATGTGACTTTTCAATTTTCCATTCAACCATGCAGTTTGTAGTGTCTAATGTTGCAAGTGTACATGGAAATTATGTATATTGCATACAATACTCCACAGCAGTACCAGTCTACTGATGATATTCACAAATGTTTTGAATTAAAGCAGAGATGAGAATTTTGTAAGCTGTCCTCAAGCATCTTTGGATGATCCTTGTGGGCCCCTTCCAAGTCAGGATATTCTATAATTCTATGATATCCTATCTTGTAAAAATGGAAAGAGGTAAAGTGATTTTTTAAATGCTTTGCTGCAATTTCCATAGTGAGCACAAATACATACTTTTACTTCTGCGTCACGTGAGTGACATTTCTAACTCCCTTAAGAAAACAAGGACCAGTAGCTGTACCTTGAAAACGGTGCCTGAAGTTGTAAGCCTTGAAGAAGTCAATGTCAACTGTTGTCTTACAGTTCCATGGGCATTTTTCTCATTACCAAAATCAATTTAAACCATTCCTTGCCCTTCCTTCCAACTGCTCTTTTCCATTCTCTGACTGCCCTGTCAATCAGTCTGGCACAATTGCTCGTGGACTTTCTCGATTTATCCTTTTTAGTCAACTCTTTTTATCCCTGATGGATTATTTTCAATCTGCAGCTTTCCCCCAGTTTAGGTCCTCTGTTTCATCATGATCCTGTAGCAGTGGGAGGGTGGGTTTGAGGTGGCAGCATAAGGGCAGAAAGGGAAAAGCCCTGGCTTTGCTGCTGAGAGCAAGTCTGATGTGACAATGGTTTAAGACACTAAAACAGAAGTCTGGTTATCTCTAGACCCTTTGTGGGAAGGGTACCTGCAATTTAAATGGTCATCAATCTAAAATCACTGCAAAACTTATATTTTAGGATTGGACACCACTTCTTCAGATAAAGACAGCAACGAAAAGCAATGCTGCCTTGAGTGGACTGTTTAGTAGAAGAACATAACGTTCAGTATGAGTGCTTTGGATCTAACTCAGACACAGCCTGCTCCTGACACTCAGGAAGTCTAACTCATGCCTTCCTCAAATGGCTTCTGACACTCAACCACATCCAATCCTGCAGCTAGTGTCAAAATGTTAAATGACTTCTCTGGAGTACAGGCGAGGATAAATTAAGAACTGCTGAGGAGAACATGCTTCTGCATTCAACAGCTCTTAGTCAGGTCTATGGCAAGATTCCTTTTGGCATTGGTATTAAAGGAAATTGAATTATGTTTTTCGTTGTTCTCTGCTGGGTTTTGGTGCAGGTTCTTTCACAGCTTTTTCCTTCGTTGACTAAGCTCTTTAGCTTTCCCTCACCCAACCCAGCCTTTAGAGTCCTGAACTATCTGCCCAGCACAAAAGAGTGCTTCTTCAGGGCTCCAGAGGACAAGTGAAATATTTCATGTTTACCTTGTGGAGGAATGGGGTGGGTGGGAATAATTCCTTTGGGATGAAAATATCTATCTAATGTATCTGCAGAGCAGTTTGCTGGGTTGTGTATCTTTCCTGATGACAGGTTAAGATTCCTATTGCATCAGTAATATCCATTTACTAAAGGTCACAGAATCCCATGCACTCTCACGGCAGTATTTTATAACCATGGTGATCAAAGGGTGAGGTGATGTAAGACATCATGGAGCAGCAAAGACAGGCTGCTCTTTAGGGAGCCAGGACTCGCAGCAATGCAGGCAGGGGCACAGAGCTCACCAAGGGAGCTGCCCCACCCCACCCAAACCCAGTGGCAGTAACCACAGCCAGCCAAAAAGCCCACAGTGACGAGGTGGGTGTGAGAACAGGCTAAAAGTGAAATCAGTGGGCTGGGCTAAGGGCCAAAATCAGAAAGGTGATAAAAAATCGTGTGGGTTTTTGAGTTCATCAGATTCTGTGTCAAGACACTGCACCTCATGTCTCACCTCTTCTTTCATGTGTGAAAGGTTTCCCACTGTCACGAAGTCAGAGCTAGCAGAGGTTGAACATAAAAAAAAACAGTGTTGTTATTATGTTGCTTATTGAATAGCATTTCAGTTCCTTAATGGTGGGTGAGATTATTCCAATATAAGAATTTCATTATATTGTTTTATGATATTATTAACATAACATTAAGATATTATGAAATCTTACAGTATTTTGTGTTTTGACCTAGAGCCAAGAGATTGCTAATCCTGTAGAAGCTTTTACATGTGAAAAGAATACAGAAAATCATTCATCTTTCCCTTTCTCAGTTAAAGGGTGTAATCAATGGGGAACATGCCAGCTGCCTAGTTGAAAGATATAACATTCGTGTTTATGATGGCAAGAGAGATATAAAAATCTTCACAGTCCTTGGCATACCTTCCATGTGGGTCTTGGCACCCAGGGCAATGCCATTTCACCCAGAAAACTGCTGTCTCTTTCAGTGTGGTAACCAAGCACACTGGCCAGGGATAATTTTGGAATAAATCCTTGCTTCTTTCTCATTAAAAAAAAAAAAAAAAAAAAATCCTTTAAAAAGAGAGATTTTTGTTGTGGTTAAATTAAAAAAAATGAAGGATATGTACTCATCCACAGTGTGAATTCTTTGAAAAGCACAGAGTTCTAATTGTTGAAGTGGAAAAATCAACTATTTAAGAAATGTAAAACCCACTTTTTATTTCAGGTTTGAAACACAGTGATTTTCTGAGCCAGGACACACAAATTTTAGCTTTACCTTCTAGGGTTTGGCTTCCCATGTATCCTGGCAATTAGTTTGGCCTCTACAGTAGAATTCTGGGCCTGAGCTTGATTAAGAGAACATTTATGAATAACATCCTCAGAAAAATTAAAGCCATGGCCAGGACCAGGCCACAGTGGCAGTGAAGTAGGTGTGCTCTGTGGCTAAGCTGTTCCATAAAACAGAAGAACCAGACAGCTCATAACTCCTTACATTGATAGCAGTCATCACTCTTCTTTCACGACTTGCTAAGCCCGATTGGAAATTCCTGAAATTTTCATTTCACTCCTTTCTAAGTAACTTGCCAATTTCAGTGGAAAACACCAGGCACCGTGATATATTTATTAATATGATGCTATTGACATGATGGATGAATCATGGTTTTACAGAGGGAGAGAAAGACTTTAATCTCTCTTAAAAAAATAATTGAGTATTAAAAAACACTGTTACCTACATAGGGCTGGATCCTGCAGTCTTTACTACCACTGATATGACTGAGAATAAAAGAAAACTGTCAGTCTTGTGTTTGGATCTTTTCAAACTTTGATAGCCCTTTACTGCAAATGTTTTTTTCCAGCTCTTTCTAATCCTTCACCAGCCTGACAACTGAGCTGGTTGCTTAGGCAGCAGGCAGGTTGGACTGACTTGCACCTTATGAAGCAGGTTTGTTGGACAAAAAGTCTCCACAGTTCCCAGTGGGGCACTCCCTGCACTCTGCAACAGTCCTCAAATCGACAGGACTGTGCAGAGCATGGTAAGGGTGACCCAATCTACACTTAGAAAGGCATGTCACCTGAAATCAGGGGCACTGGAAAACGCCTTCCAGAGAGGCAGTAGCAAGGTTGCTATTTCCACTCTTAGTTTCCTTCTCCTATTGGAGGGGCCTCTGTTACATCAGAGGATATAACATTAGAGGTGAGGGAGTCCTTCTCAGGCACTACTGATTGAAGGATTAACCTTGGTGACCTTTTCTCGTGCTGTGCTCTGTACAGCTGGTCCTTCTACCCTCTGGTCAGAGGTCTCCAGTAGAAGGCAGAACTCACCTTGATAATGCCCTCCTATGCAACACAAAATCCACCTTGGAAGAAATACTGGTTGGGTGAAAAAATGCCACAGCCTCTTCCACCAGGAGATGAGCTACACTGTAATATATAGTACACAAACAACATCACGCATTAAAGGCATTTTTATGTCAATAATCTTTTCTAGAGTAGTTGTCTCGAGTCTTTCTGCACTCAGTGAAGAGAAATGGTCCCTCAGCAGGTGCTTAGAATACATCTCTGGACTAAGAGGGCTCTGGGATATCTGTGTCTGTTGACACAAGGGCAAAAGATGTTTCAGCTGGGCACCTTGCATTTAAATCCTGATGAGAAGAACCCCACCCTTACTCTGAAAGGTGGAATGCAGTCAGAGGTATCAGAAAACATCCCCACAAGAATCTGTAGGATTTAAACAAGTGGGGTTTTTTTCAGCTGTTGTTCCAGCAGCCCACAGAAAGGAAATGTTTTATCTCTGTGGTATTAAACAGGAGGTGATAGATGTATGTCTGGGAGGATGATCTACCAGCTAACATGCAGAGGGTTCTTTTTCATAGCCAAAGGGCCAAAAATATCTCAGGGCTATTCATGAGGTTTCACAAACTCACTCATCTCTAAAGTTTGTCTGCCAGGACTTTTTCCCTTCTTCAGGCATGCACTTTTAGACTTCGAAGAATGGTTCTCACAGTTCTAAAGACAAGTTCCTAGATGCTTCTCTCATTATCCTGCAACCACTTGCAAGGAGACTGAGGTTGTGGTACTCCAAGGGGCACTTATATCTCTGCATTTGTCAATGAGGCAAAACTTTCCAGAAGCAGACGGAGTTCGGAGCTTTTTAGTAGGGACTCCTCAGATGTGGTTCAGTCTTGGTCTTGTGTCTCTAACTCTGCAGTGACCACCAAAGGAAAGCCAGGCAGAGGACTTTTCTGTGTCAGATGGTAGAGCTGACAAAGCCAGGACAGGCAGAATGGATGGAGTGTGACAGAAATAAGCAATCTAGAAGACAGACTTGCTAAGGGGCTCTATCCACAGCTCATTACTGGGTTGCCCAATATCATTTTAAGGGGAACAACACAGCCCTTGTACACTGCAAAAGTGGTTAGGGAGAATCCCAGAGAAGGATCATTCCGGAGTGTCAGGAAGTCATAATGCACGCCAAGGGAAAAATGGGTAAGTCTTGCTGTAAATCTTATACCGAATACAATGGGGTACCAATATTCCTTCCCACACTCTGACATGGCTCATAGCATTCCACTAGGAATGTTGCAAACACAGAGAAAATGGTTGTGGTGGGTTGACCCTGTCTGGATGCCAGGTGCCCACCAAAGTTCCCCCTCAGCTGGGCAGAGGAGACAAAACACAGTGGAGGGCTCACGGGCAGGGAGAGATCGCTCACAAACTAACATCACTCACTAGACTTGGAGAAAAAACTAGTTTAATTTACTACCAGTTTTCTCTACCTCCTCTCCCACAGTAGTGCAGAGATGGGGGGAAAGTGTTTGGTGACCAGTTCATCACATGTTGTCTCTTCCACTCCTTCCTCCTCAAGGGAAGGACTCCTCGCACTCTTCCCCTGCTCCAGTGTGGGGTCCCTCCCAGCCCTTCACAAACTCCTCCAACGTGAGTCCTTCCCATGGGCTGCAGTTCCACACAAGCTGCTGGCATTGGCTCTGTTGGACACGGGGGAAGCTTCCAGCAGCTCCTCAGAGAAGCCACCCCTGTAAGTCCCCCCACTACCAAAACCGTGCCGTGCAAACCCGATACAGTGGTTCAAATGTGAAAACCACTTCTTTATGGATTAAACTGACGGTTTCTCACTCTCATCTGCTAACAAATTTTGGCTCTCACCTAATTCATCAAATTGCCGGCTGTGAAGACGTGCTGGGAGAAAACTGGTCTGGGCATTGCAGTTCTGGGCATTCTCTTCAGAAGACACCTATTCTGTACAGTCATGTGGTTTCACTGTTTTCTCTTTCCTGTTTCTAAGACTTTTGTGCAAGTGCTACAACCAACATGCACAAGCAGTTTCTTCCACTTTAGATGTGATTTTCTAATGGAGCAAATATTATTCTAATTACATAGCACGTTTCAGTGAGAATTCTTGTAATCTTTCTCCTTACAACCCCAGGCTGTAATCTGTGATTCTGTAATGTCTTCAATAATGGCACAGATGAAGGGATCTAGTGCACCCCCAGCAAATTTGCAGATGGCACCAAGCTTAGTGGTGATGTTACGATTAATGGAAAACTGGTTCATATTTTAAATATCAACTATTTTCAATTGAAAGTGTTTTAAGTAGTACAAAACTCATTTCAAGAGGGTGTACTGTGACAAATAGTGTATCTCCCTTGCCTTTTTTAGGTACTCCTTGATGGATGGAAAGGGCCTTGCTCTCTGAAGGAGTGTCAGACACTCAGAAAGTAGTGCCTGTTTTAAAGGAATTGGGCAACAATGCTGCTTCTAGCATCATCTGTTCTCTTCTTGTTTTTTTGTTGTTGTTAGATGTAACATATATATGAGTACATAATCGATGTTCCTTATGCCAAAAAAAAAAAAATAGCTGGAAAAATTTATTTTGAAAGGCTTAGTGAGAAAAAGCAGTAATGTTGAGTCCCAAATACAGCATTAAAGGACCTTTCAGGAACTAATTGTTTTTCAGCCAGGCTTGGGATTTAGGATTCTGATTTAACACTGTTAAACTTTGGTGTCAGCAACAGTGGCATGGCACCTCCCAACATATTTATGCATTCATTTGCAGCACAGCAAGCATGCTGGAGTGCTTTCTCCTCTCCAGATAAGTGTGCTGGATTAGTGGTGGTTTCTCTCCTTCTTCTTTCCCAGTTTGCATGTAGGGGTTGCTAAAGAGTGCAGCTCTTCAGTTCAGAGCAGAGTTGAAAATACCTGCTGAGGCTACAGAACATAAAAAGTGGGGCGAAGTACAGATAAAAAGCAGAGTCTTAAGGAAGCTTCTTGGGTTCTGATCTTCCAGCAGCTCTGGGTACGGTACCCAAACAATAGTCCGGACCAAATCCCTGCAGAATGTGTTTATCTTGAGGAAAGGATCCCAATAAGCACTGAACTCTTAGTAAATAACATATTTCTGCTTTTACAGTCCCCTTTTACATGAACATTTTTGAAAGGCAAACACCCAAAGGGATGGAATCCAATTACTCCAATTTCGTGGTTTAGCACTTCAGCCACACCTTGATAGAGTTTCAGTCCTCACCTCCTTGTCTTTGCAAGGGCCTCAGGCTCTGGTGGCAATTCAGGCTCTCCTGGTCTCCACTCACCACATTCAGACTGATCCCTTGGGAACAGAAACTTTATAGCTCAAGTGTCTGGGCTCGGCACGAGGGGATTTGGGTGACAATAAGCAAAACTATGCAGAAGAAGATTCAGTCGTCTCTTGTGGCTTCTAAATGTTTTTTAAAATGTCTTTATAAATGTTCTAAACATGTGAAAAACTAATCAAGATCTCCAATCCCCCAAAATGTGCCATTAGCCCTTGTATCAATAAATAACAGTGACAGGGGTGTTATTCATATTATTATTCATAAATATATATATATATATAAAACTTGTTTACATCTTGCTAAATTCCTTGTTTTAAACACATTGCTGCATGTTCTTCTTAAAAGTGTTTATTTTCACCATATTTAAGTAACTCACATTTAAACTTTCCTGAACGTGACCGTTCGCCCTTTCCAGGGCATCTGTGATACTGTATACTCTTCTCCTCTCTTTTGTTATTAACTTCTTCTTCTTTCTTTTTCACTAATTTTCAAAACCTGGAAGCTACCTGATGGGTTTTTGGTGTTTTGGTTTTTTTTTGAGGTAGAGCTGATTATAGATAAGATCACGTGAGATGTAAGAGGCTTAATAACAATTTCTGCATTATTTATTCCACGTGTCCTTAGGTTGCCCAGCTCTGTTGTCTAACAGCTAAACAATACCCTCTCTTGCTCTGAGGGGAAAAAAAAAAGGGCACAAAAAACCCCAAGTATTTCTCATGTACTCATTTGAAAACAGAGCAAAGCAGATGGAATATTTGAACAGCCCTAACCATTATGCTTCAATGTCAGAACTTTTGGGTTGTCTTTCATGGAGTGCACCCATGGTTTTAATGTCCCAAACCGTGAGCCTTCAGGCTCATGCCAACCCATAAAGCAAGTGAAATGTTGCTTTTTTAATTTAATTTATGTTTCTTTGTTTTCAGGGAGACTTTTGTTCCCCAGCTTCAAGCGGAGTTTGAAGCTGCTTCCACCCGTACAGCCCGCTGCTCCTCCTGCTGAAGATAGCACCACAGAAAAAAATATATTGTAATAGTGTTAATCGGGGGGGGGAGGGGTGTTTGGGACTTAAAATCTGATTTCCATTAGACCAAAGTAATTTTTAAATTGTGGGAAGGGTTGAGGAGACAAAAAGTGATTTTGTCTTCTCCAAGACCTTTCTATTTTGCCTTATTCAAGGCCTCTCCAATTAGGGTGATTGATTAAAAATGTCCTCAGCATCCTGCTGAGTCTAGACTTTATGCAACACAGGACTGGAAAAATTACAAGCAAAATTGAAATCTTTTTATATTTTATCTCTTTTTCCTATATGTTTGGTGGGGGGTTTTCTTTTCGCTTTCAGCTAATTACTTTATGGATGAAAGAGGATGGAACTAGGGGCATTAATCTGAAATCTGGAACTGAATCCAGCTCCTTTTTTATTCCATGAATTTCTCCTGAGCCCTTGGCTGAGGCCTGTGATGCTGATTTCTCAAACCTACATAAGTAATTAAATGCTCCTGAAAGCCAAATAAACTGGTTACTTCATTAGGATCCTGATCTTCGGGAGCCTTCAGCTCCTCAGACGACAAACATAAATAAAACAAAACTACTTTCCTACATTACAGGGTAGAAAATATGGCTTGTAGAAAACACCTAAAAGATGGCAAAGAGCTTGGAACTTGCAGCAGTAGGGACTAGGGTCCCCTCACATGCACCTGCATGAGGCGTATGTGTGTACATATTAATTTATTCTTAGATGGGGAACCTGAAGGCATCTAATCCCTTCTTCACTGCAGTCGCCTCAGAAGACTCAGAGAAACTTTGATGAGGCTTAAGCCGGTGAATAACTTCAGTTGTGTGAGTCTTAGATGAAAACACAACACACTGTGCCTGCAGAGTTGACTTACAAGTGCAGCTGTGGATAACTGTGCAGTTTTGGTTCATTTAATACTGGTCTTAAAGGCTTCTGGGATAGTTTTAGGTTGCTTTTCTATAGAAATAATATTTCTGTGAGCACACAGTGTGTTCATCCATCCTTCTTGAAAACTTTTGAACTCATTACTTTATTTCAGATCAATTCAGCAGTGGGGTGGAAGTGAAGACAACTGTGTGTCAGTTTTCACGAAAAGGGGTAGATGGGTGGAGAAAGAAGAGTCAAAATGGTGCTTTTCCTGAGGAAAACCACCTATCCAGAGTTGTTCTCCGTACTTTGGTTTTGTTTGGTGTTTTTTTCCCTCTTGTGTTGGTGCTATCAGAACCTCTTTTGCTGAGGGCAAGGAGAGAGGGAAGCATAGCAGGTGCTAGCTGAAAACTTACGGAACAGGGAAGTGGAGCCAAGACTGGTGCCTGTAACAGTGAAGGTCCTGGAGAGAAAGCAAGCAGCTGCCCTGCGAGCATGTGAGTGAGAGGAATGGTTGTGTGGGAAGGGGAGGGAGGATATGGTGGCAAGTTCCTACTTTGTGGGACAAGTTCCTAGTTTGTGGGACTTAATAGCTTTCCTATGTATTTAGGGCCCACCAAAAAGCAGACAATATTATCTACAATCCCTACTCTTTTCCTCAGGGGTGAAGTAAGGACAAGATTTCAGTCAGACCTTACCAGGTTTCCCAGCTTTTGTGGGTTTTGGTCTGTCCCTTGCAGTCTAGGGGAGGGAATTTGTTGTTGGTTTTGGTTTGTTTTTTTTTTTTTGCTGTGGTTTGAATACTTAAGGAATATACTCTAATGTACCATTGTAATTTCAATTGGTTTGCATGTTATCCCAATTATACAAACCTCTTGGTTTTGCATTCCAAATGCAAGGAAGTCCATTGGACAGCCTGTAAGATTCATCCCCCCCCCCTCCCCGGTCTCATTTGTAGCCTTAGGGAGGGCGGGGGAAAAAAGAAAAAAGCTATTGTGCAAAGAAATAAGAGATTCTCAGTGAAATACAGTGATGCATGTCACATTTTTGGAGGGGAGCAATGGGAGCCCTGCTCTGAAGCGTATAAAAATCTTAGGATACACTCGCAAGCCCCTTTCGAACCCTTTGTTCGTGCGGGATCCTGTGGGGACAGCCCCTGCACCGGAGGCTCCAGGCTCCACGGGGCAGGTCGGCCGGGATATTTTCGACTGCCCAGCGTGTCACTTCAGCTGTTTACCTGTGAACTCTGTGAACAGCAGCAGCCAGTTCCCCCAGCCGCGCCTCGCTCCTCTCCGGGGTCAGCGCGGTGCTGCAGCTTCCCGGGGCAGCCGTGCCCGTGCTTGCGTTTGGCACGAGTGGCCCAGATTGCCTGCTGGGGGGCAGGGTGTGCTCTTGCAGGGTGGTTTGGGCCAGGATGGAGTTAATTTTCTTCGTGGTAGCTGGTGTGGGGCTGTGTTTTGGATTTGTGCTGGGAACAGCGCTGGTAACTCAGGGATATTTTAGTTCTTGCCGAGCGGGGGCTCGCGTGGTGTCAAGGCCTTTTCTGCTTCTCACCCCACAGCACCAGCGAGGTTGAGGTGCTGGAGGGGGCACAAGGAGCTGGAGGGGACACAGCCAAGACAGCTGACCCCAGCTGCCCAGGGGGATATTCCAGACCATATGACGCCATGCTCAGTCTATAAAGTGAGGGAAGAAGAAGGAAAGGGGAGACACGTTGAGTGATGGCATTTGTCTTCCCAAGTCACTGCTACACGTGATGGAGCTGTGCTTTCCTGGGATGGCTGAACACCTGCCTGCCCAGGGGAAGTGGTGAATGGATTCCTTGTTTTGCTTTGCTTGTGTGCACCTCTTTTGCTTTACTTACTAAGCTGTCTTTGTCTCAACCCATGAGTTTTCTCACTTTTAGTCTCCTGACTCTGCCCCATCCCACTAGAGCAGGAGGGAGGGAGTGTTTTGTGTGGGGCTGAGCTGCCAGCTGGGATTAAACCACATCGTCTTGCAGCACTGGGACTCCCAAGCAAGGGTTTGGAGCTCTGGCTGCTTCCATGGCTTTGTGCAGATATACATCAGCTGAGTATCTAACCCAGGAATACCCTCTTCCCTAGACCTGTCCCTACCTATGGTGACACACAAAATAACCTTGAGGCGTTTCCAATTTTAGGAAGCAACACTTCTGAGAATCCTCTTTCTTTACAAAATGAAACAGTAATTTTTCTGTTATTCTGACCGTGTTTTTCTGTGGGAACTGCAAGGGAAAGGGCTCTGGCAAATATATTCTGCTTTTTCTTCTTTTTTAAACATATGTTGTCTTGAATCAGTGAGAAGTCTCCTATGCCCAAACATGATTAAAACCCATACAAGTTAAGTCTTTTTGAGCTGAGTGCATGTTATAAAAGCTGCTGTGAGTCAACAGCAATTTTACAGTCTTAGTTTTGTGTGGTCCTTGTTTGGAGAGTATTAGGCATGAAGTTGTCATACTGGAGCTCTAATGGGTGCACTCAGTAGGTGTGATTTATGAGACTTGTTGCTTGTGAGAATGAAGTCATGTTGTGTATCAGGGTTTCCCTGCAAATGAGGCAATTAAATTTTGTCATCTTTCTTACAAGGTGTCCTGAGTGAAGAACAAGCATGGGGGAATGTAAAATGGGGGGGGTGTGTGTGGGAGAGAGAGAGGTGATTAGATTCCATCTGCTGATGAACACTTCCAGCACTTTTTCTAAAGTCTTCAACTGAATTTCATTTGCTGAAGTCTAGTGCCACGTCTGGAGGCAAACACCACATCTTTTACTTGCCAGTTCTATTTATATGCCCGTGAAGTAGATCATTGTAATGAATACAGATGGGCAATAACTACAAAGTTATTGCATAATTTTTCAAAATTTTATGATTGCCTTTCCTACTTCCTCTTAAAATAATGGCTCCTCTGTGCAGCCTGCAGACCATTCAATATATCTTTCGCACATTTTACCACTTCAGCAGAATTTAATTTATTGGAGACACACTAGAAGTGGTAGGTAAACAATCTACAGAAAGAATCCGATTTATAAGACAAGGAAGACTTGAACCAGTATTAAGTTGCTTTGGAGATCACCTGGTGAATGCAAGTACATATGATTTTTCGTCTTTCTGGCTTGGTAGCAAAGGCCAGTGACTGTGTGTGTGGGGAGGAAGTCAACTGAAAGCCACCCACCGCCAGCCTTACAGAACATAGAACAGGTTTGTAGTAGGATGTCTTGTTGGATGGAAAGTGTTCCTGCACTATTTGCAGGTTTAAACCTGCCTCGGGGAAAGTTTCAGACCTGCTATGAGAAATCCAGTTTTCTCTCACAGGGATGAGGCAGGCTTGGTTTTGCCACCATGGTGCTGACTGGAGTAGTCTTGACCTCTGACTGTCATTCTGCTTTCTTCCTCCTCCAGTCTAATCTGTTCTACTTCCACTTCTGAAATAATGAAGTGGAGCTCTGATTATGAGTTAACCAACTCCTGAGAGTACAATTCATCTCCCATTTAAGACTTCAGTGGAAGTCTTTGAGGAGATAAAATGAGTATTGGATGTGTCCCTAAAACAACTGGGTTTGAATCCTGGCCACGCTGAAGCCGATGGCAAAAAGAAACTGGAATTTCACCTCGATGTCTATGCATCATCTGCTTTATTGGCAAAGACTATCACAAAGTCTGCTTACCCTTGAAGGCAGTTAAGTGCTTTTGAACCACATGCAGCTTTTCTTAGTCTCCCTTCTAAAACCATTCCCAACTCAAGACTGCAACCCTCAGGACCACCAGTAATGAACTGTATAAATTCCAGCTGATCTGGTCTTGGAACCTTGTTTTGGGAGTGGTTTATAATAATTGCATAATTGATCCTCAAAACCAAAGTCCTTTGACCTAAATATTCAGAAAGGCTTTGCCTTTTGGGCGCCCAGCTGGAAATCTGTCAGAGACATTTGATTTTCAGAAGGATCCCTACTTCTAAGAATCTTGACTTCTCAAATCACTTCATAGTATATAATAAAAATTTTGGATGTCTCAGTCACTTTCGGTAACTAAAACACCCTTTTCAGTTATCAAATTTTTACAGCACACAACACCAGTGAATGCTTACATTGTAGAAATATGCTCTGGGTTTGAATTCTCATTCATCTTTCTTTGGTTTGGCTTTCTAAATAAAACTACCCGGACTGGTAAGCTATTCTGGTGGCACAAGGGGTTCCGAAGCTGGTCTTGGCAGGACACAGAACACTATATTCCCACCCAGCAATAAGGGATTTTTTGCTGTGGTCCGTTTTTATTTAGACCTGGGATTAAAAACAAAAACAAAACCAAGACAATTTCTCGTTGGCTTGGGGATTTTTTTCCATAGTTTTGTGGTATTTCATCTATTATCTACTATTATAATTAATTTGACCCTTGTTACCCACTCAATAGAGGGCATCTGTTGTGTTTTGTTCGCCTTTCCCTGAAGCGTAAGGACTCTGACTTTGCTAGAAGAATTGTCTCTAGAAACCACAAGCACGTACTTAATGCCATGCCAGCAGCTTCATAATACTATTGTGAACAGAGCTAAAATGTCTGATGCCTTTTTTTTTTTTTTTTCCTCATTCTGATCAACAGTCTACAATTGGAAGAAGAACTGAAGCTTGCAGTTTGATGGTGTCTCACAGCGGCCTCCCGTCCTCTGAACTGGAGTCTTTCAGCCTTCCTCCTGAATTGTGCGTAGAACAGAGGAAGGTAAACCCATTTAACCTTCACCCCTGCTCCAAACACTGAAGCCTGTATTATCAGCAAAGTTTCCCTTTCAGATGCAGACAACTGTTTTCTTCATGGGAGGTCATTTCAGATTCCTGATCTCCTCAAAAGATTTTGCTCTTGCTTTTCTCTCTCCCTATATTTTCTTAATACTTTGGCATAGTCTGTTCTTTCACCATATGGAACCACTTCTACCTCCTTATCCCCTGCACACACTTTCCCACTCAACACGATGACATGTGACCACTCGACTCATAAACAGGAGTTAGGGAAACAGAGGTTAAACCACGGGCACCAAAAGTGGTTTCGAGAATGCAAATGTGGAAAAAGTGGGATAATCCACAAGCGTGTGGTTTGTTACCATCTGCCTCATGCTCTGAATGTATAAGCACATTCACCCGGAGTTTACAATTGAAGGGATACAAGGTTTTTTTTTCCTGGCTTGGAAAGCGGTGCTTCCTTCCCTTCCCGCGGTGAGAGCACAGGTGCTGCACGCCGCTATTATGGTCGATCTTTCCCAGTAAAGATCCCACACAGGCCAGGAGACTAAACACGCAGCTTGGCTTTATCCCGAGGGATCGCCTGCCATCCCACATCTGTCCTCTCCCTCCTGTAGCCCCATCTAGTGGCTCCCACGCCTCTACATCCGCCAGGTCGCCCGTCCAGGTAACCGTGAGAAGGAGAGGTCAGACAATAATGGAATATCCCGAGCTGGAAGGGACCCAGAATGATCATCGGGGTCCAGCTCCTGCCCCTGCACAGAAACGTGTAAATAACTGCATACAGAGGTGTAGAAATAAGCAAATCCATGTCTTCACCTCTAGATTTCAAAAGCATCACTTGGGCATTGTTTAGGTGACCTCCAGCTGCCGGTGCACAGACAACAAACTTGCCCCACGTTGGAATGGAGGATTATAGACTAGATAACATAATCTATGAAGTCCATGGAAAATGGCATTCCTTGGGCACAGCTCAGGGCTGTTGGCAGCTGGGGCTGACTGCACTGCTGCTGCACGGACTTGCCTCAAAAAAAAAGTGCTGACTTTTCAGAAATCTCTTGCCCAGCAGATCATGAGTGGTTCTGAGGTGCCACAGGGATTATGTGTCTCTTAAAGGACTCTCTTAAAAGGAGTAAAAATTAATTTTGTACCAGAATGGTGTAATACACATACCAAATTAATCCAAATCTTCATATATCCCTATCATTCAAAATGGTATGAACCAAGAGGGGTAAAGAAGGGAGGCAGAATACAGCAGTAGCTCTGCAGCCTATGCACTTTGACTTGTCTTTGCTGTAAATGTCCATTCAACAGATGAAATCAAAACAGAATGCCTTATTCTTAACTTTTCCTGTCCAGTTTTTCTTTCATTAATTTAGAGTTTCCATTGAGAATAGACTTCAGATGATTAAACAAAGGAAGAAGAATGCCTATGGGGGTGGTAGAATATAGGAACTAATGGAGCATCTGATGGGAGATGCAGTGTCTAAGGAAGGACTCAAAGCAAATAATGAAACGTGGATCTTATGGAAGTGGGTGAAACAGTCCCACCACCCAATTCCTACTTTTGGGAAGCAAGGCTTAGTGCCTGTCTTCGGCACTCACCTCCTTTGTCTGCGACTCCGTGGCCACAGGTGGTCCTGGGAGCATCTCTCAGCATCAGCCCTCGGTGCCTTGGTTTCTGGCACTCAGCAGCTATTTCAGCTGAGACACCTCACCATGGCCACTTCTTCAGAAGGACAGGTTCACTGGAAGCAGGGGGAGAAAGGCTGAGCGAGGCACCTGAAAGAGGCAGAGCTATTTCAGAGAGAGAGGCACAACAATTTGTCAGAAGCACAGAGCCAGCCTGTTGCTGAGATCTGGCACCAGATGGTTGTCTGGGCAGAGCAGAATCAGGTCTGTAATGAACCACAGAGGCTGCAAACAGTCAAGAACTGCTCCAGGGTTTGGGACACCCATGGCACAAGGCCATGTAAGCAGAACAGTCCTGGGAATCTTCTGCCAGACATGCTTCTGTCGTGTGGGTGACACGCCACGTGGTTTCTGGGTCTGCTGGTCAAATTTTCATGTGCTTTCAAATCTTCACATTTTCATCGTTGTCTGCAAGGTAATCACACTTTTTCACAATACAAAGGCCTAATGGAACAGGGATCTGGTGAGCTGAAATTGGTAGGCTTGGGGCTGCTGACAGACTTCATCCAGGTCATTCCACAGTCTGTGTCATAGTTTCCCACCTGCAGAAAACAGCGTTAATAATATTTAACTACCTCATGGTACTAAATTGCAGCTTAATTAATGGTTTGCAAAGCACTTTGAAATGCTCACTTGAAATAGGCAAAGGATAATTAACATCATGTATTTATTTAGCGAGTTTTCCTTGCCAGGCACAATCTTCCTCGCAAAAACTGTTTGCACTGCTCTAGAAAAACAAAGCGGTTCAGCCAGTATGTTTTCTGTGGGGAGACTTTTTGCTGCATGAATCAGATGGTTGAAACTTGAAGAGAGTGGCTGACAAGACAAGGAGCAGACAAGTCTCTGAACGGGGAGGACATGAACAGATGCACAAGTCTTGGTGCTCCCTCAGAGGTCAGGAAAAATCTCAAAACCTGAATCATCACTGCCACAGTGAAGCTTGTACCTCTGCCCTGGAAATGTCACAGATTCACAGACCAGCCGCACGAACTGAGCTCTCTGTTTATGAGATGGATGCGGTACAAGTGATGCAAGGTGGGATGCAGTGCCCAACAACCAGTGAGGCAGCACACAGGAAAACACATCCCACTGGGAACCTGTGAGGGCTCCTGATTTGAGCAACTTTGTACGTGGGCACACAGTGATAGGACAAGGGAGAACGGTTTAAAGCTAAAAGATGAGAGATTTAGGTTAGATATTAGGATGAAATCCTTCCCTGTGAGGGTGGGGAGGCCCTGGCACAGGCTGCCCAGAGGAGCTGTAGCTGCCCCATCCCTGGAAGTGTCCCAGGCCAGGTTGGATGGGGCTCTGAGCAACCTGGGACAGTGGAAGGTGTCCCTGCCCATGGCAGGGAGTTGGGACTGGATGGCCTTTAAGGTCCCCTCCAACCCAGACCATTCTGTGATTCTCTGATTTGTAAGTGTAGCTGCAGTGTTAGAGAAAAAGCGAAGTGTTAAGGGTGGTTTGAATGGTGCACAAAGAATTTCTGGTAAGAAACTGCTTCTTCTTGGATACAACTGTGCAAACTGAATTTTAGGCCTAGATTTTGAGTTGGCCACGAAGAGGTCATGGTCATTCACTCCAGAAAAGAATGACTGACATTTTGACCACAATGACCCATCAATAGTCTGTCTGTCTTTGTTCTCTTCCTCATTTTGATCACCTGTGAGGGGAGATAGAGAGAAAATACTCAGACAGTTCCTACAGCCTTTCCCCAGCATCATGAGTGAGAAATGGGAGGTTCAAAGCAAACAGGGGAATTTGATGCCTAAACCAAGCAGGCTTTGCCCAGTTTGTCTGTACAATCATAAACACTGAAGATTGCTCTCGAGCCATATTGTGAAATCCTGCCTCCTAATGGGGATAGAGGCTTGGACCAAATTGCAAGGACATTTCCCCAGCAGTTTGGGTTCAGGAACTCAGTTCCATAGGTCAGGTCTCGAAGAAGTGGAAATAGAAAAATAAACCTAGTGAGCCCTCTGCTCATGTGCCGATAGTTTTGTGTGACTCTTTCAAAGACATCAGGTCATTGAAGAAAAGCACATTTTGAAAAGGCTACTTCGAGGGTTTTGGATAAACTAGAGCTATTTCACTGCATTGATAAATTTTGCTTGCTTACGTCAGCATGGCTAACCTGAAACTTTCATAAAACGTGAGTCAGCACCTTCAAAATGAGGAAATTAGTTTAAAAGTCACGGTATTTCTAAAATAATTAAATAAATACAGCTTGAGTTTTCACTTTCCCTCCCAATGACCTTCTGATTTTTAAGTTTTTAGCCCTCCTTTTCAAGCTTCCCTCTATAATCACCCGAGTTGGAAATGGGGTTTTGGTGTTTTTTTTGTCGGTGAAAGCAGAGCTTATAATTCAGTCATCTGCCTTTGTCAAAGGAAGCTGCAAAAGCACCAAATGTTGAAAGACTTGAAGTCAGTGAAGCCCTGGGTGGGAGCTCACAAGGGCCACTTCAGTGCAGGGGCACAGGAACGTGAGGCAGGACCGGAGCCCAAGTCTCAGCCTCACCCCCAACCCCAACCACTGACCTACTGATAAAGCACCAGGTCCCACCTTCCCTCCAGCAGGTCGTGCCTTCCTCCAGGATCAGCTTTGATGGGATCAGAGAGGCTGCCTGCAGGATAAGCTATTAATCCATTAGGCTGGGGCAGATCTCAGGCTGTCTCTGAGCTCAGCCGCATTTCAGCCGGGAAGGTCAGGCTTGTCCCTTTCTTTGACTGAAAACCTACCACAATGCAGAAGTGCCCTCTAATGTTGTCCATGAAACACAAGGTCTGAAGGCTTGAGCAAAAGCTCCTGATAGCTGCAGGTGTATTTTTCTTGGGAAGCTAAATTGCTAGAGAAACAAAAGTTTTGGTTAGTTTAATTTGGCCAGGCAAAAATGCCGTCCTAGGGGAAGACTTTATTTAGAAACTTTATTTTTTCCCCTGTTAGCTTAGATATTTTATTGAAAAAAGGTTTAAAGGTTCAAAAGTTCACAAGAGATTTTTTTTTTCTGTTGTATTAAAAAAAAATAAAAATTGTAATTTCCCAGCTGGGCATGAGTGTCCATAGATTAATTTGTTGTTGCAGAATATGTTGAACACCGAAGTGACATTTAATTAGTTTTTGTGCTATAGTTTTAAATTTTTTCCTGTAAAACTTGTTTGCCTAATATAAGATTCAGAAGCCCCAGAACAAAAGGAAAAGGGGATTGCTTTGCTTCTACAAAAATCCTGGCTTTGCTAGCACATGATATGCAACATGCAGTTCTAGCAGCCAAACTTTTTCCGTAGTGGAATGGGGTCTAATGATGTTAATTGATGAAATTTCCCTCTTCTAATAAAGAAACACTATTCATTATTGGAAGCCTGATCACAACATGGATGATTCCTCTCCAGGCAAAGCCAAGAATGTCCAGCCAACCTCAAGGTCAGCTACTAGGTGGCAGCTGGCACTCGAAACCAGGAGATAAAAGTAGTCCACAGACTTCAGGTGTGCCCAGTGGGCAATGTGTCTGCAGGCACATTTTGGTGGGGGAAATATTTCACTGTGGAATGAAATACCAATCTGATTTCTTTTCTGCACACAGTGAGTTCTCAGCAGCAAAACAACGGCTGCATGCAGAGCCTTTTGATATTATACTAAAAATCAGATTCCCCTACCAAATACAGTATGTCTCACTCTGGGGACTTTGGCTTTAGGAACAGTGCAACACAGGCTTTGATAATGGAGAGAAGGCCCAGAAAATAGAAAAAATAAGGTTCACTGTAGTCTTAGAAAGGCTCCACCGAGGAGCCATAATCATCTAACTATGTAGCACAGATCTGAAAACAAAAAAAAGAGTGAGAGCCTGGAGGAAAGATGCAAGAACATAACACAGGATAATTAACAAAGTACTCCCAACGATGCACACCACTTGGGATTTTGTAAATATTGCCCTGTGTGCTGCCTGTGCCTGCTGGGATGAGTGAAAAAAAACATATTTGAGCTTGCTGCTTCTGGCCTCCAGATGGTCAGCACAGAGAACGGCAGGAGGATCCACCAAAAAATATACCCATGTATAAAAAAAGTAATGGATAATTTGAAGGGCAGTTTTGGGGGGATGCAGGATAAGACTTCTGGCTCACTGCATGAACGGCAGGTCATAGCTGGGCCTCCTTCTCTGACCCAGCCAGACAAACATCAGCAGAAGGGATTGGGTGCACAGGAAAATGATTACCTGGGAGTTGGGAGAGCCTGGAGCAGCCTCCCAGGGAGCCTTGACCTTCAGAGGGCAGCTGGGAAGCATTACTGTGGGTGGTTTCTTGGTTCATGTTTCCTCAGACACTTCAAGCAGCTACGGCCAGATTAGATGACCGGTCAGCCTTTTCAATTCCCACTGTATAGCAGGTGAAACAATAAAAAAAAGTATCGAGTAAGGAACATTAATCTGTATTCAGAGCCCTTTAATAAATGATAAATAAATATATCTGCCTCGTTCCTTTGAATCCTGCCCGCTGGTGTTCAGCTGTGTGTTTTTAGTGGCAACCCAGTCCCCGTGAGCTGCAGGCCCAACGAAACCATGAGCTATTCAAAAAAATAAAAAATAAAATAAAAATAATCTGAGCGGGGATTTAAAATAGGGTGTGGTGGAACGGCGAGGGTGAAAAGTTTGACTGCTTATCAGTAGGCTGTTGGGACCTCCTGGCAACCCCCTCGTTTCCCCTTCGGTGAGCACACGATCTTTGCAGAGATGCATTTTTGCTGCTTCGATTCGAGCCCGAGTTCATGCATTCCCCAGCAAGAAATCAAAAGCTATCGCATTCTAACCCTCGTCCCATGAACAAACTTTCTCCTTCAGGCAGCTTCGGCCGAAGCAGAGAGAACGCCGCAGAATTTTAAATTCAAAATCGAAGTGCTCCCCTTAGCACTGTGTTTAACTCCTCGCGGGAGCAGGACTGGAGGGATATTTCCAAGGCGGTTTCTGGCCTGCCCGAGGCACAAGCTGTGGGAGACACGTACCATCAGGAAGGCAGGGAGGGGAGAATGGTAGAGGAGATGGAAAAGGAAGGTGGTATAGAAATTAAATAAAGTGAAAGCTACAGGGGTAGTTCAGGGAATAGGGGATAGAGTGTCCAGGCAAGCTGTCCATACGAGGAGGACAAAAAAGCAATCTCTAAGCATAGGTCCTTCCAGCTCAGCATATCCTGAGTCTCTGACAGATGGTCCCTTTCCTTCCCTGTTTTCACTGCACTGTGCTGGATAAAGGGAAGAAGGGATGCTGTGAGAGCTGTAGAGGACAACATGGGTTTAGCAAACCAGAGCTGCCATTCCCTGCTTTGCCTGTGGTGATTTTACAAACAAGTTTCACGACCAGCAGTCCTGCACTGCCTCCTTGAATAACATGTTGATGTGAAAAACTTTTTGGAAATGAGTATGTTCAGTAAAAATGCGGGGTTTGGTACTTTATTTTCTTGCAGTCTATCTCCCCTCTCCTCTCCCTTTCCCCTTTTTTCATCCAGCTTTTTCTGGAGTCGCATTTGTGAGAGTGTGGCCTCGTATCTAAGCATGTTAAAGTATACAACAGAGGCAGGAAGAGAAATTCATAGAGAGACAGCATTTTATGAGTGCAAAACACAGAACTAAACGTTCATTTCCATTTCATTATTGCTGTGGCGGTGTATCTTATTTTTATTTATGAAATATTCCTCATAAGTGCACTATTTTTGTGTTGGTTGGTGTTGGTATCAATGAAATTCACTGCTGTTGATTAAAACACTTTCATTCTTTTATGGTGAACTGGGCATCATTATAGTTTTAGGAAAAAAACTACAGTGGTTCCAAGCAGCTATTTTTCCTGAATTCCCTGTAGCAGATTCTTTTTCTCTAGGCAGGAAACTCTAACAACTCTAGGTGAATGGGCCAAAGGAAAGCAGTGGTTTTGTACACTTCCCTAACATTCATGTGGCTTGGGCTGTTCCAGAGGCTTGGAAGTCTTGCTTGGGGACTCTGAAACTTGCATTTTCAGAGTACTCAACAGACATTTTGGATAGATGACAACTGCCTCTTTTCCCTGAAGTCCTTCATTCTAACTTTTCCATTAATATTTACTTTTCCCAGTCATCACATCTCGCAGAAGGGTTGGGGATTTTCATTCATTGCTAATGCTGTCAGTCAAAATTGCTGGTTTTCTGGGTTTTCTTTTTAGATTGTCCCTAAATTCCATCTTCCAGCTCCACACACAAAATTAAAGCTGGTTACAAAACTCATGTTATCCAGACACTGTCTCCTCCTTCTATGCAGTGTCTCTGGTACTAACACTAACACACCATCAGGTCTTTTTTTACCTCAGCTTCAGCTTTTTTCATCATTTTTTTTGCCTTCCACATCCAACTAGAGATCATTTTTCACGCCCCTGTGGAGGATAAGTGTTAACATACTAAAATCTGGGGTGAAGCAGCAAACGCCAACAGCGTGTTCTCACCTTGGAAAGGAAGGCCCTGGACTAGTGGGGCAGATAGAAATGAACAAGAAGTCTTGGACACTCTCACTGACTACATGTGAATGCTATTCCAGCTCTCCCTCTCCCATCGTCAAAAGCCATACACTTTTTCCCAGGTTCTCGCCTCATCCCCACCGTCCTGCAAGTAACATTTCTTTCTTAAGAAATCGATGATTTAAAGAAAACATGATTTGAGAACTGATTTTCTGAGGTTGTGAGCCAATTAAGGATGCCTTCAGACTTTATTTTTCGTTTATGAAACTGTGGTGGCCTGAAGAGAACAGCTCTCTATTCAATTTAAAATTATAATGAGAAAACAGAACAGTGAGGACTGGGCCTTTAAGTAAATCAGAAACTTTTTCTTTCTGTGTCAAAAATAAGAACAACTTAGAAGTCTCAATGCATGAAGCACTTCAAAAAATGTGACTAATACACCAAAATGATGAGTCTTGGTCCTGTCACGTTGCTTCGCTCAACTACACTCGTGTATGTCAGCTGGCACAGCTTAACCTGTCTGGCTCATGATTAGAAATAATTTGGGCACAACACTCTGTCTAGCAGATGACCCCACCTATGTTGAATGTGCTAATCCCTGAAAGGCCAGAGTATTGTGTAAAAGAGTGGAAAATCAAGGATCATCTTAAGACCAGCTCATAAAAGTTACATTTATATTGTCCAAAAAGGACTTATCTTCTCTCTGAACATTATTCTAATGCAGATGTGTGGGAATACTTAAGCCACATGTAGCATCTGGTGAAGATAAAGATTTATTTTGGCTGAACTGGCTGTATTAGCAGATAGGGATCCAGCTTTGAACTAGATCTTAGTTCATAGCCTGCTGCTGCCTTGGGATTAATTTCAGAATTTCTGTTTGTTTTTATTATGGAGAAATTACTTGCAGCTGATTTTTTTAATATCTTTGCATTCTTCAAACAGGCAAGCTACTGAAAAGAGATGGGAAAGTCAGAAAAAAACTGGAAGTGACAACAACTAGCTGTTAGCTCATCCCATGGAGACCAGTGGTGAGGGGTGTCCCTCAGGGGTCGGGACCGGGGCCAGTGCCATTCAATACCAGACACAGACAGTGGGATCAGCAACAGCCCCAACAACTTTGCTGATGACACAGAGCCAAGGGCAAGGTCCTGCACCTGGGTCACGGCAGCCCCAGACACGGCCACAGCTCGGGTGGAGAAGGGATTGAGAGCAGCCCGGCAGAGAAGGACTTCGGGCTGGTCTAATGGTTGATGAGAAACTCAGCGTGAGCTGGCAGCGTGTGCTCACAGCCCAGAAACCAACCGTGTCCTGGGCTGCATCCAAAGCAGTGGATCCATCCAGCAGGTGGAAGGAGGTGATTCTCCCCCTCCACTCTGCTCTTGTGAGACCCCACCTGGATTGCCACGCACAGTTCTGGTGTCCCCAGAATAAGAAGGGCATGGAGCGAGTTCAGAGGAGGCCATGAAGTTGATAAGGGGGGGGGGGGTACCTCCCCTATTCAGACAGGTTGAGAAAGTTGGAGCTGTTCAGCCTGGAGAAGAGAAGGCTGTGTGGAGACCTCACAGCATCTTCCAGTATCTGAAGGGGCTGCAGGGAAGCCAGAGAGGGACTCACCAGCAGGAACTGTAGTGACAGGACAAGGAGTAAAGGGTTCAAACTGAAAGAGGGGAAATTTAGGTTAGATATTAGGAAGAAATTCTTTCCTGGGAGGGTGGTGAGGCCCTGGCCCAGATTGCCCAGAGAAGCTGTGGCTGCCCCATGCCTGGAAGTGTCCAAGGCCAGGTTGGATGGGGCTCTGAGCAACCTGGGTTAGTGGAAGGTGTCCCTGCCCATGGCAGGGGGTTGGAACGAGATGATCTTTGGAACGAGTTGATCCCTTTCAACCCTCAACATTCTATGATTCTACGACATCAACTACAACATTTTGATTTCATTTTAAAGAAGGGAAATCCTCACCCTGCAGAAATCAGTAGCTGCCTTGACAAGAGCTGGAGTTCCATGTGCTTCTTCTTGCCATGCTGTGCCTTTGCTAGACAATGCTGTGTGGACGCTTGGACTGCACCACTGCCTTCTTCTCAGAAGTGTCATTGTGACAATGCACAAACGCATTTTCAGTCCATCTCCCGCTGTCTTTTGCTGTGACTCTCTTTTCCCAGGACATTCTTTGGGCTGTTGGACCCTCTTTGCCTGACTTTGTCTAGGATGCAAAGTGAATACTTGCAGAGGCAGACAGATGGGCAGCGTTGCCATTGATTCCTGCTGTTTTATTTCTGTTTTGAGCATGTCTTGCTTTCAGTGGTGAAATAGAAAACACAGTGGGTGGTGGTGGAGGTTGGCAGGCGGAATTTGCACACTAGAGGAGGCAAGAAGGGCAGAGCTCCTTTGTTGGCACAATTCACACTGGACAAGTTTCGGAGATGGAGAGTGAGATTAGGAAAGCTTTTAGACTCTGGCTCTCATACAAATAGGCTTGTCCTTGCCCAAGTACCTCTGTAAGCACCCAGGATCATAGAATATCCTGAGCTGGAAGGGACATATAAGGGTCATTTTAGTCCAAATCCTGGCCCTGCACAGGACAGCCCCAAGAATCCCATCCACCTCTCACTTTGTGATGTCGTTGGTTGCCTCCTTTGTGACTTTCCTGCAGCTTGCACACAAGGTTACAAAGCAAGAAAGGGGCCCCAAAGGGCATTGCCAGTCAGTACAAACCAACCAGGTGCATGTCATCCTTTGGCCTTTTAACCAAACCACAGCATACTCTAGAGAGGGTTTTGAGTGGGTGGTACTAACCACCAACATTATTGCCCAGGGATGTTATTAACACAATAAAGCTTCCTGTGCCATCATTCTTTTGATTATAATGTAATATTTGAAGTACTGACCACAATTTATAATATCTCTCAACCAAAGAGTCCAGGATGTTACCGCTGTAATTGTAACTTTTCTACCTGAAGCTCACTCAAAGTTTTAATTGAACTTGGTTTGTTTTGAATTTTCAGATATGGTTTCATGTAGTGCATGTAGTCCCACTCAGCTCACTTCTCTACTGAAAAAAAAAAATTAAATAGAATGAATTTTTTAAGCATTGCACAGATTTATCTGCATTTATGATATAAAAAAAAAATAGTAAAAAATAAAATTTGACCTATGTAGAAACATCTTGCTGCTCCAGTCCATCTCAGAAACTGGACCAAGTGATTTCACCTGAGAGTATACATCATAGGATCAGAGGGAAAGGCAACATGGGAAAGACAATGCAACCCAGGACAGGGTTTTTTAAACCTTCAAGCCACTGTTATGGATTGCTTCCATTGAAGACACCAGAGGAATTACCAAACTTCTTCCTCAAAGAGGTGGTTACAGGTACAAACTCACCTTCTGGAAGGTGTGGAGCAAGGCTGGAATTCGAGGGCTAGACACAGCTGTGACAGGTTTGTCTGACCCTTTACAGAGCATATTTGTGAGGGGCCAGAAGGAGTAAAATGATTTATGTGGAGAAGTCAATGTAAGGGGGATATACTCAGGCTGTCATTTCAGACAACCTTGAAATGCAAAAACTTGGCTTGGTCTTCCTAGAGAACTGGCCTGCCTGGCCATCACTCCTGACTTGGTATCTTTCATCAGTAACGTATTAAAAGTATGTTAAAACTAAAAACACAGAGAAGGGCACTGGATACCAGTGAAAAACAAGACTTCCTGCTTTTACAAAGTACTTACATAGCACTGTGGAGACAAGCAAGGTGAAGAACTTCGGAGAAGGTCGGGCTTTGGGAGATGTGGGAAGAATGGATTATGTTTTCGTGCTTTAGATTGTTGGCTGCTTTGCTGGCCACGAATTGCATCTAGATGGCGAGAACCATGGAGTTCAGAATGGAAGAAAGGTGTCTGATTTTACTTAAATCTAAGTATGTAAAGTAAGACATCTACCATGGTCTTTTTCCCACTGAAAGAAATCTCACTGGCAGTTTCTCGAAGTGATTAAACAGACAAAATAGTCTCTTCTTAGACTGAAAATCACAGTAGTTCATAATTTTTTTAAACTGGGTAAAAAAAACAGCTAGAGGACTTAATTTACTTTTTTATTCTCACTCCTAGAACGCTGAATCCATTTCAGTCACAGCTGGGGACAAGGACAGCCAACAACAACACATCACTCCTAGCATGATACCTTTTTATGTCCTCTTCTGGGATGCATCAAATGTTGATGACCAAATTATGACCCTTTCCACCTCCCTTACTGAAAGCAGAGAACTTCTGCCAATAGTCATCAGCCAAGGCTGTAAAAAATGTGGAGCATAGGATCATGCCTCAGATACTAAAGCAGCTTCCATACTATCAAACAAGTAGGTTCTTAAGCAGCTGCTGGTGACATCAAATCTGCCAAGCACTTGGCGCCATAAAGACAAGATGTCACTTAGGTATTGGTAGAGGTTGAGCTCCGCAGTGTCAGGATCCTTCTCTCTGAAAATTTCAGGCTGGCAGAAGCTTTTTAAAATAAGTACCCCCTGCTTTCCACAGCATTTAATCTGCATAGGAGGTGCAGAGTCAAATTTTAATGATGATATGGGACAGACAAAATGTGGGGGGCTCCCCTCTACTTCGCAAAATCGTGGTGTTTTCGTGGCTTATCCAGTGATACACTCGATATTCCCTGACGGAAAATGAGACAGAATGTGCCACTAAGGCTCCCATAATTTTGACTGAGCCACTGGGATCTGTTCCACTCTGTTCTCGTAAGTGGGCAAGCAGTGATAATGAATGACCTGACAAAGATTTAGAGGTAGAGCTTCAAGAACTACTGAAACATTTGTTTCAACAGCTTTACAGTTTATTCAAGGCTTTCAGCCTTTCTGGTCGTGCAGAATTGAGAGGGATGCTTTATAGGAATAAACTTCCTTGTGAGGTGAGGATCAAATTCTGCCCTAGCTACTCCAGAAAAATCTTCAAACTTTCTTCTTCCCTCCACTTTCAAAAATAGGCTGGACTAAGGAGCAAGGCACTGGAAGAAGGATGTAACACAAACCTTCCTGAAAGGGAAGGCACAATTGTTTTTTTTTTTCCAATGATCTTTTTTCTCCCACTTGTTCTGCTCCAGTTTGTTATGACAGCATCTGTAAATCTAATTTTGTCTTCTTAAACAGTAGATCTAAGAAGTGTTATGTGAAACTCAGCGTGTGATCACTGAGATAAAAAGTCTTTGAAGCACTTCAGAGGAGTATGATTTAGGTCACAGGGCAAAACCCGGAGTACAGTAAGGTCAACAGTTTCTTGATTTTTATCTTTAACAGTTTCACACTTCTGACACCTTGATAAACTTTCCCTTTACTTCAGACTTTCCCAGAACAAAAACCAGAAGAAAACCACTCCCCACCTCGGGGACCTTTTACAACCACCCAGTAGGGGGGAAAGAAACAAAAGGGCGTTTGGTGTCTGGGTAGTGCAAAATCTATTTTTAAATTAGAAGTTAGTGTAGGCTGGTCTTTGTCACTTTTGACCACTTCTGCATCTGAACAAAACCAGTAATGATGACGGCAAAATTTTAACAGCCATAAGACTCATGAGGTGAATTTCCATGAATGCCAGCGATGTTTTGGCTACAACAAAAAAAATTAGTCATTAATTGTACTCATTATCGATGTATAGAATCATTCAAAGGTTTTTTCGATTTATTCTTGATGAAATGCTTGACGATATTTTTTCACCCTCAGATGTTCTCTAACAGCTCTGGGGATTCCTGAAACCGAAAAAAATCTGTGCCTTTATAAATATCTTTCTTATTTCAGTGGGGCATACACGTCAGTCTGCCACTGAAGTGCTGCTCCAGAAGCAGTTCCCAGCTGACGTGCTGTTCAAAGGCTGCTGTAACACTGTTCATGTGTGCTAGAGTGTGAAGATCAATTCGCTTTAGGGACTGGTTACATGTGCTGAGACACATGACACATTGGTTGGCACTGGTTTTGATTTCAAAATCATAACAGAGAAACCACTAACAACCTTTAAGCAATGCCTCAGCTATTTAGAGTGCATAATAAGAAATTACAGAAAATTTGTAAACTGCACAAAACCCCACTAAAATGTCAAAATTTATTACAGCTGTGGGACTAAGAGCTAACTGGTTGAACAGAAGGGACTTAAATTAACATGCTTTAATTAAGTTCAGATAAACTAATGACTCAAAAGCAGCGATCTATGATGATGGTCCAGTAAACTATCTGAAATAAAAGTTGGCAAAACCACCTTAAAGACGGGCTTTTTTTTTCTTAGTGTTAATATCATTAGCACAACAGATTGCATTGTCATAAGAAATCTGAAGAGACAGTGTAAGAATAAATAGATGATATTTTAGCTACAGTCTCCACTGGAGGAGGACTTGCTGCTCACAGAGGAGATAAATTGGCCAGTGGGATCCTCTCATGGTACAGTTGAAAAATTAATTGCCTGATACCTTGCCCTGTTGATCAGATGTCAATCCTTGAGCTGTCAATCCATCTTCTTTATCAGGCATTAAACTACTTTCTTCACGAAGATTTATTTAAAATAATTTGATGCTTCCTATCCCTTTCATGTGTCTTCCCTCTGAATGTGGAGTGTGGTTCTTTGCCTTGCATGGTCAGTCACACTTGGTTCTTTAATACACCCAGAGACTGCAGACTGAGAGTGATTTTGAGTTACTTCAGTACATTGAAAAGGTTTAAAAAGAGCAAAAAACCTGGACTGAGCTACCACCATCTTCAGTTCTTCTGCAGAAAAACCCAGTATCTAATCCACTTATGGGAATACATGTCAGACTCAAGAAACTCAATAAGCAGGCAGTGGTCTTCAAGTAGTGCAGCCTACTCTAGCCAGAGGACAAACACAGCACAGAGCAGTGGATCAATCTGCTCTTTGGAGCATTTTATGGAAAACTACGGCACACTCCATTCCTTTCTGCAGGAGCTCACACAGGCATAAGAAGTGAATGTCTTTAGGGAAACTTTTGGACAGCTGAGCTATTTGACTCATTAACTAAAAATTTCTGTGGCACCCCCAGCTCCCACCCTGGTCTCCTCCTCTCTTTACTCCGCTGCCCCATTTTCAAAACGGCATGCTGACCCACCTTATGAAATGAAAACTACCTCTTAGTTGAAACACAGCAAAAGTGGGAAAGATCCCTGCAGAATCAGAAGTACAGTAAAGTATTCCAGGCTGCTGTTGCCCAATTCATCTTGTTTGCTTAGAAGGCGGTGCAAACACTTGTAAGCTTTTCCTCAGGTGCAAACAGAAGGAAAATAAGTATTCACTCAAAATCCGATTAAGGATATAAAGTAATCCAGTCATCCCACGCTGGACTGACTCAGCCTGGTCTGTAAAATCCATGTATGAGCTTAAGGAAGCCACAGACTTACTAATGCCCCAGTCTAACAGCTTTATCTAAAGAGAATGTTGTTTGGTTATTTCAAACCTGTTTCATCCTTTTTTCCTATTCCCTGTGAAGTATGAATTTCAGAGGAGATGAAGGCATTTCAGGGTAAGTGCTTGATCTAAAGGCCAGATCTAAAAGGCATTTAGTCCCCTAACATGCTTTTGAATAGCCTGCTTCCACTGGGAAATTACTATTCTACATGCTCTGAGTGGCATGCCAGTAAGAATACCAGTAGGAGAATTTCAAGTGGCTTTTGCATGCACAGTTAGAACCTTACATTGTTGTTTGTGGTTTTTGTTTTTTTGGATTTTGCTAAGCCAACCTTCAGTAGTCAGCTTCCTTTTCTCCTAATCTGCAGCTGCTTCACTGACTATCCATCATCTTTATTACAGTGTCATTTCTATACGTCATTCTTTTACACTAATCAGAAGCAGACCAAGTGGGAAAGAAATTGCTCCACAGGGATGAGGTCTGGTGCTGTAAACGATATGTTGAATAAGAGTGGAATTCAATGCAAGAGACACTATGCCTGTTTACACATGTTGAACTGATGTCTTTTATCTGTAGGACACATCCCAGCTCTTTGTTGCGGTCATTTGGGGCCCCCGTCCAGCACGGCTCTGCAGAACGCCTGTGAGCACTGAACAGTCCCACTGCTGCCACTATTGTCATTAAGCTGCATAAAGCCAATCACCCACCGTGGTGTGGTGATGAACTGGGGCCCAGCAGCTTGGAAACAGTAGCTGGGCTATGAGCACTGTGACTGGTGAAGTCTAGATCCTTATTAATGCATACTCTGCGTGTTCTATACCCTCACACCACAGTAACCCCCAGATTTCTCCACTCCCCCGAAGAACTTTCCCAAAAGTGACAGTAACTTTTTCCCACCTTCTCCAAACCACCCACTTCCGTGACACCTTCAGCCCTTTTCGCCTCCTCCATACTTTTAGGAGCTTCATTATCTCAGCTGGAGGTGGGAAGTACTGTGGGAGTGTCATGCTATGGCTTTCCTGGTCACTGGACTGACTGACTGCTACTTCTCATTTGTTACA
>JAYRBT010000042.1:63995120-64005832 GCA_036023395.1 Myiotriccus ornatus | reverse complement strand
GGCCTGGGACACTTCCAGGGATGGGGCAGCTACAGCTCCTCTGGGCAGCCTGTGCCAGGGCCTCCCCACCCTCACAGCAAAGAATCTCATCCTGATATCCAAACTAAACCTGCTCTGTCAGTTTTAAGCCGTTCCTGCTTGTTCTATTCTGTATTGAACCATCCCCTGCTTGATCTTTTGTCTGTTCCTGAGACCATTCCCCTTCCTCTCTTCTGAGTCCCATCTGCCTAGAGATGGGAAATTAGGTGTCCCTCTTTAAATACAAAACCAGGTTCACCTCAGGTCTTTCATCCCCTGTGACAAATGGGTCCTGTACAAATTAAAGCATCTTAAAATTCTTAGGTTGCTAAATTGCCCTGTTTGGGCCTGTCTTGCTCACTACTGTCCTCAGGACTGCTACTAATAGGAACTGGGAACACTGAGCTTTTTGAGCAGCAAGACCTGTTAATAAATAGTATTTAGCTACAACGTTTAAAGCAGGTTCTAGATTTCAAGCAAGTTCTCATTTCCCAGATAAAGCATGGAAACAACAGGAATAAAAACTATTGCTGAGTTAGTCCTGCCCCGGAAAACTAGAAAAGCCTTTACAGAAGAGCTGCCTGTTAAGACAAAGAAGTCTTAGTATGGATTTCACTTGCTTGCACATACATAGAGATGCCTATTCTGGTGTGTGCTACCTGTTGGGCTTTTCTGCTGTGAAAAGTGCACAGAAAAGAGAATTTTTTGGGATTTTTTTTGGAATTTTTTTAAGAGATTTTCAGCAAATATTCCATATTTTCTTTCACAGATTTGCATTTAAAAAAAAAAAAATGTGTTAAAAAGTAAACACAGTACTTTAAAGTGAATCTTGTTTCGTTGAATATAACAGATGAAGGGAACATCTGCTCTAGTCAAATTCCAAAGCCCATTCTATTATTATTTTTCAGACACTCATACATTTATTTTCTGATACTGAAATTTTCAAAACTTACGCTCATGCCATAAAGAAATGGGTTTTGATCCCCTGATTCTCTTACACACACAAAAGGATAAAAGAGATTATTCTGATTATTCTTCCTCTGTGAAGAAGTTTGAGAATGACTGAAGCAAAGATCTTCAAGGCATGTTACTTCCTAAAGTCAAATTTTGTAAATAATGCCAAGTTTGAGATAATGGGTCAGTAATTATCAAATTAAGAGAGTTAACTACCTGCATGCACACAGTAAGACATTCCTGTTCTTTATCCTTGATGCACTTTCTGAGGATGCCAATTAAGGGATATAGTCTTTGAAGATTTGTTGACTTTCTTTCCTCACATAACTGTGTAGTAATTGAGACTCCTCTTTCCAGACAATCTGATTTTTAAATCTCACTAACACTGATGAGCCAGACAGGTCTTTAATTTGTTCAGTTCAGGGGTTTTTTTGAGTTTTACCTTTCTGAGGCCATGACAAATACAGCAAAGAAACCCACCATAAGGATACTCAGGTACCTGCAAAGCGAACACAGACCGGGAGTCCCACTCAGGGTCAGAGCTGGAGCTGTTCTGATGTGCTGATGTGCTGGAGCCTCCCACAGCTGCTTCCAAAAACTGGTGATGGTGGAGTGTCCTCATATGCTCCTTTCCAGGGCAAATGTCACAAAAGCAGGAATCAACAATCAGATTAAACATTAGATAATTTTCGAGACATTATTTTTTCGCAGTCGAGTCGGTGGCCAACGAGCACTGCTTAGTAAAGCTCCTGCAGTATCTTGCATTGTTGTGTGGGTGCCTTCAGGTCCCCCTAAAGCATCGGGATCACTTTCGTCCAGCAGAAATAATTATTAAATCTCCTGATTCCATCTGTGCTGTTCAACTCCGGAAACATTCCCAGGCAGTTCAGCTTTTGTGCTTTACTGCTACAGTGCCTCAGTAGTGCTGTCCAAAAGTGGAACTTTCTATGCATGCAGGTGGATGCTCTGCTTTCCAAAGAACAATTTAAAGGCATATAAAGACACATAAGATAGAAAAATATTTGGCACCAGGCTCTTCTCCAAACACACATCACCATATAGAGGGCTGCATTCTTAATTTTAGTTGATATTATGCTTCAGTGTGGGTTCTTCTATAATTTCAGCTATTTAACTTCTATTACCTTGTAGCTTTATTACCTTTCTGTCAGAACCACTGAAAAGAAATTAGTTTCATTTGCAGGCTCATGGTCAGTTCTGGCTATGAACAATTTATCTGACAATGCAGATTTTTAAGAGTCAAATCTCTCCAAGCTCTCTTGTCTTTCTCCAAATGCTGATCATTGCCTTGCAGTATTATGTGTGTCACAGATCTGTTTACTGATTTTTGTGACTTTTGACAAGCTCTGCAAGGCATTCTGCCATAAATCCCTGTTTCAACACTCCCCTGGGCCATTTTTTTACAGCTTTGGAGCTTTCCTTAGAACAGTCAAACAACAAGTTTTATAGCTTTGTTTTCAAACCTTTTTGATTGTCCTTCCCTTTCTCATGTTTTTAATACTGTTCTGTAATGAAATAGCCTGAAACCACTGAAAGCAGCAAGTACATGAAAGTAATCACTGTAAAACATCAGATTATCATCTGAGAGTCTCTCTATGGTTGGTGTCTTTTGTCTGCATATATTGACTAAGGTGCTGTTCAAAATACTATCAATTGTTCTGCATACAACTAGGAGATCCTGGCCTGACCAGAGCTGCTCTGGTTTTTTTAATTACTCAGTTAATTTTACTGCTGATATTATACATACTACCCAACACTGAAATCTGTTTCAAATGCCAGCTTAGTGGCAGCACAAAACATAACCAAAAAATTCACTAAAATCCACTAAAACTAAAAAAAGTAGAACTGTCTGTAAAGTGTGCATCCCTGTGGCTGTTTGGTTGGGCAGTGAATGCTGAAGGTTCTAGCAGCAATGCTGAGATGTAGGAAGAAATGAAAAGCCTTCAAAACAGCAGAGTTGCATCGTGTGGTATCTGAAATGCCTGCAGCGTAGATAAAACCGGGTTGGTTTCCAAAAGGTTTGGGTAGATTTTTTTTTTCAAAAGACACAGACTTGGCACGACTGAAGTGGGGGAGCAGGAGATCTTAGTGTTTGCATCCTCCATTCCGTGCCATCCTCCGTTACCTCAGCTCTCAGGCACGGAGAGCCATGAGCCACTGTCCCTCTCCAGGAGAGCACTTGCCACGCCAAGCCTGACTTCCCAGAGCTTCCCTCGCAGGGAATGGGAAGATTTCAGCCTGGTGTCCTGCCTGTGCCCTCCTCCAGCTTCAGACAAACCACTGTGAAATCCCTGAAGGACAATAGCTCAGAGCACGCTAAGATGGCTTTGGGGAAGAAAGAGTTCTGTTGTGCCTCCACAGCAGCTTGAAGTGGTGTGTTGAAGAGGTTGCTCTTGGGTGATTTCACCCCCTTGGGTGTATGTGCCATAGCATGAGGAGCTCACACGCCCTGTAAAGAAAAGAATAAAGCAAGCCTTAATCTCACTGACTCGCTCTGTGCAAGACAGAAGTTAAGGCTTCATGCAAGATTTAAAAATGCTGGAGGAATAACTTCTTTCACAGTTTGGGGGGGAGAGGGAGGTGAGGAAAGATGAGTTTTAAATATATAATTTAAACGACTTCCAAGAAGAAATGGAGCCTTTCAGTGATGTTTGAGATGGCAACTGCTTTCTTAATGCCATACTGGCATAGGAGTAATGGAAAATATGTCTCAGTGGAAAAAAAAAGGAGGAGGTTTCATCATTAAAGGTGTGGCAAAAGGTTTTGTAAATTAAATCATAAATCAGTCAACTTTTACTTCAATTAGCCCAGCCAAAAATACTCCTATTAAAAAAAGTCACTTCAGAGTTTAAGGAAAGCCATAAATCATTGCCTAATCACAGTTTTTAGTACCTCAGAATAAAGTGCCCTCCCACTACTGCCCACCATGCTGGCATGTGAGTGGAGTCAATAGGGAGCTTGCCAAAATTTTTGAAGTGAAAACCATAGGGGTTTTACTCTTTCATTCAAAAAACACATTAGAGACCTTGGCTATAAATCTTAGCATGACCTGTGGCACTGTTTAATCAATTTACTTCATGTCCTCAAGGGAGACAGTGTATGTGTTAGCCTGTGGTCCCTTTCTGAACACACACAGCAGACCCTACCACCTTCCTGACAAATCCAACTGCTAATTATTGAACAAATTCACTCTGGTGTTTTAATTAAAACAGTATTTCTTATTTTAATCTGTGACACTGCTTCAGGTTACTCAGGGCTCTGTTTATAGTGTAGGGAACATGTGGAACAAGTCAAGATGTTATGGCAGGCAGCAAGCTCAAAGAAATAAAAGCTGGTTTCCTTTTCCAATTTGCAGCGGTGTTGTGTATTATGGACACCAGCCTTGTGCATCTGATTTGGGATAAAACTTACACCCCACTTTTCAGAGACAATCATCCACATTTGGGATGGACTCTTGGAAGTGCACAATGGATGTATGCCAGACAACATAAAACATTCTTTTTCTGCGTCCAGCTGATCCAGAGAGCAGAAAGTCATAGAAACACGGCAGAGAAAACTGACTCTGCTGTGCACTGTACCTTTGATTGGAGACAGAGATGAGAACATTGAGCCTCTTACTAGTGGTGAACATCAGCTCCTCCTTCAAGGAAGGAATCCTGCCACAGTTACAGCTGCTCCTCGTCCTCCACAGCACCCAGCAATTAACTGCTGCTCGTTATCACCCAGCATGTAAAACCCTCTGCTCTGCAAATCACTGCACAGCTTAGCCATGGCTGCGTCCATCCACCTCTCAGGATGAAGGAGCAAGAAGGGGAGAATATTTGGCTCAGGGTGTCTACACTGCTGAGATTTTCCTCAGCATTTCACACAGGACTTATGCTGGCCTTCCTCAGGGAAACAGGTTTTGATTAAGCTGAGAAAGCCGATTTTTGTGGGTTGTTTCTGTCCTTTCTGAGATTTATGAGGAGCAAACTCTCCTTCTCTCCCAAGCCCTCGGGAGCTGAAAGCATGTATGTAATTCTATCTCCTTGTTCTAAAATTAGAGGGCAACATAAAACAGCAATGCAAAGATCCACTATTCCTTATTGATTTCAGAGCAAAGATCCACTATTCCTCATCACTTTCACAGCAGACATGAATAATTAGCTCCCTCTAACTCATCAAGAGATTTAGCTGACCTTGTGAGCTCAGCAATTAGTGAGGTGAATCTGTTTAGGGGAAAAGAAGTTCTTCAAAATACTGTCTCGAATCTGGCCTCAAAATTTTATGACTGTCTGCAACTTTGATTTTCTCCTGAAAGCCAAATATTTCTGACCCCAAATAAAACCCAAACCAAAACAAAAAAACATCTTTTCCATTTGCAATTGGGAAAAAAAGACTAAGGCCAGCCTAATGGGTTCAGGATTAGTCATTATGATTCACTTCATAAATAGCGGTTCTGGTTATTGTAAATTTCCTATATCTAGCTATCTAGTTTCCTTCAGGAAACCTATAGTTAGCTGAAAACAGAACAAATCTAAGGCCTCAGTCTTCATATGTTAGGCTTGATATTGAGTGGCATTTTGTGGCCTCTTGCTGGCTGAGGATCCATGACTTATTTTCTGTGGAAAGTCCAACAAGTCCCTTCTGACTTTAACAACCATTAATCTTCAAAGCCCTCCATTGTTCTCCATTCCCACCAGGCCCAGAGCATTGTGGTCAGGACAAGCTCTGTGCTAGTAGAGAAGACTGCAAAGTTATTGTTTGGTTTTGTTTTAATTCCTCTTCTAACTTGTACAGTTTTCAGCATGCAGCCTCCTTTTGTTTCAGCTCTAGGGTTGGGTTTTCTTTTAGTCATTAATAACTTAATTTAGTTTTCTCTATTTTTCTTATACTTTTCCCTCTTTATGATACTTTTTCCTGCTTCCAAGGGAATTGGATTTCTATCATGGCATGTTTCTAATGCTGGCTTTCTTTCACAGTATATATCCTTAGATACCTATTTGAATTCTACAGCATGAAGCACTTCTAAAGTTTACCATCCTCACAACTACCTCAAATATCACAGAATGCTCCACATGCTAAGAAAAGGACAGAATATTTTACCTTCGTGAACAGCACATGTGGAGATCTTGATTAATTACAAAGAAACATCCAAAGCCTGTGTATGATCTTCACAGGTTTGCTAACACCCTCTCAGGGGAGGCAATGAAGCAGAAAAGAAGGAACTTAAATAGGGAAACGGGGGCCAAACCCAAGTAATTTGCTGGCAGCAAAGGGGGAACCAGTGCTGTAGACACAAGGTGCAGTCAAAAGGATCTGTCTTGTCTTCCCTGGTAGGCACAGAGGATAGGATTAGATGTCCTTTGCCTAGTAAACATCTCTTCCCATTATTCCACGTGTAGCTTGGAAGAACTTGCTCCAGTAAGTCCTCACAGCCTTAATTACAGATCTCTGAGAACAAGCCGAGAGAATTCAAGAAGAAAACAGAACAAAGGGCCATGAGCAGTGGAACACAGGATGTGTTTGGAGACCTTGTATCACCACACCAGCCAACATGTGCTCCATGTACCTCGTGTGTCATTTCACACGAGAATGAGACCACCCAGGTGCATGGGAAAGTACCCTGGGATATGTGGTCACCTCAAACAGGCCAGAGGAACAGGAGTTTCCCCTCTGCTGCTGAGAATTGAGTTCACAGTCATAAAAGGGTCTCCAGACAGCAGACCTGGACACCCAAGCTGGAGAGACAGCCTTTGCAGGAGTTTCTCAGGACTGTCCTGTATAACTCCAGTCTCTGCTCCCATACCACCGCTGAGAGGACAGAGCAGCTGTTGCGTTTGGTTTTTTCCCCCCGCGTTTGTGACAGCAATAAAAACTCTTGGTTTGCCTTGAAGCCCCTCTAATTGACTCCCTAATACTCTCAGTGAACGGCAGATAAACCTGCACTGTGCCTGCCTGAGAGCTGGCAGCAGCTTCGAGCACTGCAGGGCTTTCCAAGTCCGTGTGGTCACCCCATTCATCGCTCATGAAAGGGACAGCGAAAGACCCGACTCTCAGGGGACCCTCTCATCTTGTCTTTACTCTGCTTGTTTGTTTGCTTTGCCACAACACAAGCAGTAGCCCAGGCAGTCTCAGAGGAGACCACGGCTCTTAAGACCAGATTTTCTAGAAGGAGCATTTTGGGTTGCCATGAGCCCCGTTTTTGAGCTACTTAAGCCAAGATTTTTCTCCCCTCCACCTCACCTTCTTTCTTAGGGTGAAACCTTGTAGAAACAAAGTAAAAGTGTCTCCATTTATTTGTTTAATATATAAAAATAACAATAAATCTGTACATAAATGAAAGGGAAAGGAACTTCCTGTAAGTTTCTGAAAGCTCCCAAAAATAGTCTCGGGACTCAGAGAAAATTAATTCTGTTATGTAGCCAGACTTTCCATGAAAGCATCTGTACCTGGGTGTCTGTACAAGTAAAATTGTGCAAATAACTACAGCCTCTTTTCTGGCCAAAATCCTGTTACATCTCAGCAAATGTGAGCTCCTTTTTTTTTTTTTTTCCCCTCCTCTTTCTTACTGGAAATACGGCAATAACCCTTTCTATTTTTCCCCAAGAGCTCTTCAAAACGCTGCTGATATAAAGAAAAGCGTGTTTTTTCATTAAAATTTTACGACTGTGGTGGTGTGTTCAGTGCAGCAACCAGCTGCCGCTGCTCGGTTATCCAAGGCACAGACTCACGTGCCTCATGGTTTCAGTCCTGCCACGGCCATCTGGCAGGTTTGCTGCCAGGCAGAGGGAGTGGTGGGATAGGACATATGTCTGTGGCTCAGACTACTCATTTCAGGGTCCAGCTTATTAATGGAAGCTTTCCTTCTCCTGAGTGCCGCGGATTACCGGTGAAGATGATGGAAGGCGACTTGTACGCTCGTTCTTTTGCCTCAGAGCAGCCGTTCCCTGTGTTGGGATGGGTCATCCGTGGGAGAATTAGCATCTCAGACTGCCAGAGCTTATGCCCAGAGGAATTTTCTGTCAGTGTCCAGAGACAGATGGGCTATTAAAACATTACAGCATGACATGAACTGCTCAGAGTCACACACAGAGCCCGTGGCTCCCAGAACACCGAAAAAGGGGGAGCACAAAACTGTAGCTGGTGATGTGCTGCCCTAAAAAGAGCTCTGTATTGAAAAAGCACTGCCAGAAGTTTGCTCTTCAAAACTCCACTGAAACTCCCCTCCACCTCCTGAACTACCATGGTGCCTCTACATCGAACAACCTGCCATCAGACACAGCCTGTGAAAGCACATCAGCTCTCCTGTGCTTTTCCCTCCTTGGAGAGGTACTGTGTGTTCCTGCCTCCAGTCTTCCCCATTATCCTATTTTTTAGCATCCTGGAAGCTTGGCAAAGCTTAGCTTACGTCTTGGGAAAAGGTGGTCTCAGGGAAGGAAGAGGGCAGAAGAAGGAGAAAGGGTAGTTTGTAAAAGTAACTTGCTAGAAACAAACAGTGGTGGGTTATGTTTCGCTGTGAGTTCTTGGTGGTGTTGCTACTGCTCCTACACACTGGTCTTCGAAAAACTACTCTGATAACTTCTGTTGCCAGAAGAATGAATTTTTTTCACATCATTTGTACTTATTTTCTGCAGATATGAGCAAATACATAAATAAATAAAACTGCAGTCAAATCAAAGCTCTTCCTCCCAACTGCTTTACATAAAAGGTTAAGTAAACAGATGGGCTTCCTGGCATGTCTGAAGTGGATCTGGGTATCACACTGCAGGCAGTGGCTCTCCCTATCATCCAGTCGGGATTCACATCTTTGATGTACGGAAGACAACACTTAAGCTGAGTCTCTGGGTAGCCCTGAAATCACACACAGTTGGCTCAGAAATAGAGGCTGGGCTAACTATTTCCTCTCACACTGTACTGACTGGTTTACATTCAGGAGCCCCTCCCCAGTTTCCCTATCCATCGTCCAGGTCAAGCACATCTGGCAACATTCACTCCCCAGGAATTTGGAGCCCCAGCCGTGGTGTTCAAAGACAATTACTGCTCCTTTCCAGCTGAGAGATCAACAGGTCCCTGTGCAATGCTACCTTTCCCCTTCGCCACACAAGAAGAAAAAAAAATATCTCGAATATCCCAACAGGATCTTTAAAACTCTTTTGTGAAGACCAGACCTCTTGTAATTCACCCTTGAAAGTGTATCAGGCAGGTTTCAGGGCCAAGGTGCAGGAAAGCAGGAGCCAGAGCTTGTCATGGCAGTTTTTCATCTGACACTGGGCAGCAGGACACAGGCACTGGTGCCATTTTCTCACTTGAAGAACTTTCCAATATATAAAACAGTTACCAGGCAGCTATCTTGCAAAGATCTGAGTACTTGGAGCCAGACACATTGGTTAGAAGCTGAAGGAAGCGGGTGAGACACCGGACTGGGTTCTATATAGATCATACTATTTTAAAAGAGCAGAAAATGAGCATTCTTTTCCATCTTGTGACAGGAGATTTTGGGTTTGTTTGTTGGCAACTTGTTGCTTCCAAATGGAAGACAGCCTTCCTTGGTGTACATCTTTTAGATGGAGTGGCTGGGCAAGAGAAAGAGAACTGCCTCTTTTCCCTGCCCTGGCTGCTGGACAACAGGGAAAATGGGAAGATTGCTCCTTCCCTGGGAGAGTCTGAACAGGCACATCCTGGCTCAGGGGACTGCAAACATCAACTCCAAGTCACTGACAATGTCACGGCCTGCTGAGAATCAGGGAACAGGCACAGAGCCAGGACTCCCAGGTGATGGAAAAAAAGGTGCTGTTCTGGGACCCAGAGAAGTCTGTCCACAGCCACTGTACCCCAGGAAGGAGAGGCTGCACAGCAAAATGATGTTGTGCCATAAGCAAAACTGAGGGAAATGGTCACCTTGCACCATGGGCAGGGAGAATTATTGCCAAATTCCTTTATTTTCGTTCAAGTTACCCTGAAGATCTTAATGCTCCGTATTGTTAAAAGATCCCCACTTTAGTTTAGGTTCTCATAAATCCAAGCTCTGGAGTTTTGGAATTCCTTCTGGTGTTCTGGGGGAATTCTTGTTTTAAGAAAAATACACAAGCAAGTCTCCCTCAAACTTCTGGCTGATTTAAGGTCCTGTAATAATAATTTTAATCCTAACTTTGGTCGGGTCTAAGTTTAAAGTAAAAGATTGGGGTAATTTTTTACTAAAAGAGTGGTAAGAAACTGCTATACTCCAAAAACATGACAGGGAAAATATACAACACTGTATATAAGTCTATCTTAGTTTCAATTCCTTTCTATTTTACGAAAACTGTCCTGAAAATTCACTTCTCTGCTTTAACTGTTCAAATAGAAATCTCTAGTTCAGACCATTCCTGAAGGTGGTAAAAAGTGCTTCACAAAGATATGACGAAAGCTGAAAAGTTATTGCTTTTATTTTTAATGCAAATTAGCAAAATTTGAAAACGGTGTGAATGAAATATATGTTCACTAGCAAAAAAAAAAAAAAATGTGACGGACAAAACCCCAATCTATAACCCAACCCAAAAAACCCCAAACAAATAAAACCAAAACAAACAAGAATGAAAAAAAAACATAAACACAGAAACACACCCACCCTCCAATGACTTTGCAGCTTTGGCAATAAGAAATTGAGACTGGCCAAAATATCAGGCCCAGTATCTTCTCTCTGGCAGTTTACAGTATTATCTACTTACCAAAAAAAAAAAAAAAAAAAAAAAAAAAGAACC
>JAYRBT010000042.1:63963948-63985395 GCA_036023395.1 Myiotriccus ornatus | reverse complement strand
CATTGGCCTCTTGCCCCCTGGCACAGCTGGGCTCATGTCCAGCCGCTGTCACCGGCACCCCCAGGGCCTTTCCCACCAGGGGCTTTCCAGCCCCTCTGCCCCAGCCTGGACCTGCAGGGGTTGTTGTGACCAGTCCTTTGGGCTGTGTGATGGTCTTGGTGCCTTCAGACGGCGGGACCCCGGTTTCAAGCCTGTGGGTAACCGGCAGGGATCACACCTGGGGTGGCACCTGCACCCTGTTAATTCACTTGCAAAGTTTATCTTAGCGTCTGACCAGCAGATACAACAGTTGCCTTTGCTGAAGGAAAAGCACTACCTGTGGTGCTTAGAGGTTATTGCCGTGCTAACAGCTGTGATGTCATTGCAACACATTCCCTCTTGAAACTAAAGTGCTAATAAAAGTGTATGCAGAAATTAGAAATCTAATTATAGGGGTCAGTTAAGCCTTTTAATAAGCTTATCATTAAATTCCAGGTAGACCTTTCTCTACCACGCAGAAGGTAAATTTGTAAAAAAAAAAAAAAAATGCCTGAATAGGTTATGGCAGACATTTAGACAGCACAGGATTTGTTATGCACAGAAATTATGGGAAAATGCCTCACTTGGGCTACTCAGATTCTGGTTGATTGTTGTAGGTGAATGTCCCAAGACATGGCAAAGATGAGCAGGACTTGGCATCATGCTTGTGGCTGAACACTTTAAAGAGGAACCAGGAGAGAAGTCCAGCCAAGAATCTTCTGTCTAATTATAAACAAACCCTCATGAGCTGCTGTGATCACAAGCAACCTGAAGGAAGCAGGTAATACTGTCCTTCAGCAGGAACAGTTCGTGCACAGTTAGCAAGATTGGAAAAATAGAGCATAATGAGGTTTTTGTGTCTGGGAGAATAATGAATGCTTTTTTAATGTCTACAAGGCTTTTAAGGGTGAAATTTGAGCCAGCAAACTGGCATTATGCCAAACCCAGCTCGGCTCCCCTCTCAAATTGGCTGCAAGGCACAATCATATTCTCGGTTCCTTCTCTCCCCTTTATCTCTTAAAAGGATAATTCCTGAAAATTTACATTAACAGGCAGACTTGGGTAGGGGGGCTTGCTTGCTTACTTTCTGGAAAGTGCTTAAGGTGAGATCTTCTGTCTCCTCTCAGGTACCGTTCAGACCTAATTTACTTGAACAAAGGGAGATAGGAAAAAAAAGACCATAATATTCTTTATTCTTTAACCTTCCTATACATCCCTCCCTCTTCAGCCTCTGCTGTGAGAGGCAGAGCTCTGGTCTGCAGAGTTCCCTGACCGGCCTCTGAGCAGGTGGCACCACGGGCAGAGCCAGGGCTGGAAGATGTGGAGAAAGAGGGATGGTGCTTTCCAGTGTCACAGTTTCCAACCAGTCGGTGACATTGTTGGTGCTCCTGGGTGAGGTCACGCCGTGCTGCTGCTGGACACGCAGCCCAGGAGCAGATCCCTCCTGGGATGGGGTCTCGGGAGGGGCTGCAGCGACACGGTCCCAGTGGGAGGACTGCACGTCCACGCACGGATTCATCTTGTGAGCCGGGATATTTCTGGTGTTCGAGGCAGCGCTCCAGGCGCTCCCAGGGAATAGCAGGCCCTTTAAAGGACAGAAGCTGGCAAGTGCATGTCTGGAGAAGGCACTGCTCTGTTCTTTGTCCCTCTGGTAGAGCCTACGTGGGGGTGTGAAGGAGGTATTTTCTCTTTGCCAGCGAGCAGAGAAGCCTCCTAGAAAACCACCCACTGCCAGTGCTTCACAGTGAACGTTGCCCACACCACACCTGGCAGAGGAGCACGGCCAGCTTGGAAGCGGACATTCTGAAAGAAAAATAATGGCTCAGCACTTCGGGCTCGGTGGTACAATGGGTTTATTTTCACCGCTGCTGAGCTGCACTGCTGGACCTGATCTAGCGCCACAGGAAGGCTTCGGGCCATGTGGGCGTGCCAGCTTGACAGGAGCGGCTTGGCACCTCCTGCCCTGTGCTGCCTTGCCTGCTGCTGACATCCACATTCAGAGTTTTACTCAGAGTCTCTTCAGTACCTCTGCCCTTCCACCGCTTCATCAGAGTGGTAGCCTCTCCTGGCACAGCAGCAGATAAAAAAGAGGAACTTCAACCTTGATTCCTCCTTCTCTTCTTTACCAGGGGGTTTAAGCACCTCAAAGTCACATTTGAAGAGATGGGTGGATTCTTTTGCCTTTTTTTTTTTTTTTTCTTCTTGTAATATCACTATAAATGGGACACCGAAGATGGCTGTTTTGAGATTGTTTTAATGTCAGGAACATCAGCTGAGCTTCTACCTCAGGTCAAAAGGTGAATATAACTAAGTTACTTTCTTCTTAGCTCCTGGTAGGTTTGTGTTTGTCAAAGAAATTAAACCAGTTAGTGACCTCTGTGTACGAAAGCTTCAGGTTTCAAAAACCAGAAGAGATCTTGTCCTGCATTGGCAGCGTTGTATCTCTGCATACAAACTATCCCAGGACTTGGACTAACTGGTACTCCAACTGCTAATCCTTCACTTTCCTGTCCTAACTAATAAAAACCAGGCAATCCTCATGCATGTCCAGCTATGGGCAGGACGTTTTGTGGTCTGAAAGACAGTCAGTCTGCTGTCTTGATACAGAAGGCATTTGACATGGATGAAAAATCTGCTTCTAAATCCTGTGTCTGGTTCAGGAAGAAGATTTTTGAACCAGATCCCCCAGACAACCTGAAGAGCAGCTCAGAAGCAATTACCTTCTGAAGCGTGTTAGAAGAAAGTTTTATTTAACCTCATTTGGCTTTGACCTCTGTGTCTTCCTACTTGCATCATATGTTTGGGGGGTTTCTTTAATTCCCAGGGTAACTAGGAGTTATAGAGTAAATAAAAAAGTCAGAGAAATAGACAAATGGAAGTATCTGCTCTTCAGGATTTCCTGAAACCAGTGTGGAATTCAGAAGCCAGAGATAGAAAAGCCTTGTTAATTCATCTTATCTGTCCCACTGCCAAAGCAGTGTGGGACATTATTAGCCAAGCTGCTTTTCAGTTTCCGCTTCTGTCTGTTAACTGATTCGACCGTATCTTCATCAGATAGTGCTGGAGCAGAACAGTCTAATGATGTAAAAGCTAAAGCATCTGCTTGGCTCTTCAGAGCCTTGTTTACTAAGGTCAGCTGAGGAGGTGGCTGTGAATGATGAGCACTGCCTTTTTAAATAAGTGGCCATAGAACCACAGAACATTTGAGTTGGAAGGAACATTTAAAGGTCACCTAGACCTCCCTCCCCTGCAGTGAGCAGGGACATCTTCAACTACATCAGGTTGCTCAGAGCTCTGTCCAACCTGACCTTGAATGTTTCCAGGGACGAGGCATCCACCATCTCTCTGCGTAACCTGTTCCAAAGTTTTACCATATTCACTGTAAAAAACTTCTTCCTCTAATCTAATCTAAACTGACCCACCTTCAGTTTAAAACCACCACCCCTTGTCCTGTCTCAGCCAGCCCTGATTAAAAGTTTACTTCCATCTTAATTATAGGACCCCTTTAAGTACCGAAAAGTCCCCCAAAGCCTTCTGTTTTCCAGAGTGAACAGCCACAGCTCTCCCAGCCTTTCCTCCCAGCAGAGCTGCTCCATCCCTCTGATCATCCTGGTGTCCCTCCTCTGGACTCTCCCACAGCTCCCTGTCCTTGCTGTGCTTTCCCCAGAGCTGGAGGCAGCTCTGCAGGGGGGTCTCCCCAGAGCGGGGCAGAGAGGCAGGATCCCCCCCTGCCCTGCTGCCCACCCTGCTCTGGGTGCATCTGTTCATCCCCAGCCTGAACTGATACCAGGGGTCACCCTGACCCCTGTGCAGCACCTTGAGCTTGGCCTTGTTAAACCTCATGAGATTCCCATGGGCCACTTCTTGAGCTTGTCCAGGTCCCTCTGGATGGCGTCATCCTTCAGGTGCGTCAACAGCACCGCTCAGCTTGGTGTCATCTGCAAATCTGCCAAGGGTGCATTCGATCCCTTTGTCTGTGCCACTGATGGAGACATCAAACTGTGTTTGTCCCAGTGTGACAGCTGCTACTGGTGAGTTTTACAGGTACCTGGCTGAGTATGAAAGGTAAAACCACTGAAAAAAAGCTCAACCCAAAGACAGTGAAGCTGGAAATATTTTGAAAGGGGAGGTGAATAAGATACAAACACAATTTGATGCCTGAGCAGAAGCCAAATACGATGCTATGAGGATGTGTTCATTTCACACACATTAACCTTTGGGTTAAACCTGTCAGCAGTAGCATTCCTAGAAGCTTCACAGCAAGGAAGATCACACTAGAAAAACAATTCTGGCTCCAAGGTCTAGGGATGTTCAACTCAGTAGCTTTGTCCACATCGTTCTCATTGGTTTTGTTCCATTCCTGGTGTTTGCCAACAGGATCCAGGCTTTTCTACTTGACATCCTTTTATTTCACATTAATTTAGAGCTGTTGAAAGGCTCTGGCTTTTCTGTCTTAGATGCTGGCTTCCCTGTACACCTATGAGCTAGGCAGCAGCTCAGCAAACTTTCCCTGGCTGTCCTGGCAGGACATCCCAGTCCTGACAACAGAACTCATTGCACACCTCATTCATACACGAGCCTCTAAGTCAAAGCCACCATTTCACAGATCCTTAGATCCCTAAAAGGATATTTCTGAACATTTGTTCTTGTCACCTGCAATGTAATATGCGAAATTATAAATGGGGTATGACAAGTATCAATTTCTGCACAGGCGGGTGGGCAGGATTTTTCTTCCCCCTTCTCCACTCTCCATCCCAGGCAGCAGCAACAACAGTTACAATAAAGTGTAGTACACAGAAAATGCAAGAGAAACCTTTGCAATCTGGAGGCATCTCAGGGACATGTGTTTCCTCTGTGTTGGCTCTTCAGAGGAGGATGGACAGTCCCCAAAGGAAACCTTAAAGGGTAAACTGATTCCAGCAGATCATGGTAAGGTAAAGCAAATGAGAAATAGGTGCCCTTTGAATGTCAGAGATCATTCATAAACATCTTAAGCCTGCTTAGGTCTCCTAAGCACCTGTGGGACAGAATGTAGAAAGCTCTGGGTGGCCTTTTAAGCTCACACAGAGAAGGCAATTAGTGGTCCTTTGGCACAAGTAAAATCTTTACACACATGGGAACACCAGAAGGGTTGCTGTATAATTAGGTGCTCACCTGCTTGCAGAAAGGTGCTTGAAACATGCTGTGTTTCTTTCAAGACCTGTGGGATTTGCCAGTCTAGTGGTTCTCAAAAAAAAAAGCATTCCAAAACTTTTCAGTGCAAAGGTTAGTGCAGCCCAAGTCAGAAGTAGGCCTAGTTCTGATGGACACCCAGATTAGGCTGTAGGACATACAGCTTAGACCTTTCTGAAATGGCAAAAATGGTCTTAGTTCTTAGAGGAAAGGAGAAAACCAGAACATTATGAATTGACTCTGTAATTCCCAAAGATTTGTTTTCTTGTTTATGGCAAGCAAAAATTATATCACTCATATTATTCCTTTGCCATTTATTTCAGCTTTCTTTTCTCCCTTGGCTACATACTACTTGAATTTTTTTCCTCCTTCTCCTATTTAATTTTGTCTTCAAGCTAGAAATAGTTGCCTCCTGAAAATATAGCAGTGCTTAAAATCTACATGCACTTAAATGCACAAACCACTTAAACTGAATCCAAATATGTCATATTCACTAACTTTTGTCACAAACCAGGAACGAGGAGGTATCTGGGCTGTCATGCACCCTTTTCAATTTTGCACCAAAGTGAGAAGCTATTTTCACTTACTTGCTTCTGACCCTGGTCCCGGGGAACAAACTCTGTATGGTCTAGACTTTTGTGTGATACACTGCACACTTTGCTGATGGCAAATTGCAGAGAATGTCACACCCCCAATTTAATCAGGTATATTAGGCCCTGATAAAGGGTCTCCCAGGGAGCAAAGCATCTCCAGCTTAGAATTACAGACTGATATGCTGCTGAGTGGATTTTATTATTAAAAATACGTGGTAAATTATAGGCCACATATGCTCCTGATTTCACTGATTTTAAAAATAGAAAGTGAAAGCTCCCAGCTGGGGGCACAGCTGCTGCTGAACACTGGTAGAAGTCACAGCCAGGAGTGTCAGTCGTAAAGGCAGCAGCCTGCAACTGAAGTGGTGGGAGAGTTTTGTTTCTCCTTAGTCTGCAGCTGGATCTTGGAGCGGGGAGCTTCCACAACGCCTGAAGGGTCAACTGTCTCTTCTCTAAGGCAGATACAGGCATGTTTAGCTGTAAGGTCGTCAAATATTGACAGTGCTAACACTGTACTTCCAGGAACTTCATGTTATTTTTACTACCTTCTTTTAAAATCGTTCCAGTTTGAGCACATAAAAAAAATGCTTCCATATGGATTGCCAGGACAGAGTTGGACTATGGGTTTCATGACACCAGGGACGGGGTTGAAGAGGAAGGACAGCTGTATGGCAATTTTCATCCTCTGCAGAAACTGTGAAGGGAAGAATGGAAGTGAAGAGAGGAACAGAAAGTGGCTGTGTTGTGCCCCTTGCCCAAGTGTCAGCATCTCCCTCAAGTACTGTCCTGCTGCCTTTTAGATGGGAGGTTCTGTGGGAAGAAGGATATTGTCACTGCCAAGGTGACAGTAGAAAAACCTGTTCTATGCTTGATTGGGCTTTAAAATGCACCCAGCTCTAAAACCTCCTAAGTATTAGATTCAGCTTCTTTCCAATCTTCTGTACAAAGTGGAAGGCTTTTGTATAAACGGACTTTAAAATGCAAATGGACTTTAAAATGCAAATGTAAACAGTTCCTTCACTTCTTCCCTTTCAAAAGAGAAAAGGAACGGAACTGTGAGAAGTGGGTTTAGCCTGTTTGGTGAGGCTCTGTGCAGGGTCTCTGTAATGAGAGACTCCAAGAACAATTCCTACACAGCTGCTGCCTCTTGATCTTTAATGTCTGCAGTGCTCCTGACCTGTACAGCAGGGAAAATAAGAAACGCTATCTTGTTTAATCATGCTGTCTTCTACCTTGCTTAGCATTTAGTAACTGGACTGGACCACCTAACTTGAAGACCTGCTTCAAAGGCAACTCTTTGACGGCAGAAACCCCAGGTTGGGGAATTCTTGAAACAAGGGCACCCTCTAATGGAAACGAGGATGACAGAGCAAGCACAAGCAGTTACGGTAAGGAACATACATTTTCTCTTCTCTGGGCATTTATGCTAAGCTTATGAAAGAATCAATTCCTCCCTTCTCTCAAAGGAATGGTTAGATATCCCACTTCACCAGCCTGAAGACTAAGTAGCGTTTGGCATACAGCTTCTGGTCCCAGCTGTAAGTTAACACAGTTCTGTCCACTGAGGAGGCCTGAGACCACCCTGTTTAGGTTGCCTCTGCTTAGGTTAACTATTTTTTTCTTCTGCAAGCCTCGTCAGCAGCAAATTGACTTCTCCTGAGCTCCTAGTGGTGCTATAATGGAGCAATAATTGTCACATAGCACGGAAAGACACAGTAATTGCTGTTCTGGGGGCACTTGTTCTTGCACAATGAGGCTAAGGAGTTCTGTCATACAAAGCAGAGTAAGTGCTCAGTGTGAGCTGCAATCCAATTGCTAAGGCAGTGACAGCAAGCCCTGTCTTACCTATCAACTGAAGTTTTTCACAGATGGTGAAAAGCAAAATGGAAAGGCTACATCACACACCTAGGATGACTCCCAGTGATTTTGCTGCCTGCCCTCACAATCAAGATCTCTGCCGATTCTCCTACAGAAAAGGAATGATGGCGTCCCCACAGAGAAATAAATTTCATGAGTGTTAACGAAGTTTCTTGCCTTGGACTTGCTCTTTCTCATCCCCTGTGCCACCATGTGGTTACCGGGGGTTAGCTGGGAGAAATGAGTCTGTCACCCAGGCCCTGGCTTTGTATGTTCCTACAGTACCAGGGGACTTTTGGAGAGTGCCAGTGCACACGCTTGCCATTTAATCACCAGCCAACTCCATTTTGCCCTGAGCGCCCCCGGGCCTGCCCGACACAAAGGCTGTGCAAGCCCCACCAAGCCACATCAAACAGGAGGTGTGCCGTGTCCAGGCACGCCGGCTGCACCCACCGAGCGGAACACGCTCCAGCATTTCCCGGGAGAGTCTGGTGAGTCAAATCAGGCCAGCAGCACAACCCAGCTGCGTGCATCCTCTGTTTTCCCCGTGCTGCTGGTCCATAAAGTAACTAACACCGATTGCCTCAGCTCCAGAAACTGCGTGTGTAAATCAGTGCTGTGTCTGTGCCACGGCACCCGCATGGATGCTGACGTAGTATTGTAGTTAAGGCTGCAAAACAGTTTTTGTTCCAAGTCCAGTGTTTTCCCTTGCTCCTGAGCTTCTGAAAGGTTCTAGTTTCCAGGCTGAAATTTTCCATCACTGAGCTCAGCCAATGGCTTCTGGGAGAAAGTCTGAGGAAAATCCATTCAACCATTCTGTGAAAACTGGAAAACAAAACAAAACTTCTCTGGAAAATTATTTAGGCATATATTAAATTGCACATCCAGTGAGGAAAACAGGGGCAGAAAACACAGGTGGGCTCTGATGAGGAAGCTGATTAGAATTTTTTGAGGATGTTCATGCGTAATAGATTTACTCTGATGTCTCTCTCCTGATTTCACTCTTGGCTTGTAGAGTCAGGTGACAACGTTATTTTACCACAGCATTAGAGTAATCATTTGGCACGTGCTTTGCATGGAAACGTGTTGTTACTTAGAGGAACGTGAGTATCATCCCATAGTATCATCCTGAGTATCATCTGAGTATCATCCCCGCCCTTTGTCCCGTTCTGTGAGGTGCAGGAGCTGCCCCACGTCGAGACACCACAGACCTGCTGTACAAACTGTCCTGGTGCAGCTGCCATTTAAAACCTGGAAATCCAGACACAGCACGAGGAAAGAAAAAATTAATTCATCTGGAGTGAGGAAAGAAAAAATCTTTTCATCTTGGGTGACAAGAAAACTTGGGTGAATCATGCCTTGGGTGAATTATATCTAAAGCAGAGCTCTCACACCTGAGTATGATAAAGTAAATATTATTAGGTATTTATTCCCTATGTTGTTGGGTTTTGTACATGCTTTTATTATTGCTATGCAATGAGGGACAAAAAAGGCACAGAGATATTCCTACAGCATAACACTATTTTGATCACACTTCTACGAATCTCAGCACCAGCCATACACATCGCCTTCTTTTTATCTGTATTTGGCTCTGAGCAAAAATTTAATTTTCAGTTGACCCTAAATATAAGGGATGTGTTTCCCACACTTTTGTTTTGGACATGGTGCTTCCCAAGTCACCCACAAAACAAGGCCAGCGAGTGGCCATGGGTCAGGTCCTCAGTGAAACCTGATAGGGCAATGCTGATGAATTGCATCAGCTGGAAGTCTGGCTTGCTGGTGTATTTGGGAACTGTGGTGAGGGAGGTGACTAATGTGTTGCAGTGTTTCTCAAGCTTTGAGGCTGAACATCCTGAGGAAACTCTGATCTCAGAGCAAACCTTAAGGAAGTGCCTTGTGTATGTTGTGGGAGAGGAAAGCTAGGAGGATGGATGAGAAGGAAAGGATTTTTAGGGGATTTCTAATGCTCAGGACTTGGCAAAACCGTACCTTGGGACAAGCTCAGACTAATAAACAGAGCTTGTCCTGCTGAGTCTAGAGAAAAACTGACTTAGTGAGAAAGAAATTAAAAAGCTCTTGTGCTAGAAGTTTTAAGATGTGCTAGAAATTTTCATACAGAAAAGGAGAAAAAAAAACAGGCAAAAGTTCACATTTCCACATCTCCTTTTTCTGCTCTTTGTCTTCTGATCTTTTCCAAAGGAGGTATTGAGTATTTACATCTTTGGAGCAGGAAACTGTTTTATGAAATCACTCTGTGGAGCTAAATCTTCCCATGAGCTAAACCTTACCTGAGAGCCTTTGGAATGGCCGAGCTCTCTAATCCTGTGGACAAACTGAACAGACCGGTGGTTTGTGGCATTTCTGGAATTCCTTCCTGATTCATTCAGCTGCTTCAGAGTGATGAGCACGGTCAGTCCTTTGTGATGAGGAGACCAGGAGGATAAAGCAACAGCATTTGATTTGTCTGGGGCAAAGAAATTGCTCGGGCCAGTGAAAGTGATTTAGGCAAACTCATTTCACAGGCCGCCATCGTGCAGTTCTTTAAGAACATCATCCAACTTACCACCCAAGGAGTTCAAGCTTGGAAATACCAGGGAATGTAGGTAAGGAGAACAGGGATACACGATAGGAAAGACGTGGAGGGCGAGCTTCAGTGTGACCCAGCACATCAGCTGCTTGTCATAGCCACGGTGAGTGGCTCAAAGTACAACTGTTTGTCCCCTGAGACGTGTGAGCCAGACCTGCCCAGTGCTAAAGGGGAGAGTGGGGGAAATAAAGCCCTTTGCATGTATTACCAATGCGTTTGTACGTGAAAAACTTAAACATGGGAGCCCTCCTGTGGCAGTTCCTCGGAAGTATGTTTTTCACCGGGATAAAACAGTCGCCAGAAATGTGCTGGAAGTCCAAGCAGGGAGCAAACAGTCACAAAAGAAACCTGTATCTGTGTGTGCTGGGTGTGACTGTGGGTGTAGACACGGCTACTGGACGTTAGCGAGCGAGCCAACCACACGTTGCTTGCGCTGGGCAGATCACAAAATTTAACCTGACCAGCCCAGTGACAGCTCAGCAAATGAAGCTTAACCTCGAACATTGAAGCCCTTTGCACCTATGCATGCTGACTGCAAGCACAGAGACACTGCTGCTGTTTATCTGGAAGGTTTGAGGGCAAGGCTGAATGCTATGTGTGAAATCACCCCCGCACGGCAGCCTGGCCCGAAGGTGATCATGACTCACAGGACTTATTTGAAGCCTCTAAGAGATCCACATGGCCTGGCTGGGCCTGAAATCATCCCACAGTGCTGGTGGTGAATTTGCAGACAAGGCTGAGCAGCTACCAGAGGGCACACGGGGCAAGAGCCAGCAGCAGTGGTCTTGCTGTCCAGCAGCTCCCTCCCACTGGGCGTCCACGCAGACTGCCCAAGGAGCCTCGTGTGGTCACACATGGCAAAGGACATCAGGCACAGCCAAAGCAAAACTGCCTCTGGGGCTCAGGGATTGCTGCCCACCCACCCAATTCACTCAGCACCCTCCAGATTTACAGCTGGGATAATTATCCCTCAAACTGCACGGAGGGATCCCACAGGGGCTCGTGGGAGCTTCATTCTCTGCTGAATTCCCGGTGGCTGTTTCTGTCACAGCCCCTGGTGTTACGAGCTGCCCCTGGGGTTTGCACTGGACACTTACAGGCCAACCCAGGCAGATCGTATTTGTCCTCTGAGGGCGAGGAAAGAAATCCCACAATAAGTACTCTTTTCTCGGTATTTGTGAGTGGAGGGAGGGCAGGACTAACCCTTTTGGGAAGCAGCACACACTTAAAACCACATAAGCTGGTCATGAATCCACTCTCAAAGGGTGGTGGCTTCATGCCTGCCTTGGTATGCACTAATTACTGTAGTGGCTGTATCCTATTAACAGCCATGCTTTAGCTGAAACAGGCATTTATTAATTATTGATACTTCACTAAGAATGAGACTTCAAAAGCATTTCCCTATAAAGTCAGAAACTACAGGAATTTTGGATTATTTTGTGCAAAGGTACAAAACTGTTAACCTTTAATGGACAAAAGAAGTCCTTTAAACAGAAGTAACACATGTTGCTGTACACTGCAAATGTACTCCCTGGCTCACCAGCACACACTTTTATGCAGGTTCCAGACCATGTTCTGAGCCTCACTTTGTTAAGCTAGAACTTAAATAAACTTGAGTTTGCTTATGCAAAGTAGCAGCATCCAAAGACACAACCTCAGTGTAATTATTGCATAAGAGGTGGTGTCCAGGGATTTTAATGCAAAGGACCTGCTTTTACCTGGTGTTCTTGAAATGTAACTCTGGTGTGCAGCACTAAGTGATAATTAGGTTGAACAGGATCTCTAATCTTAGGTTCTACATTAAAGGATATAAATTTTAATTCAGCCATAAAGAAATGTTTTGGAATATATTTTAATCTCTCTGGGTCAGTGAATTTGCATATTTGGTAAAGCTAATGGGGAAAGTCAGTGAAGGTAAGGTAAGCGTACTGATACATAAATGAAAACCTCTTTAATGCTGTTTTATTTTAACTATATTTTAACTTTCTTACTCTGTGTCTTCCTTTGCTGTTGTGCTAACACATCTGGAAGAGAAGTTCGTGCATTAGGAGAGCACATGGAAAAGGCACAGGGATCACTCCTGCTTCCCTTTCAGAGGCTTCAGCGAAACTTAACTAACACTTAAATGTCCTCTGCTGAGGAATGAATCTGACCCATAGTGAACTAATATGGTGAGCCTTGGTATTTTGAGACTGGCAATAGCTGGCAAGTGAACAGTCACCTACTGTGCAAGCCCAGGACATTTTTTTCCCAAGCAAAGCCTCACAGGGCTTCCTATTCTGAATTCACACATGCTAATAATGCAATTGCACATCTTGTTTGTTGCCGCTGCCTAATTATAAAACATAATTTTTCCTCTCCTAACAGAGAGGAGGAAGTATAAATATTATTATAAACATAAATCTTGATCGTGCAGGTGGATAAAACTCAAGCTGATGCTGCTGTCGTGGGAGGACAATTTATCACAGGAAAAAAAAAAAGGCAGTAAACTAAAGTGGAAGATTGGGACGTGTTGTAACACTATGAAAATAAAGGAAATCCTTCGAGGAGGCCAGTGATTCTGAAGGGATTTGGCACAAGTCTGACCAGGATTGGTCCTGATTCCCTGGTCTAGCCAACATTCTCTCTGAAAAGGATTTTTGCCATGCACACTGCTTTAAAAAGTCTTCTAAAACAGGCTTGGGTTTTTTTTTTTGGGCAGAGTTTTTTCTTTGTTTGTTTGCTTTTGTCAGGTTTCTTTGTCAAGCTTTTATGATTTCAAAATGAAAACGAAATTGAATTTAAAAATAAAAATGCCAAGGCCAAGTCTTAAAATGAAGTGTAAGCCAGTTTTCCCTTCCACACAGTGTCTTGTAGTGAATGACATTTGACAAATGCTCTTTCTGATTTCTACACCTCCTTCATTCTGTTCATGGATAACTGTAAAACGAAACCTTAGAATTTTATCAGGGAATAATTTCTAACTCTGATTAGACATCACCTTGCGAACTGCAGAATAAAACCAGGAAAAGTCACCTGGCTTCCAAGAGAAGACACCGTGCTGCTCATACAAGTATCTTTAATAATATTTACTCTGAAATGTACATACTGGCAAAGAAAAATGCGAAGTGTTTTCATTTCTGCATGTTTGTCCCAGCATGAAAGTCCCTCTTTAATTACTTGCTCCGACCAAATCCCTGCCAAGAAGACGGTGGGGAGGGCGGGGGAGCGGGCACACAGGGGAGAGCTATTTTGAGAAGTAAGAAAACGTTTCCAAGGCTCTTTTCCTATTGTTGTGTTGCCACGATTTTGCTCCTTGAGAGGTTCCAAGGCAGGATGGGCTCTTTGCCATCCTCTGGGAGTTGGGTGTGTGTGTGTGTACTGCAACGAGGAGTCTCGCTCCAGCTCCAGCCTTGTGCTTCCTTCTCTTTCCTTGCTCCTGGAGACTCCAGAAACCTTTCTAGGTCTTGCCAGCTCTTCCTCCTACAGCCTGTGCTAAATTACCAAGGCTGGGCAGATGCTGCAAAGCCCCTCAGCGCCACCAGAATTCCAAGATCGTGGAGCTGCTTGGATCCTCCGGGTTTCCAGTAGCGGTCCGTTCCCTTTAACGTGGTTTTGACAGGCTGCAAATTGCTCCTGTTTTGTACAACCTGTACTTTCAGAAGGAGTAAGGTATTTGGTGGGTGTCTGGCAAAGGGATCTCCAAATCCCAGCCAGGATGTAAACAAAATACAGCTCTTCAATAAAATTCAACAAATATTGGCCAATATAAACCTGCAAAAAATATCAGACTGTGCCATGCAACATTAAACCTTGTGAACTGCTCAAATCCCTCACCTCGAGCCTTTTTCAAAGGCACCAGAAAAAGTACAGTCTAATGTACACAAATACACAGGGACTGTGTTAGGGTGGTATGTAGAGGCCAGTTTGTGTATTTGCTCCACATTTTAGGGAGCAACTTTTGAATCTCTCTGTGCTTTTAGAGGATCCAGTCTCTAAACTCCAATTCTATTGTCAACAGTGTTTTCTTTGGAAAATAAGCTGCCTTGGCTGAGTCTGGAACTGCTCCCAAATTCAGCTCACTTCCTGATAAATGGCAGCAGAAAATTCAGCCCAGCTAACATAAACATTAGCATCTGTGTCCATAGAGAGAAGGTAGGTATAGTAATACTGGGTGGGTGGACATCACTCAAATAATTCTGCAGACCACTTAGATACTAGAATCCACTGTTCTTTATTTATACAGCTCTGAAAGATGGCTCATCTGAAAAACCCAGCTAGGCTGTAGGGCAGCACTGCTCCAGTGGCACTTGCCTAATTCCAGACAGGACGTATATTTTTCCCAGACCCCATGGAGGCCTTAATAAACAGGATATATCCAAAAATTCTGTGGGAAGGCTTGCATTTCTGGCTGTATTCTTATTTTCTGAAGGAGCAGCTTGTGGTGCTCGGGTAGGGTCTCCAGCAGGGGGGGAAATGAAGAGCCAGGTAGAGCCAGAGATGACACTGCCTTCCCTTCTCTGGATACTGATGGGATCATCCATCAGATAGTGCTGGGACCTCACTGCTCTGGTGCTGAGGAGTCAGCTAGAGTGAAAGGTAGGCAGTGGTGTGGCAGGAACATCAGAGCTGGAGTTCTTGTCCCCAAACATAATACAGACAGTTAATTCACACTGACTTCAAAATGGAATAATTAGAGGACTAAGTACCATAGAGCCATATCTGGGCTCTATAATAAACAAATAATGTTTATTATTTGCATTCCTTAACCATCTTTATCTTTTTATACCATTGAAGAGTAAGAGAAAGAAAAATAAATACTTTTTTTTTTTTTTTTTTCCCATTCATAACCAAGCAGATATTTTGTTTGTTTTTTAGGGAAGGGTCCCCACATAAAAATTATTTGGGTAGATGTTCTTCTGTCTTTCTCTGCAGCCAGATTTTTTCCCCTTACCCACAACTTTTTCATTCAGTTAATGCAGCAGGGATGATACAATGCAAGGCTCTGGTAAGCAAAGGTGAAAATAAACTGTACTGGTGTCTCTGCTCACTGTTCTCACTCATCTAATTCTGGTTTGATATGCAAATCAAAGATGGGTTCAAGCAAGAGTCCTGGAAATGTTTTAGTCCCCTTGAAGTTTTATCCTGGCTGACAGGAATTTGAGAAGGCCAGTCAAAATTATTGTAGGTAAACTACTGGATATTTGGCACATCCCAGGTTTCAGGCAGACCACATGCACATGGAGCAGGGACCACCCTCACCAGCACTTGCTGCGATGCACCTCATCATTTTCAAGGCAGGAATTCCTTGAATGCCTTTCAGTGCTTTCAGAATGGAATAGAGGGGAGGGGACCAGAGGAGTGGCCCTGTGGGGACCCCCAGGAGGGACTAGTTGGCTCCAGTCTGAAGCAGTAAGTGAAAGCAGGAGTCACCCACACATTGTCCGCCGACTGACAAATTTCTCCACACTGCTGTGGCTCCCCGAGCCTGCTGGCTATTGTTGTCAGTGTTTCAGTTCCTGTGGGAGAGAGCTCTCTATTCATACTCTGGTTTATGTCCTTCTTTAGGACATAAACCCGGCCCAAACCAATCTTCCATGCAGTGCACAAACCACTACCTTAAGGGCCTTTCAAGAGACAACAAGCAAGTGTCAGATGCCAACACTCAGCTCTCCCTTCGTTACAGTCCGAAGACTCCGAAGTTTTTACAAGTGAACAGTAATAAATGCAATCTGGGGAAGGATGTAACGAGCTAAGGAATATTTCAGAGAGGAATGAGACTACCATACTGAAGATACTTCCCACACCTTCTTACATCACACTCCAGCTTTCAGAAGTTATAACTGTGGGTCCAAAGCTGTGGGCTGGATCCCCAGCTATGAGTATTTGGACTGAGTCAGTGGAGGTACATCCATAGAAACCAGCTGAATATTTGGCCCACCATTTAATGCATCAGGGAAATCAACAAGTGATGAATTAAGTTATAGAGACACCTCACTAAACATCTCAATGAGAATTTTTAATAACAGAGCTCATCCCTCATCATTGCAAGCTGCTGTTCTGTGTTTTCCCTTTAAGCTGCTCTGCACTGATGTGAACATGAGATGACTTCAGCTTCTTCTTTCACACGGAATCATTAAATTACTTGAAGCAACATTGCTCATGAAATGACCATGGATCTTTGTTTTATGATACATCACAGCTATTTCCAAAATTAATCAGGCCATAAAGTTGAGATAGTTGCATAGTTACAAAAGTTTGGGCAAACCTGCCAGGCCTAAATATATTATTTTTGAGTAATCATCCTCACCCACCATAACAGCAGCAGCAAGAGCAGTGACTGAAGTAAAAAGGAAAACTATTTAACCTTCCTGTGAGTAGTAAGAACTGTGAGTGATCTGATTTGTGGTGGTTTCCTAGTGAAGAGCAGGAAGTCACTTAAAAATATTTTGTAAGGAAGAATGGAAGCTAATTCCTTCTTTGAGGAGAAAACTGCAGTTTGGAGGAGGCTTGCAGTTCAGGAGGATTTGCAGTTTGCAAAGGTCTTGGGGTAGATAACTGAGCCTCAGAAATTGATGCCAACAGTTTTAGAGGAAGACTGGGGGTTGGGTTAGACAACCTTCAAAGGACCCTTCCAACTCCAACCATTCTATGATTCTATGAATCTGAGATTACTGCTATCACAGAAGGGGGTTGAGAGCCAGCTGCCCACATAGTCTTCCCACCAAGAAATCAGAGATAACTTAAAAGGTATGCACTGCTCAGAAAGGTATACTTATCTACTACTTTTGCCATGTAGTTCTGGATTTGCCTGCTTTGCCTCCAAGTATTTTTTTTTTTCCAAATTCTTTGTTTCAAAGTAAAAACAGATGAGTCACTGAGTTTCATCTAATTTTCTGAGATTTTGAGTGGAGCTGAGAAGCTGTTTGCTGGTGATTGGTACAGTGAGCTCTTGATGGTACCACAGCAGCTTGGCACTATGGCTATAAATGAACTCCATATCTCCTTATCCCTTGCATAAACTTTGCCTACCAGCAAGTGTACCTAAATAAAAGAATCACAGACCTACTGACACTGGCATGTACCTCTGGATATCACCTAGTCCAAACTCCTATTGCCCAGGAACACACTGAATCGTGTTTCAAACATCCCCGAGGATAGAGACTCCGTTGACCTCCCTGGGAAATCCGTGCCTGTGCTTAATCACTTCTACAGCAAAACCATTTTGTTTTTTTCTTTATATTGCAATTTGTGCTCCTTGCCTCTTGCCCAGCACTGGACAGCCCTGAAGAGAGTCTGGTTCTCACCTCCCTGGACCTGCTGGCAACACTCCTCCTCCCGCAGCCCAGGAGATCGTTGTCATCCGTCTCTGCAAGTGCACGTTGCTGACTCGTGTTCATCTCGTCAAAGCATGACCCCCAAGTCCTGTCCTGCAAAGCTGCTGCTCATTTGACCAGCCCACAGCCTGAGCTGGTGCAGGGGATCACTCTCCCTCAGCTGCAGGACTTTGGAATTCCCTTTGTCAAACTTCATCAGAGTCTTGTCAGCCCATTTCTCCAGCCTGTTAAGGTCTCTCTGAACGCTAGTACAGTCACTTGGTGTACCAGTCCCTCCTCCCAGCTTTGTAACACCTGCAAACTTGCTGAGGACCATCCTGCCCCATCTCCCAGCTGTTGAAGAGCATGGATCCAGTATCAGCCCCTGGGGCACACTACTCGTGCCTGCCTCCAGGTGGGCTTTGTGCCCCTGGCCAAAATACTTTGAGCTCAGTAGTCAGTTTTCAATTCACTGCACTGTCCACTGACCTGGTCTGTTTGCTGAGGAAATTCCACCACGTTCCACAAACGATGGTGGCATAATTTGTCCATCCTAGGCTCCTCTTGAAGAAGGGGATCACCAACCTGCTGAGTAAATCAGGGACTTATTTACCCAACACACAGAGCAGCTCGAGCTGGGAGCCTCTAAAGAGACATCCCAAACAAAAAGATCCCTGGGCAATTATACCCTAACAATCTAAATTACCCACCCCTCCCACAGTTCTGACCAGGAGTTATATTAGGGTCTGGGGTCTTCCTTTTTTTCACTGGGTCCCTTCATCGTCTCTAGTCAGGCTGTTCCTTCTCTTACACCCAAGGTTGCAGCATCAGCTGATGATTGCACCAACCTTTCTGGATTCCTTATCTTCCAACTCAAACTGGCTCTGGGACTTTTTTTTTTTTTTTTAATTAACTAGGTAAAAGTTCAGCATATCTGGGTGGAAGTTAACAGCTTTAGTTAAGCTTTAATTAAGAGCCTAAGACTTCAGCAAATTTAGCTACTAAAGCCAAGCATGTTATGCTAAGCAAGTTCTACATAAGTAGTACACCAAATTGCACAACCCTCTTCCTGAGGATATTATGGGGGTCAGCGTGGACATCACCTGGATGGACACCTTCATGCAGGAAAATTTTATGGTGTTAAAAGGACTGAGGGCCGTGGCAGAACCCAAGATGTCTCTTGCTCTTTTTTCCATGAAACATTATTTTCGTGGATTTGAGTCTTTTGTGGTGAATTGTTTGGCTTGGTTATTTGTGAGGCAATCATCCTGTGAGTGCAGCCTTCACAGAATGTATCTGCATCCAGTTCGGGGAGCTGGCACTACCAGATGTGTGTTAACCTCTTCCAGGGGCAGTACTACTTGGATGACAATTCTGGGAAATTTAGAAGGTATGTTGATATGCCAAACTGGTGAGTACTCTGTTTCTACAATAAGATGTGCAAATGTTTTCCACTGAATAGCTTTACGGTGTTTTTCCAGCAAAATCCAACATAAATATTTGGTTAAGAAATTTTATTGCTGGAATAAAGGTTTTAAAAGCTAAACTGAAAATACTGTCACTGCAATAATGATGAGAAAAGTCACATGTGCCAGCAGCAACTGCACGCCCCTGCAATCCAGTCTACCATTCTTGTCTTCTAATTACTCCTTAGTATTTGCAATGAGCTCTTTATTTGCAATGCCACACAGGTGTTACAGAGAGTAGGAAATCAAATTGCACAACAACAACAACAAAAAAAGGCGTAATTAACAAGCAGCTACTCCTGAAGCAACATTAGAATTAGGTATGTATTTCAGCACAAACAGTTTGGTGATTAGGTTACTGCCCTGGATTACACCTCACTGCCTTTTGGGCAGGGGGATGAAAGGAGCCAGCCAGATATTTTCTGTTTATATGGAGCAGCTATTCAACACAAATGAAAAATGGAACAATTGTGTCTGTACAGCTTCATCCCAAAAATCTCATGCTTGTTCTGCTAGGCTTTCTAAAGCAATAAAACCTAAAAGCAAAATGCCATTTGCAATAAAAATAGTGTGAGCAATTGCACCTTTTTTTTCCCCAGCTTTGGACAGTAAAAATATATTTCATGTCGTAATCAATGTTTTTTAGATCCCTGACTTGCCTTCTTGCCTTCCTGCCCCACACAGAATGCTGCCATATGCTGAATTTACAGCCTCTCTGCACAAAAGCACTCTGTGACTATTATTATGCCCATAAAAAACACGTCCCTCTAAAAGAAAGAAAAACCACCAACAAAGGTGGAGATTTAAAAATAAACAAAAATAACCAGGAAAATCAGGTGATCACACTGTCCATGTAAACCAAATCTTGGCAAAGGCACAAGAGCCTGAAATCTGTGGGAATAAGCGGCTGGAAAAAGCAAGGACAGCCTCTCAGGAACCCACTGAAATAACAGCTGAGAGTTCCTAGAAGACCACAGAGAACCAACACAGTGAGGACACAACTCTAAAAGAAGCCTTGATTTTGCACTCTCCTAACACCAGAGAACCCCACTCTGAAATAAAGGCTTAGGAAATCCCATTTCATTAGTTCTGCTACTCGTGAAGAAACGTGAGCCGTTTTTTGGCTTATTTTTCAGAGATACTAAAGCTGCAGGTCGGCAGGAAAGAGGAGGATTCGATAGGCAAGGGAGAAGGCTCTACAAAAAGGGGTCCAGAGGAGTCCTGAAAGGATGGAGCAACTGAAACAAATCACGGAATGACGGCAGCCTGTAGGCAGAGGGAACGCTCCCTGCATGACCACTGCACGAATGGAGAAGATGTTCGGTGAGGAAAAGAATACAAGTTTGTGAATTGGACTGATTTTTCCTAGATGACAGCAGTTAAAATGATGTTTGACAGAGAGCCTGTCACAAAGAGAAGCCATTGCGAGCTTCCCACTAAGCATAACTCTGTTTTATACAAAAGGAATTGTTATGTGTGAGGGAAAACTATAGTGTCCCACTGTCTGTACTGCCCGGGAACCGAACGTAGAAGCAGTTTCTGTTTTCCATATTCTTGGGTAACCTTAACAAAGCTGGCTGCATCTTAAAAGTAAAAGGAGCTATCAGCAAAGTACTCTTCCCAGTTTAGCCATTCAGAAAATTAATGTGTGTGTGTGTCTGATAGAGAAAAATGTGCTTTCTTCACCATCTTCATCTTTTATCAAACTATTGTGTCCACACTGCTTTAGTTCCCAAACTCTGACAATAGTTCCAGCGAAATCCCCCAGTCATCAAATCACAGAATGGTTTGGGCTGAAAGGGACCTTTGAAGATCCAACACCCATGCCATGGGCAGGGACATATTTCACTCAGTCAAGTTGCTCAAAGCCCCATGAGGAAAGCAGGTGCAGATCCCTCGGGAAAGAGGCATGACATGGAGTGAGAGAAAGCTTTGGCTTTATTGCAAGAGTAGTATTACCACTGTGGCAGCCCTAGGAACCTATGCTAGGTAAAAGGGTGTCCCAGCTCAGTGGGGCCCTTCTTGGGGGTGAAAAAAGTTTTATTACACACAAGGATGGGTAATAAAACTTGGAAAAGAATTAACATATCATACATATGGAATGCCTTGGTTTGCTCATTGGCAGACTTGCTGATCTAATGCAGATGCTGTTGTCTAAATTCCAAGATCTGCAGCTGGCTTTCACACTGGCACCCATGCACCCCCCAGATGGGGGGAAATTACTTGTCCTGAGTTACTTGTGACAAGATAAGATGCACTTGGGATTCCAAATTGTCCATGCCAAAGTCTTCTCTTTTCCCTACAGCTCATCCAGACTGGCTTTGAACACTTCCAGGGATGGGACACCACAACTTCACTAACCCTAACCCTTCTCTTCTCCAGGCTGAACAATCCCAGCTCTCCCAGCCTTTCCTCCCAGCAGAGCTGCTCCATCCCTCTGATCATCTTGGTGTCCCTCC
>JAYRBT010000042.1:63947836-63963848 GCA_036023395.1 Myiotriccus ornatus | reverse complement strand
CATAACTCTCAACACCCTTCTGTTCCTTATTGCCTCAGCATTATGTGATGAGCATGATGCTACATGGTCTGAAACATTCCTTGGGTTCGTAAGGGTCAGCCCTTCTGGCTGTGTCCCTCCCAAAAAGAAAGATGTAACAGTCAAATGGTGATAGTTCCTCAGCAACTTAGCTACATGAAAGAGTTCTATAGAGCAGTTAGATTGTTGTGCTCTGTTGTTCTGTTAACTAAAAATTCAGGGTCATGTGTTGATAAGAGGAATAGAATAGAGGCAGTCTTCTTCCATGCGAACAGAAGAGCAACACCCTCCCTAGTCCTCTGAACTTTATCAGGTCATCCACATGTCTGTGTGGAAGTCAGCTCACTGAAGCATGCCATGTGATTCCAGCCTAAAGTTGTAACGGGCAAGAGGTATAACCTTGACAGAAATAGCTGTAGAGATAAACTGAGAGGAGTTCATAAGACCTGACTCTGGGTATTTGACTTTAACAGTCCTCCTTTCAGTGTCCTGCTTTGGTGTGAGACTCTTTCCTGAGCTGATTTAACTCTCTAGCCCAGCAAAATACTCTGTAGTTAAATCAGTTTATAGCAGGTCCAGGCTGCACCAGTAAAGAAGAGGACTTTATGACTAAGAGAAGGTGGTATCCTGGCTTCCATGGTGGTGGGGTGAACGTGGGATGTAAATTACATAGGACAAAGATACTGTACATAGGTGCAAACGTAAGGAAGCTGTAACATTAAACAATGTGTTTACATTGTCAGAATATCACCTCCTTTAATAAACAGTTAAATTGAAATCTGTAACTAATGCAAGTTATATTTTTGTTCATGGATAATTAAAGTGCTTTAATTTGTGTCACTGCTAACTAGCCATTTACTGTCATAGTGTATTTGAAAAAGACATGTAAGTGATTTTATTTAAGAATAATTAATGCAGTCGGAAGTTAGTACCATCAAACTGAGTCCTGTCTTTCTTACATTATAATGAATTGGAAATAGGAAGAACTACTTACCTGCATTCTCTGTTATTTGAATTTCATTTGTGTCTTTTAAAACAATACATTGAGAGTTTATATTCCCTTCCTCTGCAATGACTGTATCAGGGACTAAATATTGTATGTACATCACTGTCTGAAGACTTAACACTTACATAAGATGCTCTACAGTATTTGGGACTGAGTGTGAATATGAAACAAAAAAAATGGTGCCATTAGCTAGCTTTTCAAGCTGATTATCCAAATATGAGGAAATTTTAACAGTAACTACATACAAGCAGTATTAAAATACTATTGTTTGTAAACACTGACAGCTTTACTAGAAGCCCATGCTATGTATTATTCTTACTTGCTCTCTTTTTTATCAAGAACTTGACCAAAATACCATGGTTTTGGTTTTTTTTTTTGTTTGTTTGTTTGTTTGTTTGTTTTGTTGGTTTTTTTTTTTTCAGTTAGGAGGAATATATCCTGTACCCAGTGCCCACAAAGTTAGTCTCAGCATTATTCCCACCAAACTGGGAATCCAGTAGTACTCTAGTTTTCAGAGGTGAGAAGAGAAGGCTAACGAAAAAGCGAGCTCTTTCATTCCTATACTGTGAATGGCTGTGCAGCCAAACATTCTACAGCTTTGAATTTCTTCGAATCTTTAATTCTTTGCAAAGGAACTGTAATATGGTTTGTTTTATGAAAAATTAGGCTTTTATTGGTTTGTTCTCTCCTTGTCCACAGCTGGCTGCTGCTGGAGACAAGATACTGGGCTGATCAGAGATGGCCATTCTTAGGAACTACACAGGAACCTCTTCAGCTCGTATAATAAGGGGAATGTTTAGGGACCTGAATACAATGCTTTCTGGAGAAGCTGGCAGTCCATGGCTTGGACAGGTGCACTCTTTGCTGGGTAGAAAACTGGCTGATGGCTGGGCCAGTGAGTGTTAGTGAATGGAGTTATATCTAGCTGGCAGCTGGTCACTAGTGGTGCTTCTCAGGGCTCAGTGTTAGGACAGTTCTGGTTAATATTTTTCCTGTTAAAAGGAAGAGGGGATTGAGTGCACCCTCAGTAAGTTGGCGGATGACACTAAGTTGGGTTGGAGTATTGGTCTGCTGGAGGGCAGGAAGGCTCTTCAGAGGGATCTGGACAGGATAGATCCATGGGCTGAGGCCAGCTGTACGAGGTTCAAAGAGGTGAAGTGCCGGGTCCTGCACTTCGGGCACAACAACCCCCTGCAGTGCTACAGGCTTGGGGCAGAGTGGCTGGAAAGCAGCCCATTGGAAAATGTCCTGGGGGTGCTGGTTGACAGTGGCTGAACATGAGCCAGCAGTGTGCCCAGGTGGCCAAAAGGCCAGTGGCATTCTGGCTTGTGTCAGGAATAGTGTGGCCAGTGGGGCCAGCAGCACCGGGGAATTGATTGTCCCTCTGTACTTGGTACTGGTGAGGCTGCACCCTGAATCCTGTGCCCACTTTTGGGCCCCTCAATTCAGGAAAGACATTGAGGTGCTGGAGTGAGTCCAGAGAATGGCAATGAAGCTGGCGAAGGGTCTGGAGCACAAGTCCCATGACAAGCAGGTGAGGGAGCTGGGGGATCTTTAGCCTGGAGAAAAGGAGGCTCAGGGGAGACCTCATCACTCTCTAGAACTGCCTGAAAGGAGGTTGTAGCCAGGTGGGGGTTGACCTCTTCTCCTAGGCAACCAGCGACAGGACAAGAGTACATATCCTGTGTACATACCCTGTGCCAGGGGAGGTTCAGACTGGACATCAGGAAGAATTTCTTCATGGAAGGGTTGTTAACCACTGAAACAGTCTGCCCAGGGAGGTAGTGGAGTCACCATCCCTGGAAGTGTTCAAGAAATGACTGAACATGACATGGTTTAGTTGATGAGGTGGTGATATGTCAAAGGTTGGATTTGATGATCTTGGGAGGTCTTTTCCAACCTAAAGGATTCTGTGAGTGTAGAATACAGTCAGAGCCAGATCCACAGGGAGCCTTGGGCACTACAGTATTCAGTCAAATCAGTCCTTCATTATTCAGCACAAAAAGTGGAACAACTGCAACGAAATGTGTTGCTGCATGTTTTCAACCTTTTCTTCCTTTTCCCAACATTTTCAGATCACCATTCAGAGTGGTGAGAGATATGAGGGTGAATACCCTAAGGTAGAGAACTAATTGACCCAAAGATTGTCTCAGCTTGGGTTAATATTTTAATCACTGAGTCACTGGACAGAAATGCTGTGAATAGCAGCTAGTTTTTAAAGGAAGGAAGCACTCTCCACTTGTTTTTGAAACTCGATCTACCAAGTATGCTCTGGGCTTCCTTTCCGGACCAAAATCACTCTGGCGTGAAAGATGGAAGGAAGTTTGTTTTGTGAGGGTCAGGAATGAGCTAGCTTCTTCACTGCTTGACACAATAAGCATTTGCTGTACCAGAAAAGAGAGTTTCTGTGCTTGGAAAGCTTCAGAGTGAAAACTGAGATGCTGACAGAGCAATATGGGGTTGTTTCCAGGCTGGAGAAGGATTTTGGAGACAGCTGGTCTCCAAAGAGACACCATGTGTCTGAAAAGGGAATTAAAGGTACGTCATCACTATCTGTGAATTTAAGGTTCAGTAATGTCCAGGAGGTCAAAAGGATCTTGTAGAAACTTGGTCTGAAACACCTAACATTTCAGACACTTACTACTCCAGGAGACATAGTACTGGTGCTAATATACAAGTCCCAGGAGACTGATGAAATATTCATTGATGTCAGACATGCTATGCACCTGGTCAGAGCTGGTGTTTAAACATGTAAAGGACTGGGGTCTAAGTTGTTCCTTCAGCAAGCACTTTTGGTATAAATGTTTCTTTCAATATTATGACTGTTATTCACAACACTATCCAAATCACATTAGGGAAAACCCTTCATCTGTATCTTTTGTGATTTTGTATTTGTAATAATGTTCTAAAAAATGTTAAACACTGACTTAGACATCAAGGTAGTATTTACAATACATCTAACTTTTATTTCTGCTCTACCCTAAGTTTGGAAGAAAGTGTTTGTTCTTCAGGTATTATTTGGCTTTTAGTTGTCTTTATCCCATTCCTCCTGAGACTGGTGACTGCACTGCAGCTGGCACTGCTAGTGGAAAGTCAGTAATCTGTGGGGTTCCCTGGTGCCCCCCATCAAGTATTTTTGAAATTTGCAGGATGTTCCTTGAAGTTTAGTGCTGTATATCCTCCTACTAGAGGAATTCACATAAAGGAATGGATTTTAAGGAGCCAGGCATTAAGGGCAAAATTAGTTAAGGTGAGGAATCATAACTAAAAGTATCTTTGTACAGATAAAATAACCGTGTTTTGATCATTATAAAAACCTCCCCGACTCTTCAAATACTGAAACCTCTGTAAGTTTCAGTATCACTAGAAATCTGCACCTGCAGCAACATATTTCTGTGGCTAAGAATAAAAAATATGTTACAGCGAATAACACTCTTCTCAAAATAGCTGTGCCTTATTCTGATCTGTAAGTACTATTCTCCATGGCTGAAGAAAGTCTAGCTTGAAATAGCTGGCCACAGCGAGTGCATAAGTGGTGACATCAGCTATGAATTTCCTTTGGTTTCCCAGCAGCTTCTGCCTTGTAGTGCATGATTGGATTTACGGGGTCAACTCCATCAAAGCACATATTTTAACTAAAAATCAAGGAAATTATTCACACCTTTGAAGTTAATGCTCCCATACTGTGCTGGTCTGAAGTGTTAGTATAGAAAAAGAGAGAAAAGCTGAAATGGTCAAATACCCTATTTGTGGAAGGGGGAAGATTTTTGTTAACAGAGGACGGAGCTTATTGACACCTGCAGCGAAATGGTCCCAGCAAACCCGTGGTGTAAAAGAGTATCACTTCTGCTTCCCCCCCCGGGGGATGGCAACGGGGGAGCCTCGGCAGCAGAACAGAAGCGCTGCTGGTGAGGAGGTGTCGCCCTCGGCTGGGGCAGGTCCCCAGGGCTCAGCTGGGCTGGGGGAGCAGAGAGCATTTGCATTGGCATCACCCAGATGTGTCGGGGTAGCTTCCAGCTTGTTCCTGCGAGCTGGACCAGCTTTCTTATCGCTCAAGAGGATGTTAATTTTTTTCGGTGTAGAGCCCCCGTCCGCAAAGTTGACTCCATCTGAATGTATCCGCGGGAAATACAATTTCTGCCCGCTGGCACTCTTCTTTTGCTCAAGAACAGAGGCATGAAGGTATAGAAGGTTTCGAAGAGAAACTTTTTTTCCCCTCGCCTGCCTGGAAGCACGGGAAGAGGGAAGCTGCAGGGCTGGGGCTGGATTCGCTGGGCGAGAGCTCGCCCTGGTGGCCTGTCGGCAGCTTGTCCGTGCAAGAGGTCACCGCTGCCAGGTCCTTACGTGCACACGGCTGCGTTACATTTGTAACTCTTTATAATCGTATTCTTCTTCTAGCACTGCTTTTATATATTTACATATATTTATCGCAATATAGAGACAATAAGACTAAAAAGAGACATTTCTCAAATATTTCATGTATTCTTCGCATGTATTTATTCGTGTAAAGTAAGTATTTCTCTAACTTTTTAATGGGGAAAATACATTTTTTTTTTGTGGTTATACAAATTACCACCTCCTTGAAAATGTGTCATGACTTCCCTCATGAGTCCCAGAAAGAGGGACTCTTTGCAGTACTGCAGTACTGCCAGACAACCTTTCAGTAGCCTTGATTTGTGACGGGAGAAGTCCTTATTCCTTCATTCAGGAACATCATAACTAAACTACAGTAGCCTGGAAACTCTACAGGCCTGTTGACTGTCCAGAAGGGAGTGCTAGGATCTCTGTGAATAGCTGCAGGTATAGTTAAGTTATCTCTGGTTTTTGTTTCTTATATGTTAGGTCAAATGTAACTTTCCTGGAAAACAGATAGTAAAAGACTATTGACTAGAAAAAGAAAACAACATTAAACTTTCCCAAGGTATGGCAAAATATTTTCTTTTCTGACTAATTTTGTGATATCCAGGTTTATGTCAATGTAAAACCACTGTACTGATTGTATGTGCAAATATACCTAAAAATAAGGAAAAACCTTATATTTTGATTGTGAAACGAATTGTAAGGATGACACCACAATTCTTTACTTACTAGACTTTGAATGATGGTAGGCCAGGTGGAGTTGAATCCAGCCAGGAAGTCACCTTGACCATAACTAGAGCACTGCCTATATGAGGACTAAACCCCAGGCTTGAGCTTAAAGGCAGCTAGGGAGGCAAAGGGTGGGAGGTGTGTGGGTGGAGGCACAGATAAGGCTTCTCACAGCTGTTCTCACAGGAGCCTGATCCAGGTCACACAGCTGTGCCACATCAGAGTGTAGCTTGAACACTGGCGGCCAAAGCCTGGATGGATGGATGGATACATCATGATGATGATAACAACAAAAGTTTTGTAGGGAAGAAAGGGTACAGGCTGTTTAAGGTAGTTAAAGTCTCTTTGTGTGCCTGGGGTTTTGATTCTGAAATATTTCCTGGTTTGAGTTAGGGGGTAGTGACACACCCTAGCTCAAGTGTTCTAGCTATGTAGACAAGGATGAAATCTCTCTCTTCTTACTTAACTCAGGAAACTCCAGTGACACCTTGTACCTTCATCACTGTAAAAGCACCAGAGAGGACGAGCAGCTTGGTGAGTTACTGGATAATACAATGGAAAAGAACTGGAGTATTTATTGATCAGGACAATGCTCTTTCTTTCCTCTAGGGTGTGTTAGTCTTCTACATTGGACTTGGTTTCTTGATTCTGGAGCACACGAGTCACAAAACTCCTTTTGAGGTCTTCTCTGTGATGTTGGACCATCCTTTCTGTTCTGTGGCCAAATGATTTAATTATTGTATGTGAAGTGAAACAGCTTTAACAGGGGTGAGTGAGAATAACTATTGTTTGAATACTCAGAATTACATGTCTAGCTACTTTTCTTGTGTGCTTTTAGCCTGACATTTCTCTGTCATTGTATGCGCTAACTCATTTGATTCTCTGTTCTGTCTCTTGGTGTACAAGTGTTTCATTCATAGCTGCCTTGCTATCCTTATGTATTAGGAGGTTTTTTCAGCCTTTGTGAAAAGTGTGTGCTTCATTTGGTGACAAGGCTGATGTAAATTATTTCCTTGCCAGCATGTGAGTACTTCTGCAGATTTAATCGGGGCTTGTCTATCTCTTGAATATTCTGTGTGAAATATGGTGGGGCATTTAATAGGAGAAAGAGTGTGTTTCCTAGGATAAATTGTGTTTCTAAGATGAGAGTATCCTAGCTAGGTGATGAGTTGGCTGCACAAACCTAGCTATAGGATACATTGCTGTTAGACTATAGCACATGTTTAAAGCATAAAAAAGCTTTATGAGGGGTTTATTTTTGTAAGCTGTTTTTATTCAGCTTTATCTGAAAGGTGGCAAGCCAGCATGTGGTTGTAACTCCCAAATACTTCAGAAAGCAAAGTGATTTGTAGAATGTATGAGAACTACTCTGACAGATTTTTTTTGAGCCACAGGTAATTGTCAGCAATCTGATACTGATGAATGCTACAATAACGTCACTATACCTCTATATTATTTATCCTGAACTATGATATGGGTTTGGAGGGTTGAATATAAAGAGGTAGTTTTGAAAATTTTTTGACAACTCATTCTGTTTGTATCCAACAGCTAACAGGTTGTGAAAACGCCTGTAGGAATGATTATGCAATGAAAGTAGTCAGGAATAAAATTTAGGATAAAGAAATAGACTTTGCATCTGACAAGATGCCGTGTAAGATGAAATGCTGTCATGCCTGAGTTAGGCCCATTAAAGCTATGGGGGAAAGGGGCGGGAGTGAATCTTCTGCATTCTTCCGAAAGACAGAAACAGTCAAAAGAGACAGATTGAAGTCTGTTGTAATAGTTTTGTACCAAATGATTCTTAAGTTCTCTGCCTACAAGGCCTAAATACTTTTAAAGAAATAAATTCTTTTTGCTGTGAGTTTTTATTATGGCAATGCTAAATATACCACTCTATTAAAGAAGCAGCAGAATGCAGTGGATGATGTGCTGAAATTATCAATCTTAAAAAACTAAACAACTCCTTTAAAAGGATTCACAGTAGATTTTTAAGAGCAGACGTGTCTGTCTATGGCTTTAGATCTTTCTGAGTAACTTGTATTTTAAGAATGGTGTATTATTACGTATTACTATGGCTGTAATACATTTTGCTGTACATATTGGAGTAGCATTTCAAAGGCCTCCATTCTCTGAATTTAGATCTATCAGTAGGCATCCAGATTTTAAAAGATAAAATTGCTCAATACAACATGAGAGTCAAATCTTAACCCAGACTTCAAACTCAGGCTGTACCCAGCAATTCCTTATTATTGTTGTTATTAAGTGAGAGCTGCTTAGCATTTAACAGTTCTGGAAATGTTGCCTATAGTAATTAGCTCTTGGAACACTCCTAAGGAAATAGAGCCAAAATTCCTGTTAATTTCATATGGGCATGATCAAGCCTCTAAGGTCTTATTTTATAATTCAGCCACTTAAAGATATATGTTACCTTGCAATGACAGGGATCTGTCATAGTTTAATGTAGAATTCTGTGTTACTGTGTTGACACTGATTTTTCCTGAACTCTCAAATGCATAAGAAGTTCTATATCTCTTGCAACTTTTCTAAGGTTGCTCTAAAGAAGATGCCAAAAATGGATTTCCATGAGAACAACTTGAATTGTTCACACTAGAAATGGAGGGTAGATTAGAAAGTAAGGTACTTCATTTGGGGTGAATTATCATTGATTTAAAGGGCGTTGATGTTTCCTGACAGGCTTGTTAAAAAACGTTTGTAGTGCTTAATTCATACAAGATAAACACCAGAATCTTTCCAGATGGCACAGTGATACACTGGATGGCTGTAATGTTATATTTTTTCTGCCTACAATTCTTACCACTAAGAAGTTTCCAGGATAAACAGGCTGATTTGCTTTATGGTGCTCTTGATCTATGCTGATTATAGTATATAACTCACTCTGCCATGCTTGGCCAGCAGATGTAATTGGACATCATCCTGGTTTCCAAGCCCATGTCCTCCCTGACTACAGAATGGCCTGCCAGTGATTGCCGTCACTGGTGGTATTTCTGCTGTGCTTCTGTGAGACTGTTATCATTAATCCAGCAGTTGTGCCATAAATTCTACAATACGTGGTTCAGTTCTTTAGGATATTGAGATTTCTTGGCTGGGCATCTGCTGCTTAATACATCAAAAACAGAAGACAAAAGCAAACATGTATTTAATTTCATATCAGAAAATGTAGAGAATATGAAACCCACTATAAATTAACTGTCTAATTACTCTTTGTGAAATGAAATAGTCTGAGCCTTTCTTCTGATAAAACTAATTATAGGGTTCAGAAATTACTCAGATTGCAGATTGAAGCTGTACCAATTTTATCAGACAGATCACTGTAATTGCAGCAGTAAAGTGCCTGCAAATCTGTGTTGCTTAGTAACATTATGGACAAAGTTATGAGGAAGGAGTCATACTTTTTAACATATGCATACTTTCACTGACTTTTCTGTTGGAATGTCATTCACTACTTGCGTATCACTGTTTTAGCATTATGCCCTGGCAAGACACAGTCCTGTGTTCCTGGAGCTTGTGCCTGTGAAGACTTATCTCGGGGAATAACTTTGTGCAAGGAGGAGTTAAAGCTTCAAGGAGGCTCCTAAGCCAAGTGTATCCATAAATCTTTGCAGGCTCTGACACGATGTAGTTATGCTAAACTTAGTTACAACTGGGATGCCATGTAATGTAATGGATTTTGTAGAAAGGATGCACAGGCTTGCCCCATAGGAGGGAGAGCCATACAGGGGGAGACAGGTGACAGACAAACATCACATTTAAGGAACATTAAGAATATGGTGCATCTATCTTTACCTTCCCCTCACTTAATGTTTATCCTTGCATATTCTTATGGTTAGAGGTGGCAACATTAATCAATAGAAAATTATAACAGAAATTAACTTGAAAGTTTGATTCCATGCACATACTCTCAAATCTAGGCCCAAAGGAGGAAACAAATTGTCTTCCAACCAGTGAATACTGGCATCCTGGTTTTGCCAAGTCTTAGTGATGTAAAATGTTCTAAGGAGAACAGCCACAAGGCCACAGCCTTGTGCTCAGTGAACAGACTTCTTTACCACCATAAAGCACAACTCATGTTAGTGACACTTTGTGAGAAGAGAAGAATTCAACATTTGGTCAGATGGCAGTTTTGAGGCTTCCAACTTAATTTGTGATAAAATGTGTTTAAATGTGTTTTGCTTTCTTCCTTCTTGAAAGGGCAACTGAGATAGAAACTTTGACCAGTCTTTTCTGATAAAATTCAAAACCAAATTCAAATACACAAGACCAGATAAAGTCTGCATGGCTGGAGATAAATCCAGTATGTCTGGCATTAGAGTAAATTTTACTTTTATTTTCCCTGCAGTTTGTATGAGCTCAACAGGGACTTGTCTAAAACCACTCCAATAGTGGCACTGTGTGCAGCTGCAGCGATCCCAGTAGGTTACAGTATGACAATGCCACAAAGTTTGTATTCGTATCAGGTTTCAATATAGCTTTTTTTGATCAGTTAATTCAGGCAAAACACCTGTCCCTCAAAATTAATCCTTTGTTTTAGAGTCAACGTTTTTTTTTGCTTGCTTGTGTTCAGGGAAAAAAAGAAGTTTTTAGTCATTCACTTCTTGCTGTGGTGTTTGGTGAGGTTTTTTTTTCTTACTTCTTTTTTTATTTTCAGATTTTTTGGGGTGAAGGCTGTTTCCTGTTTTGCTTTTGTGCAAGCTACATGGTGCATGACAGGATTAATCCTTTAGTTGGAGGTCAAGGACAGCTGGCAGAGTTTTCAAGTGATCTCAAGAAAAGTCAGGGCTATATATAAAGTGTTGAGTAATAAGTGACATATTATATGATCACCTCACCTAAATTTGTCAGTTAAAGGAAATAATGTTTTGGATATGTTTGAACCCTTATTTGAATTTCACTAGTATCTTTAAATATTGACAGCTGCTCAGTTTTCCCCAAGAGCTTCAAACTTACTGTTGGTGTTATCTCTGCTTAGCTGGGTGAATGACAACAACCCAATTCCCCAGGTATGGGGAAACCCTGACAGCTGATGGATTACGGACCCTTGGTTTTTACCTGCTCATAAACTCATTGAAAGCAAGATCATAGGATGATTTTTTACTGAGCTCTGGCTAAGTATAACAGGGGGAAACCCCCCCAGACCTACTTAGTCACATAATATGATGTGACATGTTATGCTGGTAACTGGGTCAGTTATGTAAAGAGTGGTCTTCTAGTGATAGAGAGCCAAGATAGCAGATGCTGTGACATCTTCTCTTTCTGCAGCCCTAAGGTGAGGCAGGCCTTGGGGAATTAATTGCTAGCTCGTGCACTTGGAACGCCTTGGCTGTCACTTTTTGAGAGGGAAAGGGCAGCATCAACTGGAGTAACTTGGAGGACACTCTGACCCATGCTAACATGTCTGTGCAATGCAAAAATATTCTTTGCTCTTTGAACTATTTTAACTGAGATTGGTGTAGCATGGAGATGCCTGAGCTACAAGGCCAGAAGCAGTTTGGTGTCACAGCACCAGCTTCTGTATAGACTAATTTGTTCCTCCCAGAGGCAGATATTGTGAATCATTAGCTAGGATCAGAATACTGATGTGTCTACAATGCAAAACGGAATTAGTTGTAGTTAACAACACCCGGCGGGCTTTTCTTAGTTCAGGATATTTTTTTTATGAGGGTTAAATGAACTTGTCCAAGAGCTAATGGGAATGGTTGAGGGTGGTGGCAGGCAGAGGTGTCTGGCATGTGACCCATCTTCCAGACAGTTTGATGTCTCTGTAGTGTGTTTCTTTGCATTTCCTGTCCACTGTGAACTTAAGTAAAGTCACATTTGGCTGTGCCTGCTTTGCCAGTATTACTATTTTGAGGTTTGGTATGAAATAATTTAACATTGCTTATTTTTTACCTTGCAGACTCAGAATATCCTTTGGAACAGATACTGGCTAAGTGCTCACCTGTCACATGACAGGTAGTGTGTTATACTGGATGGTATTAACAGAAAATAATGACAGGCTTCTAACTCTGGTAAATTTTCTCCTAAGTGGATATGTAGTTCAAAATGAATGTCATGTGAAAAGAAAGGTGATTTTATTTTTTTAATTGGCGTTTAATCTTCTGAATATAAGATTAGGCTGAAAAGCTAGGAAGTTGGGCAAAAGCAGTTATAAAACTTGCGTCCCTATTTTTATGTACAAACTTCATGTGCTACTTCAAATTACATTAAAACACCTTGAGAGTTTTGGCAATGGCTGATGTAGTGGATGGAATAACGTACCAGAATTCACATTCCAAGTTTCCTGGATAGCAAAATTGTGCCACCTGAGTTAACAGGAAATCTCCTAACTTGTTTGGATTACGTGTTTTCTTCTCGGAGGAGGGGCGGCTGACAAGTCTTCACCAGGCAGAACTAAACAGTCAGAATCTTCTCTACCCCGCTGCATTATGGAAGTGTAACACTGAAAGTATTCAGCTGTGATTTATAGTGAGGTTTGTGTGGAGGAGTGCACACACTAATGTTTCTGTCAATTGCTTTATTTTTCTGCTCTCACTTTAACCATGTATTAATATGCACAGGTAGTGTGTGCTTATATTCTTGCTTTTCCACTTTGAATGTGGCAAATTAATTTTACAGAGTGTTAGTATTATTGAAACAGAAGCAAAGGAAGCATATATATAGCCCAGGAAAAAAAGTTTTTTTTTCTCCAAAGGATTAGATGCTTTTACCAAATAGTCGCACATAAACACAATTCCACTTATTTTTAAATACCAATACCAAAATGAAAAGCATATAGAAATTTAACATATGCAAAAACTTTCCATATGGAAGCATTTGTTAGTGGGAGAAGTACTGACTGATTAAAGGGACTGTAACAGGGTGTGGTTTCCAAGAAGACTAGAAACAATAGCATCTGATGGCATTCTGAGGCCTTTAAAGCAAAATAATTTTCACAAACACACTTAGGAAAATTTATGTAAGCAGGAAATATGTTAAAGGTGAGGAAAATAACATTCCTCAGAATCTTTTAAGGCAGTAAGAAAGACTGTTCTTTTATTATTTTTTCACAGGAGGTTGTTTCTGTGCTGCCTTTGCCCATTCTCTGTCAGTCCAGGGTCATTCAGCTCTGTAATAAACAACTGTCTGATAGAATCTGTCAAAAGCTTTTATTGCTTACCAAGCTGTTCCATTTGGAACGTTGCACCACAGAAGCTGCAGTAAGATATCGTCAGCTTTCCTAGCCTTGCATTTTAGTTTCATTCAATGGCACTTTAATGAATTGTAGTATCTGTTAGCCCAATCTGAGGCTTTACTTGAAGGCTGTACTAGCTGATTAGAAATCCATCCCTCAGTGACTTCAGTGCAGGAGTGTTTTTATTAGCCAAGTGGTTTCCAAAGTGTTGAGTGCTCTTGGTGACCTCAGACGTGAGGAGGAGCTGGCAGGGCTGAGCAGGCTGTGGGGAGATTTGCGTGTTTCCCCTGTGTGAACAAAACTTTCAAAAGCAAGAACTTAGAGGTGGTGTAATCACAGATCTAGCTTGTCATACATAATATATGTGAAACACCGGACAGGTTCTCAAAGGTGTTTCAAGTATACACATATGGAGATCACGTGGCATCTGTGTCTTGAACCTTCGATGTTTTTAATAGAGCTGGTGTTTGTGAACGGAGGATACTATGTAGCCTCTCTCTGAATTACTCCTGGCCACAAAATTCAGTCGAAAATAAAACAGTTCATAAGCATTCTGTTTCTCTTGAAAGAAATCCCGTGTGTTATCCCCAACCAGAGCCTAGTTAATTCCACAGGCCTTGAATAGTAGTGGGATGCCAGATATAAATCAGGCTCAGATTTCTATTAGATATGTTTTCTAACCTTAACACTGGTGTAACAATGAGGGAACATAAATCCATGTCTGCAATATTCTCTTACTGCTTATGCCAGAACAAGCTCCTCCACTGAAATGCTAGAAATGGCTTCTTCGTTACTGCTCCTTCTTGTATTATTCAGAGCAGTTCGTGTAACTCTTCCTTGGGAATGCCTCACCTAGCAAAGTGGTTATTGTTCACAATATTTATAGTCTTGGGACAGTGAGACCAGGCTAGGCCGTGTTCAGGAGAAGAACAATGTGACTTTTTCTATTAATTTCGACTGAATTGCGTGTGGGATTAATTAACCCATAGGCAGGAGTGAAAAAGCTGTTCAGTTATGTTTGCTTTGTTGAAGATGGTTGATTAGAAGTTGGAGTGACAAGGAAACCTACAATACTCTAGAACTCTGCCATGAGTTCAGAATTTGTAATTTCATAGATTACTTAATTTTATTTTCTAGTTGTACATGAAAAATCTGATGTCAAAACTTAAATGGGACTTTTCATTTTCTCTGCCACAGGGTGTTGCAATAAAAGCATTCTGTAAAAATCTCTGACTAGAAAGATCAAAGAAAGCAAGTACCAGCTCAGGTATTCTCTATGAAGTTGTCTTTCCTCTCACTTTGTCTGTTTTCTAAATATTGACCATCTTGTTTTCTCCTTGTTCCCAGAATTTATCATGATGGATTTGTAGTGATGTATACCAGAATGACACACTGAAATAACAAAATGACAATGTAACATAAATTATAATGCTGGAACTTTGATGAAAGCTGTGGCTGGTCTCGACCAATAACCCAGTGTTGGAAGTCTGTAGAGTATTAAACTTCTGGCGATCACAATTGTAATGTCAATCAAGAATTCAGCCTTGGTAGCAAGGATAGAGCACATACTCCCCAGTGACAGACACTTTGAAATCCAAAGTTGATTGTTTGCCTTTGTTTGTTGTGGTTTTTGCCTGTAAAAATAAGGTGAGCATCATTCTTTATAAATAAAGAGAATGCTCAGACTAGTATTTAGCCTGAAATCCTTCAGTTTTGTATAGGATTGCTTTATTTAGAGATGTTTGGGGAAGAATGGCTGAGTAACTTCCAGACCTAAGTCACAATGGGTTATGTGGATCTCCTTGGTATAAGAACAAATTGTATTTGGTGTTTACTGTACTGGAAAAACAATATGTTCCTTTTGTTGTAAAGAAAGTTTCTGAGCACATCAGGAATTCTGTTTTGACAGGCGTCAGGTCTTTGTTCTTCTTCATCCATGCATCATCTAATATATTTTTTTTTACAAGTGTTAATAGGTATGGCTCAAGTTCTCAGACTGCCAGAATCTACAGCTGTCAGTGGTAAGCGTCTCACGAGAACATGGGGTGCCCCAAGGCAGCAGTAAGACTTCTGTGGGTTTCATTTTATATTCAGCATGTGTTTTGAGCTTGTTTGTCTCACAGATGTAAGCAGGTGTACAGAGCACTTTCCGAAGCGCACGCTGGCTAAAAAGGTAACTATTTGATGTGGTGTCTGTGGTAAGAGGAGCTCCATGCACAGCAGAGACCAGAAGAGCAGCAGAGGCATGAAGCTGGGGCACATTCCCTGAGCAGCACCACTTGACCTTGACCAGCAGGTGCTGGAGGCGGTGAGGGATGGCGGGGCGCTGCTTTCCTTCCTCGGCTCGGCAGATCGGAGAGTCGCGTCCCGGCCGCCCCGGGTGAGCCCCGCGGTCTCCCCTCTGCCGTGGCCCGCTCCTCACCCAGCGGCGCCCGGCCCGCCCTCCGTCCCTCCTGGGCCGTACCTGCGGCCGCGGCCGGACCCGCCTCCCGCCCGGCGCGGCCCCGGGGCGGGGCCCGAGGAAGTGACTTCAGCCGGCGGCGGGGGCGCTGCGGCTCGGCGGGGCTGAGCGGCGCGGAGGGGGCCGTGTGGGAGCATGGCAGCGGCGGGGGCAGCGGCGGCGCGGTCGCTGCTGGCGGCGGGGCGGGCGGGCGCGGGCGGGCGGCGGTGCCGGCTCCTGCCCCAGCCCCCCCCGGGGGCCGCTCCCTTCT
>JAYRBT010000042.1:63913798-63937195 GCA_036023395.1 Myiotriccus ornatus | reverse complement strand
GCTGTTTTAGCTTATAGACAAAAGATATAACCATTATTTGTATTTTAATAAAGTCCAGAGCTACATGTTAATCACTTCGGTGATTACTTGAAAATTTTAATCTGACTTTTGAACTAAAGCTAATGTTGTTTTCCAGAGGCCTCAGTGTTGTCCCAGATGAAGAAGTTATTGCAATGTATGATGGTTCCCATGTCCCTTTAGAACAAATGAGTGACTTTTATGGAAAGGTAAAAGCACGAATTGATCTTTATAAGTGGTTGTGGGTTGTTTGTTTGTTTGGTGGGTGTTGATTGGTTTTGTTTATTTTTGGGAGTTTATTTTGGTGTGAGAGTAGTGGTGTTTAAATTTTGTTCTCATTAGAACTAGCAGTTATATTTTCTCGATATATGGTTGACTTATAGTGCTAGATGTGAAGTTTGCCCTCTAAAGTTTCCTTTCTCCTGCTTGCTGTAGTTTCTTCTTTGACTGCTCCTTTGCCCAGTCATACAGACAGAGTAGTGGAACATAGAAAATCAAGTGACTTGCTAGTGTTGCACAGCAAATCTGATAAAGGCTGGGAAATGAACCATATCTGGTGCTTTAGCCAGGCTGTGTACTTCTTCCTGGTGGTCTGATGACTGAACTGATGTAGCAGCAAGTAAATGTGTGGAGGCATCTCCTGTGTGCAAACTGGCACAGAGTGACAGGATCTTACAAAAGATGAACGATAAGAGATGTAACATTTAGATTTAAGATCTGACTTTTTCAGGAAGGTTCCTTCCTCTTTCCCAAATGAAGAATGGTGCTGTCTTTTTACTGAAAAGCCAAGTTTATTTTACACCTTTTACTTAGGGGTGTTAATTCCATGTTGACATGAAAGGAGCTCCTTAGGGTTGTGGAGCAGTTTATTGTTCTTGCACTTGTTCTTATTTTAAGGAGCTGAATTTAAAATTCCTGAGTCTGTTCTCTGCAGCAGTTGTGAATATCATCCTGGCATTCCCTGTGGGATGCCGTGGTCTCTTTAGGCCTGTACTTTCTTAGATCTTGGAAAGGAGAGTGACAGGACAAGAGGCAAGAGACACAAACTGAAACACAGGATGCTGCCTCATCAGGCAGATAACCTTCCTTTACTTTGAGGGTGACTTAGCACTGGCATGGGCTGGTTGTCCAGGGAGGTTGTGGAATCTCCAGCATGGGAAATTCAGAAGCCATTTGGACAAGGTCCTGGGCAGCGGGCTCCAGGTTGCCATGCTTGAGCAGGGGGCTTGGACAAGATGACCTCCAGAGGTCCCTAGAAACCTCAACTGTTCTGTGTTTCTGTGATCTTGAGCTGGTTGCTTTACTTGTCTCCTTACTGAGAAGTATTTGGGTTGTATTTGCTGTTGTATAATGAGATTCTCTACTTTTGTGAGACTTAACTGTCGTTATAGCTTTTGCAGACTAGAAATCCCTTGTTACTGCATTAGCTATTGTAGATTCTTAAAGCTTTTTATTATCTTATTTCAAGGAGGTAAATTGTTTTGCAATCCTAATCAGTATTCCACTTACTAAAAACCCCCAAACAAATAAGAAAACCTCATTCTGCCATCACAGTACCCAGTGCCTCTTGTTTGCAAAAGTGCAGATTTCTAGTCAAGACCTCTAAGGCCTTTTCTTGACTTTAAACTGAGCGCTGTCTTGCTTTTATGAATTAAAATATTGCTTTTAAGAGTAAAGAATTTGATTTATTTGAAGAATTGAGTTGGATTTATTTGAAGAATTAATCGCAACACTTTTGCTGGAGATCCTTCTTGAACTAAGACCTTTGATAAAAGTATCTGAAGCAATATGAACAGGGATGGCAAAACCTGAATATCTGCAACTAAGCTGAAATGTTTATACTGAATGAATCAAAGTGTTTTAATCTGACAAATGCCTGACCTTTTTTTTTTTTTCTTCCCACCACTGTAGAGCTCACAAGGAAATACAATGAAGCAATTCATGGATATATTTTCCTTGCCAGAAATGACACTTCTTTCTTGTGTGAACGAATATTTTCTGAAAAACAACATAGACTATGAACCTGTTCATCTGTACAAAGATGTCAAGGTAGTAGCTTTGAAGATTTAGGTAAACCTCTATATTTGTGCGTCTGCTCTGTGAGCACTTCAGGAAGCTTTCACCTATCGTGTCAGCCTCAGTGAAATACCTCACCTTAGTTTTTTTATGGAGTAATTATTGCTATATAACCTTAAAAACATAAGTAAAATTAAGGTAGAGCTTGGAAAAAAACCACAGAATCCTCTGAAATTTGTTTGAAATCTGACATTCTCTAGGGCTGTTGCTCTTTTTGTAGGTTTGAGGGGTGGATAGGGGGAAGAAGCTCTTGTAAGTTAATAAGACTTCTTTGGATTGTTATTAAGTAAAACCTTTTTCTCACTATCAGGAATGTAAGAAGCTGTAGGGTATTCCAGTTTGGAGCTTTCGGTTGTAATCCCTCTACATCTTGGCTAGTATACAATCATTTGCTACCTTATGCTTTTGGACTATTTGTTTTGCCTGTTTACCTCTCCTCCTCCTCCTCCAGAAAAACTCTAGTACTAATCTAGAGTTATTTGACCCTCTTGAGTCCTCAGGATGTATCCTGCAAAGGAGATCATTTTATGTCATGGTTGTGTAAGAATGCATGAGATAATGTTCATTTTGTCTGCACAGGCATTCCATCCAAAACCTTTTCCTGGCTCCTTGCTGACATGTATTAAACTTCTGTAGTTGTTCAACACATGTGATGCACTCAAATGTTGAATTTCTCACTTTCCCAAGTAGATCAGATTGATTTTAAGAAATTTTTTACCTCCAGAATAATTTTCCCTTCTGCCTGTGGTTACATAGAGTCAAAAGGCTGGTTCATGTAATTCCTGCTGAAGTATGTGTAGAAATTTCTGTACTGTTCAGCATTACCAGCATTTTGGAAGCCCTGTACTGGTATTTTCTGAAGATTTTGAGGATGTAGCCCATGTAAGTACCAAAATGGCAGTACCACTGACCTTAAACAAAGTTGTCTGGTGCAGAGCTGGCTCATGAGAGCTGCTAAATGCCTCCAGAGCACCTTATGAGTGCTTTGCTCAAGCATTTAGCTTCTTTCATCTGTTAAAAATTCCTTATTTAAATAACTAGGGTATTTGTAAGTGATTGTAATCTAAAATCTGTCAGACGTAAAACTTTTGGTTTGTTTGTTGTTTTGTTTTGGTTGGTTTTTTTTCCCCCTGCAAGAGGAGAGGAATGTGTTCTGCTCCAAAGTTCACTTGGAGAGGGACCACAGAGCAGTGGAGAGTGGTCACTTGGATGGTCACCACAGAGAAATGGTGACTCTGCTGCTGCAGAGGGCTTTCACCCCACTTCACCCTTCTCAGCAACCTTTCACAGTACTTATGTAAAACAGCCCCTCTGCTATACAGTTTTGTACTTCTCAAAATTATGAAGTTAGTGTCTTGGAGGACAGGCTTACTCTTTTAGTGGTGACATATATATTCAATGAACATTACATGGCATTTCTGTGAAGTGCAATTCTGAGAAAGGAATTGTTTTAAAAACAAATTACTGCTGCTATGCAGTGAGCAGAGATTTTATACTTGAAAAGATTTTAAAGTTCTTTAGTGCTTTGTTGCTTTCCTTACAGGATTCAATCAGGGACGTCCATATCAAAGGAATAATGTACAGAGCAATTGAAGCAGATATTGGTAAGTACTAATGATATAATCTATCAAAGATTTTTTCAGTGATAGTATACTGATCTTTCTGGCTTCCATATTTAAGATTACAAATTCTAAATTTTTAAAGCTTGAGAGCTTGTCAAAGGTACCTTTGTTAAGTATAACCTTGTGTTCTGAACCCCTTGGTTGAATGCAGAGAAAATTCCTGTGAAAAACTTCCTCAGTTAAAACTGTGTTTTCCCCAATCCTGACAGAGAAATACATCTGCTACGCTGAGCAAACTCGTGCAGTGTTAGCTAAGCTGGCTGATCATGGCAAGAAGATGTTTCTCATCACAAACAGTCCCAGCAGCTTTGTGTAAGTCAACAGTTGTTTTCTGTTTAGCTGTACTTTTTTAAAGGATGGGGAGAGTGAGGTTCTCCAGTGTAATTAATCATATATAATTAATGTAATATGTAATTATTTTGCTCAGATAACTGCACATCTGTTATGCTTCACTGTTAATATCCCTCTGTCCTTTCTAGGGACAAAGGCATGAAGTTCATAGTCGGCAAGGACTGGAGGGATCTCTTTGATGTGGTCATTGTACAGGCTGATAAACCAAACTTCTTCAATGATAAGCGAAGGTGGGTGTTTAGTCACCAAAGAATGATTCAAGCAGCTTATTCCATATAAGGCTGTAGAGAGTGTTATTTCGAAATATCTCAATTTGGCTGCAATGTAAAATGAAATCATACTTGGTGAAATCCTGTATAAGGTCACTGCAAAATGCAGCAATAGGCAATTCTGAAGTCTAAATATTTACCATTTCTTACCTAAGAAGGTTTCAGGAGCTATCACAGGTCTGCTGGGGTGAGTTAGGGTCACAGAAGGTATTTTTAATATCATGCTTGTAAGTTGGTGAAGTGTGCTGCTTTCCTAAGAAACCTGAGAAATTTTGATGCCTTTCAGAATCATACCCTTATCTGGAAATCTCTTTCATTGCTTCAATTTTTTTTTTTTTTTTTAGTCACAAATTAAGTTTAAAGGGTGTCTCTCTGGCTGACAGACTGGAATACTTGGACTAGTTGTTCAGTTAAGTAAACACAGTTGTAATATGCATACACTATTCTTATATTTGAAAAAGACCTGTTCCTTTATATGTAATTATGATTTGAAAGTGAGAGACAGGGAGGTGGGATTTTTTTTCCCTCTTCTTCATTTTATTTTTAAAAAGAACTTTGCTGTACATCTTGCCTCCAGTCCTTTACCCTTTTCTTCAGTTGTCCACGTGTACAGAACGAAATACTGGGCAAGATTTTTGCACATCTTCAGGTTTTTTTGTGTTCTCTCCTTCTTGGCAGACAATTCATGCTGTGTCTTCCCCTCTGCCTGGGATCCCTGCCTTCTCAACAGCTCTTCTCAAACTCTAACATCATTGGTATACTGGAGAGATCCATTGCTTTTCACTGGTTAAAAGAGAAGTTTTGGAATCTTGCTTTTTCTGTTACACAATGTTCAGGTGCTAGAGAGCATGTTTTCCTTTTGAGAGATGAGTATTGTTAATGTTAAGATTTTAATCTCCTGAGAAGTGACAGAGTTTCTACAGCAACACAAAAATCATATATCTGTTTTAGACCGTTCCGGAAGGTGAATGAAAGGGGGGTGTTGCTCTGGGACAAGATTCACAAGCTGCAGAAAGGTCAGATTTACAAACAGGTATGCTTTCAAGAGACTCTTTTGGTTCAAATTTAACACCTATTTCCTAGAATCCCAACTTTCTTTAGAAATAAGGGCTTCTAAAATGTAATATGTTCTTTAAGACAGTTATTTTAATGTCTGAAGTTGTAAAATGCATTGTCCGTGTTGTATGTCCTTGCCCCTTGGAGTGATAGTATTACTGAAACCACTTGCAAGATTCGGGCTTCGTAAGATGTAAACTGAGAACAAGATAAATGATATGAAAATGTTTTTAGGGGTGTACTAAATTCCTTTTTCATGGAAGTTTTATGCTGCTGCAATGTACATGTCATTGTTTCTGCAGGGTAACTTGTATGAATTTCTGAAGCTTACTGGCTGGAGGGGCTCTAAGGTGCTCTACTTTGGTGACCACATATACAGTGACTTGGCAGTAAGTAGTTCACAAAATAAGATAAAAGAAGAGGGGTTTTGTTAGTTTTCCTCTCTTCCTCCCCAGTTATTTAATATAACACACTTTAATTTGAGATTTTGAAATACAACTAAACTGGTGTATTGGTGGTTAAGCCATATGGCTTTTTTCTGTAGTGAACAACGTTGGTGCCTTAAAAGGCCAACCATGTTTTGCACCTGACTTGTAGCATTTAACTTGTTTACTGACTGTGGTCAGGAATGTGTGAGTTTGTATACCTGATCCAGATACTGATTGTGTCAGATGGAGCGGAGTAAACACAGATATCCAGATATACAGGATATGCATGATTTGGATGACATTTACTGCCAAGTGTAATAAGAGATGAACTTCTGTTTTGAATGCAAGAGGAAATCTTCCTGTCCCTAATGGTAAACTTCCTTCTTAAGATTTTGATATGGTTTGTATCCCAACTCTCTGAGCATTTTCTTACCACCTTACGAGAAAATATATTTTAGCTGTTAATTTAGGGTAAGTGACCACCACTTAAGTCTTTCGTAATTGATTTCATATGAATGCCTGGATAGGGCTTTTCCACTGCCAAGCTATGAAAACATGTTTCAGCAGCAGCAGATGTTAAAATTCTTTTCCCCAGTCTACTTTTAAAAAGAATAGTAAGTTTGGGTGCTTCATAAGACTGAGGATTGAAAGAAGGAGAATGCGGCTGTGTTCTAGTCTGGCACAATGGAGAAGAGAGCACAGGTGGTATCTGCCTTGTGTTGTACCTGTCAGGAGGAGTTTGGATAGCTGGGGCTCCTCATAGGAGCCTTCTGTTAGCTGAATGTGTGGGTAAATATCACGAACCCAGCACGTGGTTCCTTCAGGTACTTCTGACAGCAGCAGTGTTCTCATCTACAAGAGAAATGTCCTGCTGTTTGTTTTAAATCTAATGAATTAGTGTTTATTTGAAAGTACGTGTGTGTTCTTTATCTCTCTTCAAAAATGCAGGATTTGAAGCTTAATTTAAAATTAAATTTTATTGTTTATTGGCACAGTTGAGTCCCACGGTTTCATATTCCTGCTTATACATAAGAAGCAGTTAGTGCCCCTTTGGGATACACAATGGTCAAATTCTTCTGTTCTTTTTAAGCAGCTCTTCTTAAGACTAATACCTGTATTTTGTAATTCTTGGTGAATAGGACTTGACCCTGAAGCATGGCTGGCGCACTGGTGCAATTATTCCGGAGTTACGATCAGAGATTAAAATCATGAACACAGAGAAGTACATTCAAACCATGACCTGGCTGCAAACCTTGACAGGATTATTGGAACACATGCAGGTTTGTTCTGTGTCTGTGTGTAATCGGCTCTGTGTAGCAGAAGGGATCCAGCCAAGTTTCTAAATGCTGGACATCGATGTTGCAAGTGCTTTGAGTCTCATTGAAGTGTCTGACTGTAGATAAATAAAGGCAGTTATTTGTGTGGCTACTTAACATGGGTTTTTTTTCCTCAAAATCTCGTCCTCTTCCTCCACTGGTTAGCCTGGATCAGTGCCTGCTTTTGGTTGTTTAAAATGCATGTGGATAACTTCTGTATACTGATCTCTGAAGTATTGCTCATGTCCTGTTGGCTGGTAAGGTTTGTTATGAGGGTATCCTTAGTTACAAGTTATCCATACTTTGCATTCCAGGTTCACCGTGATCCTGATTCTCAGATGATTTTAGAAGAATGGAAGAAAGAAAGGAAGGAAATGAGGTAAGACACAGGAGATGAAGAATTTGCAATATGCTTCGTGATAGCCAAGGGTTCTGTGTAATGTCTTCCACAGGTTTCTTCAGAATTTCTCCCTCTCTCTGATTTATATTCCCTGGTAGTTACGGACCTTATAAAATGTTTTTCTGTAGCAGTATTCTACCTGTCTCTTGTGTAGCTCTTCTCTCCTCTTGACACTTTGTGCATACGAACCTCTTTGCCCTGTTCTCCTTCTTTAGAACAGCTGTTACTTTTCTGCATGAAAGGGTAATATCAGATCAAATACTTTCCCTTCTCGTTTTGGTTTTCCTCTCCCTCTGTGTTCAGCTGTTATTGTTGATTACACAGCTTCTGGACAATTAAAAAATGTATTTATTCCTCAAGACATAAATTACTTTCTCAGTTTTTTAGATGATTTCTTCAGATTATGTATTCTAAAATGTATTACGTGTAGAAATTGGGCTCTGCACTAGACTGGATTTAGCAGTGGTTTTATGACAAAGCTAGGTAATGGGACTAAAACTCTAATAATCTATTATCATGAAGGAGAGGAGTAATCCCTAAATGCAAGGAGTGTGAAGTGCACAGTTGGCAAGGCCAGCAGCTGCCCCAGCAGCAGCCTTCCCTAGAAACATGGAAGTAAATGAAATAGGAGCAATACTTGGCAGCAACTAATGACAGAAGTTAATTCCAAGAAGTGTTTAAGCTTTTTGTGTGCATTAAGCCAGATTTATGACTTTTTTTAACAAGTCTTGTTATCTTTGGAACAAGTGAATGTAATTAGGATTTAGATAAAGGTAAAAGTCTTCTTTCCGAGTCTCTAGAACAGAAGGCATGAGATATCATGTTTCTGATGTCAGAAGCAACTTATCTCTGGGTTTAGTGGGAAAAGTGTGAAGCTCTTCTGTTCACAACTGTGATTTCTAGTTCTGGGCTACATGTGTGCAAGAGGTGAAAAAATTTCTTGTGTGGCACATTTAAGTGTTCAGAAGTGCAATGGCAAGAGAATAATGCATAGACCAGCTTATAGGAACGGCTTGCTTCAGGTTCTGGATGCTGGCTGGTGAAGAGGTATGTGCAGGTGTGTTCACTTCATTGTCTTTGTTTTCTTTCTTTGGGGGACAGGGAGATGAACAGGAATTTCTTCAACGCGCAGTTTGGAAGCATATTCAGAACTGACGAGAATCCAACTTATTTCTTAAGACGTCTCTCTAGATTTGCGGATATCTACATGGCTTCACTGAGTTGTCTCTTGAACTATGAGCCTGATTACACGTTTTATCCAAGAAGGACTCCTTTGCAGCATGAACTTCCTGGCTGGTCAGACCAGCTGTGCACTGGTACATTCAGAATACCTTTCCTACAAGAGACAGTTCAGATCAAATAAAAACTTGGTGACTTCTCTCTAAAATGGACAAATATATCTTGGTTTTTTTGAATGTATGTGTATTTTATTTAAGTCACTTAAATCTGTTACCTTGGTTTAGATGTATCTCATACTTATTCTCATAAGCATTGTAACTGTTTTCTCCTCTTCTGCTCAGACATGTGAAAACTCCTCTTAGACACAGAAGAGATGATGGACTGCCAAAATAGTAGTAGGCCAGGAGGGAGAGCACATCTGAGGGGAAGGACTGGTGGTGTTCTGAGGTGGTTGGTTTTGTTTGTTTATTGGAAACTTGGATCTGCAGCCTTGTGGTTTACAAAGAAATACCTGTACTCTCACTTCTGGCCCTTGTCAGCACTCCAGCTGGAGCCTCTAATGGATCTTGGCACTTGAAAAGCTTAAATCCAGTGTTAGTAACTCAGTGATAAACAGCTAATAACCAGTTCAGGATGAGACTCAGAGGGATAGTGTACATATTGTACCTTTCCTTGCCGCCGTGGCTGGACCTGACCTGACTGAGCTGACAGCTGTGGTGTCAGCATGGCTGTGCTGCACTGACAGGCTCAGGCTGATGGGCTCTTTCTCCTGTCGGTGCAGTTTTTGTTCTTGTAATGGTTGTGCTTGGCTGCAGGTGGACCTGAGCCTAAACCTGAAACTGCCAGGTGGACCTGAGCCTAAACCTGAAACTGCCAGTATCTTGGGCTGCTTCAGCTTCCTCTTGTTTAGGCACCTTTCTTTTTAAGTTTCAAAACACTTCAAATACCTACTCTCTTACTAAAGTAATTTCAAGAGGTCTTGCATTTTGCATTTCAAAGTGGAGACAGATCTTTCCATCAGGCTTTAGTTTGATCCTAAATGCTGCTTTTAAAATTTTTAACAGTGTCTTATTACAGTGGTATGCAATGTGGTTTTGCTGTTTGCTAGGAGAGAATGTATTTCATATAGCCTTTTACAGTCAAGAGTAAATACGCACAACGGGCAAAGGAGTTAAAAGAAAAAGTAAGAAATGAGAAAATGAAACCCAGAGTTTTCTGTTGACATGTTTTTAGCTCAAGCCCTGAAAGCTGAATTAGGGGTGCTGCAGATTTTGCATAAAGAAAAAAATAGTTTTGGTGGTGCAGGTTAAAGGTTTTATTGAATTACTGAAATTGAAGGTAATGCATAAACACAAACTCTGGGTAGCATGTGTTCCAAAGATTTGAGCTGAAAAATGTCTACTTTGCACAAGGAAAACATCTGTTGATGTGTTTCCTCAAACAGGCACTTTATAGAACTGCTATATAATTGTTTTTAAGTAATAATTATTTTATTTCTCTGGATCCAAAGGAAATGGGTTGTCTTTTTGGTTTTTTTGTTTTTAACTGGTGCTTCCCACCCCAGCCATTTTAGCAGGTATAATATGATTAATAACTTTCAAATTTTAGTTATTAAAGGCTTTTAAAAGCATTTTTAAAAGTGTAGAATTAGCAAAATATATAGCATAGGGTGTTCTTGATTTCATTTTGGGATATCACTTGCTTTCTATCATGATTGTCAGGTAAACAAACTTTTGGTGACCAAAAGTTTTCTCGTTTTGTTTTTTTCTTTTTTAACCTGTCTGTATTATGGGCAAGTACCTAGATTGAATTTCATATACGATATCTTTCATGTTTTTAAAAGCGTGTTTGCAAAGTAAAGAATGTATTTTAATCTAGTCTGCACAATTTTATAAGTAGTTTTCCTGTATGCTTGAAATCAGTATGAAGTCCTCAGAGGTGATGGTAGATTTTATTGTTTTCTTGTGCTCCTGTTTCAAACTTGACATGCAACACACCTGAAGTGTGTGTGTGTGTGTATTTAAACAGACAAGGAAGTTCATCTGACCGTCCTGCTGTTTTGCTGGATAGAAAGATAAAGTTTTGCAGGAAGTTAGTTTGACTTTATCAGGAGACTTCTTGGTGTAGCTGTGCAAGAAATATATAGCGTAACTTGTTAATGAAATGTGGGGATGGAAATATCCCTGTTTGCCTTCAGTTCTTTATTCTAATGCTCAGCTACAGCCGAACTCAGTGTTACTCGTGTATAGCACCGCTCGTGCTGCAGAGATTTCAGTCCACTCTTGAAGAAAAGAAAAAAACCCACCAAAACTACTCTACATTCTCCATCTTACTACCAGCAAATCATAAGATTGTATTATTCAGCTTTGCATTATTGAACTTGATCATGTTTTTTTGATTATAGCTCTGTGATGTTTATTCTTTTAAAGCTGGCTAGGAGCCAGTTTGTTTGCTTAATTTTCCTGTGTTAAGCAGGAACAGTTTAATTGGCTTGGATGTTGTTATACGCATTTTGTTTCAAGATTTTCTTCTTTTACCCTGCCTTTCTCTTAACTTAGAAAATCAAACTCCTGTACCAAGCTATGTTACAACAGCCAACTCAAGTAAAATATTGTTTATATTGCATGAGTTCTTGAAATAAACAATGTTGCATGAAAAGAATTAAATATGGGAGGGTTGTGTTTCTTTAAAACAATCCAACTATATATAATATGAATTTAAGTGAGAATATTGAAGTGTATTATTTATTTTTCAGTGCTAGAATGCAGCTCTTTTAACTTTTAAAAATATCTTGCGTTTTTTTTAATGATTTCACCTTGGCACTCTCTGTGTTACTCATTTTAACCTTGTTGTGCTACTGACTTCAGAGAGATTTTTGAGCATGTTTAAAAGGCAGTGTTTCTTTATTTTAATTTTGGGAGTATAGTTCATTTGAACACCAAAGCAAGAAGAAATTTTTGTTGTGTTCTATCAAAAGCACAGAGGTGAATAGTCTGTCAGTAAAAAAAGAGTTTAATGAACTGTGGGGCTTTTTTTTTTGTTGTGATAAAAATATTTAATGATTATTACAAAAATAAATGTTTGGACTTTATCTTCTGGTCTCTCTGAGCCTTAATATTTTGGGTGACTGGGGAAAAGGAAAAAACATGAGCTGTATTAATTGCAAAATTCTGTGGGGAAAACTAGATGTATGAGCGTGTATGTTTTAACTGTGTTTGTGTTCTAAACTTTCTAATAGAAGTTTAAAAAAAAGCAGGCATGTATAGGGGGGCAGGCGAAGAAGTTTGGGAAGCTGTCTGTTTCATCCAGCTGTATTTACACATTAGATACCCTTTGTTGTGCTCGAAAGCTGCATCAACAACCCTGGGTTTGCCTGCTTTTCTCGTTCTGATAGCAGGCATCCTGGGGTGACACCACCTAATGCCCCCCTGGCATTAGGGGGATGTTACTGCTGCCAGCGAGAAAAATCTTCCTTTGCTTGCTGGTTTGTGGTTTCTTCCGCGTTCTCACTGTATCGGTACGATGTTAATATTTTGGTAGAAGGAAACTTGTTTGATTCACTTCTAATAGTGTGGTGCCAGTCACAGCTGTTACTGCTGTGCTTTATAAAAATACAGTGTGTGAAGAAGCAGCTTCTGCTCCTCCCAGACCTGAAAAACTGAATGTAGGCATTGCATGGTAAGGAGATGTTCATATTCGTTGTCTGTCACAAAAATGGGTCAGGTAAAGGCTGATTGGCATTTAAATTCTCTCGTATCACCTGCATGTCTTGCTGAAGCTGCCTCAATGACTGCTTCCCTTTGTACAATGAGATGAGATGTAAACAGAACAGCCAAGTTCAAGGAAAGACAGAAAAGCTCGCGAAGGCAAGTGGGGCAGACAGGGTGGTTGTGTTTCCTGGTGCTGAATATCTTACTTGAAAGTATACTAGCAAAAAAATCCCCTCAGTTTAAAAATAGACATTTAACACGTGTTCTGTTCCATGCTTGTAACTGAGTCAAATGAAAGCACAGACCTGGAGTACTAAGAAATTTAGGATATTTGCCAAGTTAGCAGCCCTGTGTGTTTATGACCATTTGAAAGTCTGTGAAGAAGAATAAAAGCAGTTAAAAAGCAGGCTAGTGAAAGTTATCTGCTTTTCCCAGTGAGGAGTCTGTTTGCTTCTGGTTAGGTTTGTTGAGACTCAGTCTTGCATTTAGCACTCGTAGTTGGTACTGCTCAGATACAGCCAACACTTCTGAGATTGGTGACTCTGTGAGTTATATGGACTGCATCTTAAACAAAGCTGTGCTCTTCTGGTTTTTAATTTGTAAAAAGATTTTATTGCCTGTAATGTGTAGGTGCTGGTTTTCTTCATAGCAAGTGTAAATAGAAATGTGTTTAATGACTGACTAATGCCAAATTCAGTCTTCAATTCTGATCATGAGGACCACTCATCACAAGCTGTTGGTCGTCTGAATCCTATAAAATAGAAAAAAAAAGGAAATCAGACTTGCACATTACGTTAAGAAACGAAGGTAACTTTTTGGCACATTTGCCCATACAGATGGCAGAGTTGGCACCCAACATTTTTGCACCAAACAAGACTTTTTACTGGATGCAAAAAGGTGTATTTTGATTTTAGACTCTGCATGTACATGAGAGTATTGCTAACTTGGACCACTGAAGCTATTCAGATACTCTGGCTTTACTCAATCCTTTCTCCTCTTGATCCCCAGCCCCCTCCCCTTTTGTGTTTCAGATTCTTTGGAGTGCTAGCATGGCATTCAGCTGTGTTTGCAGCAAGGAGACATGAAGACAAAATTCAAAGGCTTTTACATTTTGTATAGACATGTCACTGTCATCCAGAGGCATTTGAAGTCCAGTTTAATTCAGCTCTCTTTGAAGATGGACTTGAGATACTTGAGATCACAGCCTCAGTTTTGCTACATGAGATAACCCAATTCCACACAGTGGTGAGACAGGAAAGCCAGGAACTTATATGTTGTTTTCTTGAATTAATTTTTCTTTTTTTTCAGCTAGACATTTTCTTTTCATAAAGTCATTCCCTCTTAACCTTATATTAGTAGTTTCTCAATCTCAAACCAAAATGAACACTTACTGAGAAAAGATCATAAGTAGGTTCTGGTGGAGTCAGTGCAGAAGAACTTTCATATGAGGGGTTGGTGATATTTGAAGGCTGTGACTTGTCCAGTGATGATGTGTCAATGTCATCTTTTGACTACACAAAAGCACATAAATCTGCTTAAAATTCATCCTCTTCTTCCAGTGCATTAAGTGGGGCACTTAAGCTTCATCACCAGCTGGTGAAGTGTTGTGACTGAACTGGCTGTATCACCTAACTCACCATCTCCGAGCATGAACTATGTTTTGGGTTGTTACAGTATTATTAACACTGATCTTCCTCTCCCTTCTCATTTTTAAGCCTCAGCAAAGAATGGGAGAGGAGGTGTGGCCCTGACCTTGTGCATGGGGTAAAAAGTACCTGATTGGTCCCAAGTGCTCTCATTGCAACTATATAAAAACACAGGCATTTCCACTGGCTCTTAGGTCCTGTGTTTTGTTTCTAGAAGATGATTCATATTACATGGAGGGGCTAGAACAGGAAGGAATTTTTGTTTACTTATAGGTAGACTTTCTTTTGGATTGGTTCTTGTGCATTCTGTAACTTTTTTTGCAATCCCTCATCTCTGAGTAGCTTGGTTGTTGCTGGCTGGTTTCACATCATCACCGTGCTACGTGAGGATAGCAAAGTTAGTTAAGAGAAATCAAGCATGAGAGCACATCAGTATAAAAACATGCATTCTTCAATCCTGCAGTCATTTAAATTTGCTTGTCTTTTGAATCTGGCCTTTTTCCTATCAAACATTTCAACCTCCAGAGCAACAAAATTATTAGCTATGCCACAGAGGAGGGGGAGGAGAACTTTCAGTGGTTGTAATCACCTGCTGGAAGTTTCCATGCATAAAGGAACCCATTGGGCACCCTGGGTGGAGATGTCTGGGGGCAAATGTAAGCTTGTGCCCAAGACAAGTGTGGGAGCCTTCTCTACTTTCTCTGTCTCAGTCTGAACAGTTCAAGTGGGAAGTGATAAGGAGTGTTTCTGTCTTAACAAAATGCACAGAGAAACTGGAGGTTGTGAAGTCGGGAGTTGCAGTGGGTCTGGAGAAGCTTTGTGTTCCTGTCTGCCACCTACCTTGAAGTGCTGGAAGCTCGAGTTTCTCTTCCTGAACCTGACGTAAGAATATCCGATAAGAGCCACAATTCCAGTAACTAGACAGATGCCAAAGAATATTCCTGTCCCAGTACTGGTGTGGAGAGGAGCCTGGAAGCAAGCAAGAGGGTAAATCAGCTGTGGGTGGGCACTGGTCACCTTCCAACAGCCAAGCACATGCAGTGTTCCTTGGAGATATGCTCTGATCCTGAGCTGCTCTTGTGCTTGAATTCCTGGTACATGTTCCCTAGAGACGGTTGAAGTGGCCTTTTGATAGAATCATGGAATTCTTTAGGTTGAGACAGGTCGTCAAGTCCAACCATTCACCCAGCACTGCCAAGTCCACCACCAAACCATGTCCCGAAGTGCCACATCTACACATCCTAAAGCCCTCCAGGGATGGTGACTCTACCACTTCCCTGGGCAGCCTGTTCCAAAGTTTGACAATCCTTTTCATGAAGAAATTTTACCTGATACTGAATCTAAACCTCCCTTGATGCAACTTTAGGTCATTTCCTCTTGTCCTGTTACTTGGGAAAAGTGAGTGGCCTCCACCTTGGTACAACCTCCTTACAGGTAGATTTTTTGAGGGTATTGGACATTTTCTACAGTACAGCTTCATCTTCTTTATGGTTTTAAAGTTGAAAGTTTGGAAGAATGCCTAAAGCATCTTTTTTGGTCAGGTTTTTCAAAGGAGCAACAGGGGCTACAGTGAGACTTAAACCTCCCTGGCTTGAGGAATCGAGAAACAGGTACTAGATTTGCCTGAGCAGCTTTGGAATCCTGTACTACAAACTCTAGAGGGCTTTGCATGGGTTCAGGCTCACTCCACGCTGCTTTGTGCACTGGGGAAGTGATGGTTATTGCCAGCTATCAGTAGCCATACTGATACATACTCAGCCCTGCTTGCCAGGGCTCAAAGCAAACTGCATCTGAGACCTAGGCCCATCTCATCACTATTCAGAGGGACTGTAGAAAAGATTTAGTTGCCCTCTAGCATGTGAAAGGTGTTATAAAGACTGTAATATTATGTTGCTGTAGACTGACAGAAATTGCCTATTATTTTGAATCATTTGCAGGCATTAATTTATACTTTTACCCAAGTGTGCTATTTCCTCCTTCTCAGAGTTGTAGGCTGCAAGAGGTTTTTGTGAATAGAGATTGTGCAGGCAGGTTGCTGGGCTTCTAGAAATAAGCATGCACATAAAAAGCTGGTTTGTAAAGGAGAAAGGGTTGCTCAGACCAAAATGAAAGTGAGAATTAGGGTGTCCGTAGCATTAACCTTGTGGACCAAAGGGATGGCTGGATAACTGGAACCTTTGCAGTAATTCATGCAGGCAAAAAATATCTATTTTCAAAGCACCAGGTTGTTTTGGATAGGAAAGAACACGAAGGCAAGAGTAAACAACGTTCCTTAGAATCTTGAAAGATCTTTTTGGAAGAACTAAAATGGAGCTTTATGAAATCTCCTTTAGATACATGAGCTTCATTATTTTATATGAAGAAAATAAATTTATAAATTTGGGAAGAAATTGTTCATGTGGAAATATTTTGATTAAGGTTCACCTGCACCATATTTTCAACTTCCAGTTCTCTTTGAAAGTAACCTTTTGAAGCTGAAAACTGCATATGTGGCAGGGAAACTAGGAATATATGAATGTCAGCAATGAGTTTAGGATGATATAAGCTGCAGCCACCTCCCATCACATAAAAAAACTAAATCACTATGTACTTACAGGTTCTGGTGGAGCCTTTAGAGGTTCTGAAATGATGTGGATTATTCCATTGGAGGCAACTATATCCCACTCAACTATAGCACTTCTTTCCACATATCGGATCTCGCTCTAACAGGAAAAAGAGGAAGGAGAGCTGAGCTTTAATGCTCCTCCTTTTGGGACTGAAATAAACGTTGTCTATTTCCCCACCTCAGTTACTGACACCCAGAGAGAAAAAACACATGGGGACTTACACTGCTGCCTCCCTGGACATAGCCTGGGATGGCCCCGGGCTGGTCATGGTTCTCCTGTGCATGAAGTAGCCATCATCATTACCTGCATATTGCCTTCAGGCATTCATCTGTCCTTTTTTTTTTTTTTTTCCCTTTTCTACATAAAGGGTTTTGTGATGCTCGTGCAAGTGCCAAGCTCTGCCTCGGAGCACTGTTACTCCTGAATGCCAGACAGCTGCTTTCTGGGCTGAGGACGTCCCTTGTTTGCTGGCTTGATGGAGAATCACTGCCCTTGTTTTTATTGGGTGGCCCCATTTGGCAGGTTATCAGGATGGGATCAGTCATTGCCAAGCCAACACTTCTCTAAACTCTGCTGATAAGGGGAGTCCTTGACTGCTTCAGGCTGGTCCTGAGTCTCTCCAGCCTGCATTTATGTTTTAGGAGGGTAGGTTCATGGGCATCAGCACTATTACAAGCTCTGCTTTCAGTTGCATCCTGGCACAGTGGTTTCTCCTCAGTGGGCAGAGCCAGGAGCTGCTGCCTGGTCTTGCCCCTGGCACGAGGCAGTACACTGAAGCATACAGCAACTTTCTGCACCCAGGAAGGAAGGGGTTCAGTGTGATGCCAATGCAAAGCACTGTGTCCTTCCTTTCTCTCACCCCTGTGCTGCCCTGTCAGGGTCCTGGTGAAAGATTTGTGGGCTCCAACTGGGTGTGCTGGGACAGGTGGGTGCTTTGCTGCCACTTCTTTCTGCCCTGTTCACCCAGTGTGAACTCAGCACTTGGCTCAGGTCTTCCACAGAGGAGGAAAATCAACAGATATCTAACCAGCTCTGCAGGCAGGAACAAGATGCGTGTAAATGGGCTCAAAGTCTCCCCTTGGCAGCTTTTGAAGAAAGGAGGTTGTGAGGTTTGTTTTTGTTTGTTTGTGGGGGTTTTTTTGCCCTTTTTTAAAATGGAGAATGTCTTCTAGCTCAAATATTAGATCAAAGTCACCCAAAAATGCTCCTGGCACGCTAATGAGTGATGCAGGTAAGCCTTGCACTGGTGCACCCGATCTCTCTGAAGGATATACATTATTAATGCAATTACTGGGTTTGCAGTATAAGGTGGTTTTAAAAAGATAAGTGGTAATTCTTATGCCAAAGGAGTTTCCTCTGAAAGGGGGAGGAGGAAGGCAGCAAAGGCAACAGATGAAGCATTTGTGCACTCTTCCTGCAGCACCTCTTTCTTCATTGTTGATGTCCATGAAAATCCGCCCTCAGCCCCGGTTGGTGTGTTAGGCACCATGCTCTAGATGATGTTTTAATTGCAAGCCCACAGATGCAGAGCTTCTTAATTTTATATTCATCTATGCAGCATCACCCACAGCAGAGTCCCAGCCCTGGTCTCAGGGGCTTGCTGCCACAGAGGTCATTTGAAACACTTGAGCAGTGAGTGATTTCTTAATAACAAATGAGAAGTTGGGTGTTTTTTCAAAGGATGCATTCCCTTATTATGTCAAAAAATACTTTCCATTTGCAAAAAGAATATAAAGTTTCATATTTAAACCCCACCAAAACTGTAATAAAAAGACAAACCACTGTTTTGTCTGCCTTTGCTCTGAGCAAGACTGTTGGAATCTCCAGCCTCTCCCCGGAAAGTTACTCAGAAACTTTACGAAGGCCAACACCTTTCTTTAAGGATACACTGTTGCTCTCATCTCTTCACCTATCACACAGTCATTTCCCATAATCCTGCCAGGCTGAGAGAAAGGGTTGAATCAAGCCTGTATTTCCATCCTGCCTTTCCTGCAGGCCACTTGAACAGCTTCCTTTGAGGTTTTGCGGGTCAGAACTTGGCTGTCTGCGAACCTGTAGGTTTGCAGTTTGCCAGTTGTTATCCCACAATCTCTGGGCAGGGAAGAGCCTTCTGAATTCAGTCTCTCATTGCTGCCCACTCCAACCTTATCGAATTGCTCTCCAGATCAGCGTGCCAACTGATTACAGGGTATAGCATGAGCAGGGGGAAAAGCAGGAGGATAGGAAATTATTATAATGGTACCTGTTCAGCAGTGGGGGCTTGATGTTCCTGGCCCCTGGTGTTTGTAATGAGGAGTTTTTTCCCTAGATGAGTTAGAAGAGTGGTTCCATTGGTCAAGTCCTCGTAAAGCATTATACTGGCATTAGATAAATGATACTCGATGTCTCTCCCTGAAAGTGTCTGCAAATGAGGGCAAAATACAAGGAGTGTTAATAGATCTCATTAATCCTCTGGATTTACTCGTAGGCTAAGTGCCTGTGACCTTTTTTCCCCCTCTCTGCTTTTAATACTGCAGCAAGTGCAGCAGCAATAGGAGCTATGGGGAAATCTGTGTGTGAACAGTGGGACCTTGGTCCCTGCTGGCCTCTGATGGCTGCCTGCAGCAGGCAGTACCTGAATTCCAGCAGGAGAAAGGATTTTACTCTTCTGTATGACGAGCTGAAGTGATGAGCCTCAGGGATATTCCAAACAGCTTAGCGATGTAAGCCAGTGCATAAACCCATGTGAATTATTTGAGACAACGTTTGATTGAAGGAAAGAAAGAAAGAATAGAAGGGATAAGCATAGAAATGAAGGTAGGAACAGATGCTTTTAATGTATTTGTGGGAAATACCAAAGCTGTGTGCTGCTTTCTTCAAATAAATGCTCGATAAGCCAGAACAGACTTCATCTCAGGCAGACTCCTTCATAACTGGGTAACTAAAATCCTTGATGGAAAAGTCTCTGTAGTGACTCGAGCACTTGATAGCCTTGCACTTCTAACCGTGGAAGGGAAATGGAAACTATGAATTCACCTCTTTCAGGAGCAGAGTTTAAACTATATGGGGTTACACAGAAGTCACATCATACTAAGATTTTTTTTTTAAAGCTTAAATTTCACTGGGATACAGAAACCCATAATGGCTGTTTAAAATATGTTATTAAAACAAGGAAGGGAAAAAGAGAAAAAACCACTGACCTCATTTTCCTTTAACCCACTATCGTTTGGAGCAAAGAGAGTGGCATGCACAGACAGGTCTGTGAGGTACTGGAGGAACTCTCTCCCCTTTCTAGAGCTGTTGGAGTAAGCCATGATGTCCTAGGCAGAAACAAAATCCAGCTTTACTAAAAGGAATCGTGCACTCCTGTATGGAGAGTGGAAAAGATGAAGCCATATAAATAACAAAGGAACTTTCTCTTATTAGCCATGAAACAGATCTGGAGTGACATTACAAAGGAAGTTTGTATTCAAAACCCATCTTTAGCTGCTGATTTGATGACCACATCCTAAACTGAGTTGCAGCTGTACATATAATGCCTTTCTGAGTACTGGAAAGAAAAGGACCCCTTTAACATTTTGTCTTTTCCCAGTAGCAATACAATAAAGTTCCAAAGCACTGTGCTCCTTGTGATGTTTAAAAAGCCAGCAGCATTTGTGCAGAGAATCTCCTTTACGCTAAAGCTGCACCAGCATTTTAACTCCAAACACATTTTAGAATCTAGAAAACCCTTTGGAGCCAGCAATTACAAAAATAGTAACTAACTTCTGATTTTGATGGTGCAGATTTAGACCATTCCCCCTTGCTTCACTAGTGTGTTGTGGTTACATGTGTTTGCTGTGCTAGGAAAGCAAACACTGAGATACAATCCACAAATTCCACTTCACTCCGTTTCCCGTTTTCCCCCCAGCAGTGTGCCAGCCACGGGCCGTACCGACAGGAAGTTTGTCAGCGTTGGGAAGGACATCAGCACTTGGAGCAAGTTCCCACTGCAGGAGAAGCCGTCCCCCACGTAGCCTGGCTTGCAGGTGCAGTTCACCTCTGAAAGGTACAAACATGGACAGCTCTTTGGGCACACACCCTTTCCGAGAAGGCTTTAGGCTGCCCTGTGCCTGAGAGACAACTTGCAGGCAATACATTTTTCTTTCTTTTTTTTTTTTTTTTTCTTAAAGATAAAAAGCATCAGAGTCTCTTGCAGAGTTATCTAGCAGCCTGTGGCTGATGAAAGAAACCAATATCTGGGCTGCTGCTCCCATTTGCCCAGAGGGATATGGCAAAGGACTCTCTTACCTTTCTCCCTGTAGCAGAAAACATCCCAGGTTTCACTCAGGTTGACTCTCCTCCCATAGTCCACAATGCCGACGTATCCAGAGCCACAGTTTGGAGAGGAGAAGCCGGTTGGGTAGCCCACTCTCTCCCCGTCTAGCCAGCCAGCAGAGCACAGGTGGTACCTTGCCTGTGGTTGGCACAGCCAGAAGGGGAAAAAAAACGGGGAAGGGGAATTGCTGGGTGGTGGGGCTGGAGAACTTCGAATGAAAAGAACAATCCCCCTGGGGTACTCAGGCAGTACCTGCCCTGCCAGCACTCTTTCTGTGCATCTGAGTAGTCTCTGTCCATCCATCTGTCCTGCGGCTTGCCCTGTGCTAAGGGGCTGCAGTGACTGGGGCCCCTCAACACAGAAAGTAAGTGGCAGAAGTGCTGGAGCCAGCCCCTTTGCTGACTTTGCTGCTTCAAGGGAAATATTTAGACTATGGAGCACAGGGAACCTGCAGTTGTGGCTGCAATCTGAATCTCCTTGTGCAGCAGAAGGAGGTGTATGTCCTGGCTGTGGTCCAGCCTCATATTTTGCTAAAGGTGTCTCTAAAGGGTGAGTGTCTTTCTTCCTTCTGTAGGTGTGAAGGAGCCAGAAAGAGGCATTCACTCTGACCCACTCTTCTAAAACACATTTTGCAAATCCAAGTTGTGATGCTCATCCCACTGACATCAGCCATGTGTTGTCTACAACACACTCAAGGAAAATAATATGGAAATGGATCTGCTAACTTAAAAGTATTTGGTGACAAGATTCCTGGAAACTTACTTGAAAGAAATAAATCAAACATAACTCTGAAGTGCACATTTCTCTAAGAAGCATTAAAACCCCCACAAAAATACTCTGAAAGTCTGACTCTACCTCTCACCCCAGTATCACTGAAACAAGAACTCGGAATTGGTTTCAGTGCTGTGTGAGCAGGCATGAAACCAATAAACAGCCTGAAAACTGCTCCCAGCTGAACATATCCTGGGGCATGAGGGAAGAAAAGGAAGGAAAATGAAGCTTACTAGCACAGAGCAGCCCCCTTGCTGTTCCCTCTCTGTTTATGTGTGGCTAAATCCACTCCGGGGATCTCCTCCCACAGAGAGGCTACCTCACCTTCTGCGCGTACAGCAGCTGGTTATATGTGGCAATGGTGGCTGACTCGTTGGCACAGGCCTCCTTTGCCTTCTCATAAGTCATTTTGTACTGGCCTTGTGGGGACCGCAAGTGGAAAACCCCAACCGTGGTATCTGCAAAGAGACAGAAGAACCAGCTCTCCTGAAGGGGCATCCACGCCTGGATGCAGTCAGCTGTGCCATGCAAATACTCCTGAATTTTGTGAAATGTCGTTAGGACAGATTGATTCCTTAGGGGTAACATTCCCACCTGGAATGCCCTGATATCTTGCTTCATAAATCTGGTACTGCAAGGTGGGTAAGCACACATTCTAACTGCAGTCTTTTCGTGCTTTTGAGGGGACATAGGCAGAGGGCTGAGACAGCTTATAGTTCCTGGCCACTGGCTGCAGTGCAGCGGCTCAGGGATGATGGTGTGCATGGAGTGCCATCCTCACCTTGGAAATGGAGGTCGGCACAGTCAGCGTCGGGGTGGCACTGCCCATTGTCTTGCAAGCAGCGGTCAAGAGGAAGCTGCATCACGGTGCAGTTCAGCCCATCACCAATGTAGTTATTTTTACATTCACACTTACGTTTGTCCTGGTCATAGAGAGAATGAAAAAGGCTAAGCCAAGTACTTAGCTGACATAAAACCGGTATTTCGAGCAACATTCTGAACTGTTGGAAGAATTTCACTTGATATAAGCAGTAATGGACAAACAGGAGTGTTGCTGCTATCAACTAACTAAAACATTTACACTCGTACTTTGGTGCCTTGCTGAATTAACACCAAAGCATCATTTCATTCACAAAGTTAGTAACATGCATTGGAGAGTTATATGACACACAATTTACAAAAAATGGATGGCAAACATATAAAAATTATATTTAAATGACTGGGCATGGAAGCAAGATAGAAATTTAACAGCCCACTGATAGTAATAAATGAAACTAAGCAAGAATCAGTAACATCCAGGGATTGTGATGGTTGTCAGCTGTAATGGATTAGTGGCAAGACTTTTCTAGATCACTCCTGGAAGGCAGCTCAGGCAAGACACCAAAATGGAACAGACAGATGATCCTGAAAGCACCAGGACAAATGCTGGGTCAAGTCCCCAGCACAAGTTTCCTAAATCATACTGACCATGTGGGTTGTGGAATTTTTATCATGTGGCTGCAGAGCTTTTTGATATGAGTCCAGCAAGTGACTCTACTCTCTCAGCTGTCCCTTTATTTAGCTTCCAAAGTGTATTTAGGGAGCCCCTGGTGGTCTAGTGGTTAAGGCGCGGCGCTGTCACCGCCGAGACCCAGGTTCGATTCCTGGTCAGG
>JAYRBT010000042.1:63876175-63907131 GCA_036023395.1 Myiotriccus ornatus | reverse complement strand
TTGCTAAGGTGGTCTTAACTGAAAATGCTTTTCCTGTATGCTCCTTAATGTGGATGCAGAATTTTTGTTGTTTATCTCTCAGGCGCAGTGCTGCACTTCATAATATTGGCTCTAACCACATGGAGCCAGCCCAAAGTGGTGGGACGTACTCTCAGTAGTGCCAGAGCTGCAGCAAGTGTACCCCAGTCTCTGTGAAGATGAAGTTTAGCCCTTGGGCTATGTCTTTATCAGGGTGGGGGACCAAAAAAAGGGACTGACCATGAAATCCATGGTGAAGAAGCTGTCACAGCGTCCACCCAGGCTGGGTTCCATCAGCAGGCAGTTGATACCGTAGGCGATGCCCCCGTCAAACTCCAGCTGCCTCTGCACTATTTTGCACTGTCTGTCATTCAGGAAAAGGGCACCCTGAGAGGATGGGGAGAGAGGGGTATGAGAAGTCCTTGGGGCCAGGCTGAATCCAGAGCCTTACTGGGAGTTGAGGATAACCTTTCCCCTACAGGAATGTTCTTGGTGCAAGCTGGTGTGTCAAACTATACTGTGGGTAGCACTGAGGGTTGTAGGGACTTGAAACCAATTTTGTGACCTCTCTTCTCATAGTTGAATGCTATAACCTCATGGATGAGCAGATCTGTGTCTGCAGTACTGTGTCCAGCTCTGGGGCCCCCAACAGAGGGACGATGTGGACCCCTTGGAGAAAATCCAGAGGAGGGCCACAAAGATGATCAGAGGGATGGAACATCTTTCTTATGAAGATAGGCTGAGGGAGTTGAAACTCTTCAGCCTGGAGAAGAGCAGGCTCCAGGGAGACCTTAGAGCACCTTCCAGTCCCTAAAGGAGGCTATAAGAGAGTTGGAGAGGGGCTTTTTAGAAGGGCATGTAGTAATAGGACAAGGGATGATGACTTTAAACTGAAAGAAGGTGGGTTTAGATTAGCTATTGAGGAGAAATTCTTAACTGTGAGGTTGGTGAGGCACTGGAACAGGTTGACCAGAGATGCTATGGATGTCCCATTCCTCTAAGTGTTCAGGGCCAGGTTGAATGGAGCTTTGAGCCACCTGGTCTAGTGGAATGTCCCCCTACCCACGGAAATAGATGATCTCTAAGGTCCCTTCCAACCCAAACCATCCTATGATTCTATGACCTCTTTTTTTTGCTGAAGAGGACAGAGTATGCCAGCTCATTTGCAAATTAAAATGTGACATTATTGTGGTTTGACAGGCTGTGTGCATGCCTGCAAATCTTAGTTTGTAGGTGCTTACAAACCAGAGTTTGCATGCAGATGCTGCATTCACGGGGTTCAAAGCCTGGTTAATCTTAATGGGTATTTCATTGTAGAAGTTCAAATGTGCTGGTATTTCAGTTTCAAGGTAGCTGAGAGCTGTTTTGAACAAATAGCATCTTAGAGCAAATGACAGCTCCAGAGAGCCCTGCAAACCATCTAGTTTGCTGAATCTGTTGGTGTGGCCATGGGCACATACTGGAGATGACCAATGAAGTTTCGATGCCTCTGACCTCCTCTGGGGGCTGTGGAAAGGCACATGAGTGGATCCTGCAACAGGGGTGAGGGATAAATATTCTGGCAGAGTGGACACTTACAATCTCCCTGTTATCCCCACAGCTCACACTGAGGTTGGAGCCTTGCAGGGTCTTCAGTGAGGTAGAGGTGGGGAGCTGGTAGGCCAACACCTGGGGAGGAAGCAGGGCAGATGCAGGTGTCTGGGCTTGCACGACTCGGCCTTGGCAGCGCTCCTAAAAGGCAAGGGCTTACCGCAGCGTCACGGACAATGTGGAATTTGAGGTACTGCACCAGTTTGTCAGTGTTGGACTTCTTGAAGAGGAAGTCCTGCTGCTCCTGAGGCAGCCCACGGATAGCTGTGTCTGTGGGCCAGAAGAGTGTGACGGGTTTGTGAATAGGGTCAGAGATCAGCCCAAGCAGGTTGTTTTTCTGCAACATACCAAAAATTGGGTGGAGGATTAATGCCCTGTCTAAAATGGCAGTGACCCTATGGGGTGACTGTCTGGTATCACTGGGATGCAATGGCCAGTGGGCTGCCTGGTCACCAGCCTGCAAACACCATGACTTTAGAACACAGGTGTCTGAATTGAGCTGCCCAAGTGGAGTTACATGACAGAATTCTCAGGAGTGCTTCATCACCCACAACTACCCACTGAAAACCAGTTTGATGGCCCAGCTTTGGGTTCAGAAGGTCATATTTGAGTCAAACCTTGGCCGTATAATTTGATATACAGTAGGACAGAGCTGAATGAGGAGAGGAAAGGTGGCTGTGAGTCTGCTTGATATCCTCTCACCTCTGTGGGAGAGGAACTGCATGGTGACCAGAGTTGTTGTGTACTGTGTTGTGAGCCCTTTGGCTCCTCTGAACAGCATCCTCCCAGTGATGCCATGTACTATGTGTGTGCTTTTGTCTTTAAAGTATTGTTTGCAACCTTTGTCCAATGGCTCCCATCTCTTGTGTCCTTACCTCTAACAAACTGCTGAACAGGATGTATCCGTGTTTGGCTGCAACCATTTTAAGACTTTCCTACAAAGAAAGGAATGTGATTAATTCATCTAAAAAATACACCGTTTGTGTATTTAGAAAAGATATGAGCTTGCTTTTCCCACTAAGTCACTTTTTGTTATATAATCAAAGCCACTGTAAAAGTCCGGTGCAAAAGTTCCTCTTCTACTATTCTTACTTTGTCTGTAATTCTGGTGAATTTTACATGTAACAAACATTTAATTTATCCAGCAGTGCTAGACAGTGTTTGCATAAGGTCTTTTTAGTATCACCTTTTTTTTTTTGCTGACTTATAAGATTTAAATATCTAACAGTAACTGTGGAAAAGCCCCTGGGTTGACAATGGCAATGGGCTGCACATACCTTCTTGAGGGGGAAATCCTGCATATGTGATGGGACCAGAATTTGGTTTATGACATGGATCACACCATTTGTGCCAACAGCATCACTGACTATGATTTCAGCTTTGTCGTTCAAAACCAGTGAGTTCTGGAAAGGCAACAAAAACGTGTTTTCTTTGGAACCTCGTGGGACAGTAAGGCTGATGCTGAAGTGCTTTGATACAATGAGCCCAAACCATCTTTTCTTTGTCGCAAACAGTAGTTTCAGCTTTACTAAATTTCCCTTTGTTTTTTCAAACTCTCGTTGTGCTCATAAAGCCAGAGTCTGAGGATAAAATAGTGTGTAAAAGCAAGGATTACATAACTCCACTCTTGGCATACTGGATAAGTGCTGAACACTTCAACTGAATAGGCAATCTTATTTGAATGCCATTTATTTTTGTGCATCAGAGGAGGAAAGGGAACCATTCAAGTTTTTTAAAATAGCTGAATGAGAGTAGACTGTTTAACTGTTCTCTTCCCTGACTCTTCCTGTTCCCTTACCTGAGAGTAGCTGATGTGTATCAGGTCACCATGGAGAGAGGTGATGTTTGTGATTCTCGTCAGGTCATTGTACAACAGATTGGCACAACCCACCATATGGTACCGAAGGATTTGAGCCATCACTCCTTTGGCAATCCAGTCCTTGACCTGCAGTGGAAAGTGGAGGAGTTGAGAAGTAGTTGAACAAGGCTTCTGAACCCAAAAACTCATGCCCAGCTCATCAAAAACATCTGGCCCTTTTACTTACTCGTGGATCAGTGTTCAGTATGTCTGTGCGAGGTACAAACAGAGTGAAAGGGCCAGGGCCTGCGATATCTTTGATTGACAAGGCCTGCCAAATTTAAGAGGACAAAGCAGTAATGAGTTAATACACTGAATGCCATGCAGTCATGGGGAGGTGGTGCTTGCAGCCCCAAAGCTGCCACGTGTTGGGTTCCCTTCCCTGCAACACAAGGGTGAGAGAAACTCTCTTGTGTGGACTTTCATTCCCATCCCCATCTGTCATCTCTACTCAACATCAATGGAAAATTTTTCTCTTACAGCTTAAAGCCAAGTTCTCTGTCTCCTCTGCAGTAACAAACAGGAGAAGAGGGAAAGCTCCCAACACACACTAACGCAGGGAGGGCGGAGGGGGCTATTCCCTCCTGTGCACAGGAAAGATGAATAAATGCTTTTGTCTTGAGAAAGGTGAGAGTGGATAACATGCATGTGTGCATGTGCATTTAGCTGATATATGGTTGCTTGTACCTAGGAGTGGATTAATTACTCTTAGGGGGTACAAATGGACTCAGAATATTGCAGCCACTCTGCAATGATCACTGACAAGCTAAAATATTTAGCTCTTTGCTAAAGCGAGAGGAAGCCATCTGTCTACCATGGTAACAGAATTGAAGCTGGAATATGAGTCTTTAGACTAGCAGGCCACTATAGAGGTCTGTGCTACCCTGAGGCTTGGGGAAAACACAGAATGGTTACTGCCAGTCTCCAGAAAGCGGTGAGAGCTGATGGTGCACGCTGGCCCTCACAACACACACAGCATCCTGAAATGTTCAGAGAGGCTGACATAAAACACTGCTGTTTGAAAGTGCAGGGTTTGTAAATGAGTGGTATTTCATTGCTTCAGACTATGAATGGGTAAAAGTTTCTGTTTTATGTCTGGTCTGGAGGCCCTATATTTCCCTGGGATCTTGGTCTTGATCATTAATACTCTAGATTTTAGTGACAGTTAATAGTTTAAGTTAGAGCATCTCAAGTATCAGTGACTGGAGATCCAAATCCAGTCCCAGTTACGTTGAAGGATATTGGTACAAGCTTGCCTGCTCTTGCCGGCTCCCCTTCCCTCTACACCCTTGAGGCAAGGAAAAAAAAAAAAAGAGGAGAACCCCCCTCAAAGAAAAACCCACTCAACATTTTCTTACCTCTAAGTGGAAATAAAACTTAGATGTGTTGGCATTCCTGGGAAGTTCCTGCAATTGAGAACAAGACTCTGTTACACTGTGTAAAATGTGAGCCAACATCTGTGGAGTGCAAAACAAATGCACCACTCAGACAAGAAAGGAAACTTCTGGTTTGGAATAAATGTTGCTCCTGTTCTGTTCTTACCTGGCTTTGTCAAACAGCAGGCTTTGAAACCTAAAACTCCCTCCTACTGCTCTAGTACTGCAGTCATAATGGTTGTCCATAAGGGATTTTTTTTGGTTGGTTGTTTGTTGGTTTGTATGGTTTGGGGTTTTTTTGGCTGTTTGGTGGTTTAGTGTTCTGGTTTTTTGTTTTGTTTTTGGTTTTTTGTTTGGTTTGGTTGTTTTTTTTTTAAGGCAGTTAAGGTTATCCTGCAGCATTCTGTTCCTATTCCTTGTTTCTTGGATTGGGATAATTTCAAATTCTGGGGTACAAATTTGTCCAAGAAAAAAATGTTGTGTTTCAATTATTGTATTAAATAACTATCTGAAAAAAACCAAGAGCAAAGTGCAGCACTTTACCTGGAAGATATTGCCTCGGCATTTAAATCCATCTCCAATGTAGTTAGGTTTGCAGGTGCAGGTCCTTTCTGTCAGCTCAGTGTCATTACAGATGGCAAATTCACTGCAGCCTCCATTATTCTTGTAAGATCAAATTTTAAAATATAGAATTCCTTCATTGCCAGGTGCACAAAACAGTTCTAATTCAGCACTTTACTCTCCCCCCTTTACGTAGTTTATAGTTTGGAAAGACTTAAACACAATAGCTTTTTGAAATCACATCTTACTGGCACTTGATGGCATATACTTTCTTGCAAACACTAAAGAGCATTTAAAGTTTATAAGAAATAACTCTCATTTTATGCAGAGGATGTAGTTTTGATTAACTCCTTATATTTTTAGTTCATGATGTTGTAATGATGCGATATATTTACATGCAAGTCTTGTTCTGGATCTTAGGGATGAGTCTTAGCTGCTCTGCCAAAGCAGAATTGACTTACACTAAAAGGAATTACTTACAGCTGTAAATCACTCTAACGGTGCCAGGAGCCTGAATTTATGGGGGAGCATTAGCAGAGGACTACCTACTGTTCTCTGTCTGTCTGATGGCCCAGGTCAGCTGGATCAGGGAACTGCTACATGTCCTTGACTCTAAAACATCCCCTATCTGCCCCTTGGGTCCACTGCTGGTGCAACCTTGGGCTGGGAGCAGCAGATGCATCTCACCCACCTGGCTGCCTCCAGAAAGCTCCCTCTTCCTCATTCAGGAGCAGCATGCCAGGGCTCAGAGCTCTGCTCAGGCACAGGCAGATTCTCCCCAGTTAGCTCCTGAGCTTGCAAATGAGTTTCTATCCTGGACTTGAGATCAAACTGGGAAAAATTGAGAAGCTCTTCTGTTTTCTTTTCCGTGCTTGTTTCATGGTGGCCTTTCTGTTGCTGGTCATCTCAGGGATCCTTTCCCATGGGCCATAAGTGGGAGCAGAAGCTCCTTTGGGAGCTACCAGTGGAGTCTGACTTTATAGGTCACAGAGCTGCCTGGCTGTTGGCAATAGGTTTGGGTGGGCTTGCTATGTATTTGTCTAGGTTTAGACAGACTGCTGGGTGTCTTAGCTACCTGAGAAGCTTTGCTGCACAGAAGTTTGGTCACCATGAATCCAGGTAAGCCTCTTGTCTGACACTGATGCTTCTCAACACTATCTTTTTTTAAAAATACATAATTAACCTGGCTTAATTAGCCAAGTGGAAGCAGAGCTGCTGGAACAAGACGTAGGAAAAAGCAAAGAAATACAAAATCATAGGGAGCAGTGACTCATAAATTTAAATGCCCTTTCCTCCAGCTTCTAGTTTTGCCCTCGCTCTTTCATCTCTGCAACCTTTCAAGGTTAGATCAAGCCTGCTGACAGACCAGGCAGGGAGGACAAGAATTATTGTCGCTGTGCTCAGAGCACAGAGGATTAATGTACACGGGAGAGTGGATGTGTCCCTGCTGCAGTTTGCCAAGAAGCAGAGTAATACAGCTGGTGCAGAGAACCATGGTGATTGCAAATATGTGGTTTGCAGTGTGTTAGGTAGCTTGTGCAAAACGAATGTGGCTAATTCTGAGCCTGCAGTGACGAGTGAGGGACAGAATGAGGAATGTCGTGGGATGTCCTGGGTTGTGTGTTGTGTATGGAAACAGTTTGTGTGAACAGTTTGTGTTGGCTTTTTGTATGAACTCTAGCAATGACAAAAAATATATGACTTATGTTTTACCACTACAAACTAGGGTCTGTTTCCCTGGATTGGACATTTTAAGTGTTTTTTTTTAAGACTTAATGATGAGTCGAGGCCCTCACTTGTATTATGTCCAGGCTGTGATCCAAGAAAAGCCCTTTCTGCATATTTAGTTTCTATCATAGCAACAGCACTAAAGCATGTACCGAAACAAGAATATTTATAGATTGGCAAAGTTAATGTAAGTTGATTCTTAGCATACCTGAGTTAGTTAAAATGCATACAAACCCCAAAAGTGTAAGGGTTATAACGAGACCTTAAATGGATACTTACTTGTGAACACAGACTGATGTATGTGCATCTTTTACCATCGCCAGAATATCCCTTTAGGCAATTACATACTGCCTACAAAACAAAACCAGAAAACATGCATACGTGGGAAAATGCTTGATTATTATTTTTCAACACACATATATTTAATTTGCTTTTTTTCCCCTGGATCACGTCATAGTGATATGCTGTACAATTTGTTAAGCTGAAAGTACATCATCCCTCCTGCAGCAGTTTCTTGGCCAGTGTGAGCAAATGGAGACTGAGACTGGGGAGTAAAAATTTTCAAGAGGCTCCATCCGTCCTTTCCTTGTCTATCCATTTCTGGTTTCCTCTCTGCTGCTCTGGTCATTTGACATGATCCCTTTGACACCTGATGCCACTTCTTGCTGGCAAAACAGACTAAACCCTTAATTTGTTTCCCTCATTTTATTTGCATAGTTTGGTATTCCCCACTCATCTCTTTCCTTCCCCTGCTGTGATGAAACGTGTCTTCAAAACACACCTGGAATTGTGTCCTGATGTTACTGGCAGCTTCCTATGCAGTGGGAATGCATCTGGCACTTATGTCCTGATTACTCTATTTTGCAATTGCAGTTATCACAAAAATGAGAAATTAACATAGTTGCAAAGAAATTAATTATCTTCTCCAAATCACTGCTTAATGGTTCTCAATTTAGGATTTACATTTACTATGTAGGACTTTCAAAGTTCAGTGAGATTTCTGCAGCAGAAGTAAAACTGTGAGGCAGTGCAATAACTGTGTTTTATGTATCTTCTGGGTGACTTCCCTAGAGGAAGCAGACACATTTCTGTCCTACAAGTTTACCTTTGCAGTGCTGGAATTTTGTAGTGGAGGTTGTTATTTCTCTGATGTTAATTACATCCTCATGCATAAGGAAGAATAAATAAACATGTTGTAGCTCCTACTTCTATCCCTGGTGAAGGTGTATGGAGGAAAACAGCCATCACCTGTCTTGTCCAGAGGGATGGGGATGATGGCTCTGTGCTTTCACCAAGAATGTACTGACTTACAAATGACAATCGTGGCACAGAGTTTTTCATTTGGATTAGCAAAAAGGGCTAATGGGGTTGTTGCCCCTTCTGTCCCTAAACAACTGGAAGGCAGGAGGTGACCTCTGACTCCTGGTCTCTGTCTCCTGACTTGCTTCTGAAGAAGTACTGTTGTTGTGCAGTACTCTCTGGAGGATACAGTCCTGCCAAGAGCCAATACGAAACCATAGGAAGATGACAAGAAGTGCTAGAACCAGGGAGTTCATCTTCTTCTGAAACTGTTAGAGAAATAAAAATGCTAATCTCTGTCACCTGATTGCCCTGACCAATTTGCTACTTTCTCTTTGGAGATTATGTGGTACTTTTGCAAGCAAAAGGGACAAAACAGAGGAGGGAATGAGAACAGCAGAGGAGTGAGTGGATGCAGGAATGCTGCAACCCCCATGCAAGAACTATGATTCAGGCCATTTTGTTTCCTTGTGAATGTATTTGATCTATGCTTGGTGAAGGGCTAGTCTAAAATGGAATTTTTCCATGGAGAGTTTCTACAACAATAAAAGAAACATTATCTGGCAATACTTTTAAACTGACAGGTTTTCACATCAAAACCTCCCAAAAGAGAAAAACAACTACTTGAGATAGCAAAACTCTGCTTTGCTCTGCAGTTTTGGATTTCTTTTACTGAAATTAATTTCTTCATGTTTTCCCACCCTCCCCCTCAAATACCTTTTCGAAGAAAAAATATACTTTTGAGAGTTTTTGTTTTGAAATCCACTTCTCTATTTAAAAACAAAGTTAAGATGGGCAAATCTTTCTTTACCCAACTGTAAACACATGGCCAGTCTTATTTTTCTTCACCAAGTACTCACTTGATTGGGTCCAGTCTGTGTGCATTCTGCATTTCTATCACATCCACCGTTGTTCTCCAGACAAGGGTTGATTTCTTTACAAAACATAAACAGTGTAATAAAGAAAGAGTGACTTCTGAAAACCCAAGAAGGGAGAATTTTTAAGTAAGACAGCAGGAATGCAGATTTAGGACAACTGTGAATCAATAAAACTCATTACTTTAGCTGCTCAGTCAAGGTCTTCAGTTGTCTTGGTGAAGACTAAAACTCTGTCATCAGCATTTCTAAAACCTGGGTAGGTCTGGTACAACAATGTCTGAAAGTCTGAAGGTTTGTGACGGTTAGAGGAGCGTGAGTGTATCAAGCTGGTGAAGATGGGGTTAGCCTTGCTGAGAGGTGGATCTCGTCTAACAAGTTTGGTGTCACACCACAGTGCTGCGGTTGCAGGGTTTGCCAAGTAGTATCAGCCACGTGGCAGGTAGAGGTGCCTTTGGCATCAACATAGATAGTATGGGGAAACTGCAGTTCTGGGTCACAGTGGAAGAAGGATCATCCACCTGCAGGAGAACTCGCTCCTGTGGTGTTTCTCTGTGTAATATGTGAGACACGGCACACGCTTACCGATGCAGACTATTCCATCTCCGGTGTACCCCGCGTTGCAGATGCAGACTCTGTTGCCCGGCGTTGTTCTCCTGCACTCTGCCTTGGCAGAACAGCCACCATTGCTGCTCTCACAGGCATTGATGGCTGAACAGTGACAACGGCACAGATTAAACCAATGTGCTTAACTGACTTTTCAGGTTAATCTGTCTCTGTGTTTTAAAGGGATTAACTAACGTTTTCAGAACACAGAGTCTTTCTGATGCAGGAGGCCACAGGCTTCACTAGTGCCAGATATTTAATACATTTTATTGTTTCAAGAGGGAAAGCTGAGAAGATGTTTCTAGTCTGGAAGGTAAGAATTCATCCAGGACTGACTTTCAGTAACTTCCCATCTTCCAATTCTGCCCATTTCAATGAAGCACCGAAAAAGAGACCTTCACATTCTTCTCTAGTTTAAATGGTCATTTTAAGCTTTCCCTGAGCACGAGTTTTTCTGCACCCAGATCATACTCCTTGTCTTTGGAGGAGGTCTAGAGTATAATACCATCCAGCCCTCCTGTGACAGAATGTCCTGGTTGGTATTCAGATGGATACTCATACTGTTTATCCACCTCTAGATGAGTCTGAGGATGAATTTGTGTGGATTACTCTGAGAGCAGGGAGGGAACCTTCTCTGAAATGTGAATCAAATCAGCCTGAACATTGCTATAGTTTTTGCCTCAAGTTATCCTGAATTGCTGTTTCAGCAGCCTTAACAGCCAGACGAGGGAGCTGACTTTTCCCGTAACTAGTTTTGCTCAGGAATCCTGTATAGGGAAACAAGGGTGAGCACAGAGTCACTATGGATGACCTGTGTCACCCAGCTCTTCCTGCACATGGGGACTTGCTCACCACTAGGTCAAAATGGATTTGGCTGTCTTGCGCCAGAAGAGAAAATGAAAGCAGACAGAGTGCTGAAATCTTGGATTAGGACCCTGTCAGCCACAGTGACTAAGTAGAAAAATATGATTCTGTTCTCAAAAGTATTAGTATTTTAATGAGTTAAGGGTTAAGAAACACAACTGTAAAATTAATTACAATTAGGGTAGCTGAAAGCTGTCTATTTTGTAAGTCTGGATATCCCAGGCTCTTGGAGGAACACCTAGGATAAGCTGCTATTGCCCTTTGTGAATGTCCCACAGAATCTCTCTGGTCTAAAGAAATGGATTTTACCATACCAGAAATCTGAGCAAGTTCAGAAATCTGAGGAAGTGGTAGAGCTATACAGCTTCCAATAGCTGGAAGTGTTTTTGTACCCTGAATTGGCCTCTCTTTGCTGGCCTTTGTTGGGAAAGGGAGTAAAAGTCATAAACCAGGTTTCATTACTCCGCAAACAATGGAGCTGGGGTTGTGCACGGCATGTTCCCTTTTCTCTGGTCTCCCTTAGCACAATGCCTTGCAACTTTGAGATTTTGAGCCCTTTGTCTGCTATGAATCCACACCTGTTGGGCTGTTACTTGTTTTGAGTGAATTGGCAGCAATTCCTGTTTTTTAACTGGTGCACAGGGAAGTGCTCATCTCTCACCAACTCTACCGTGACTAGAGAATGCTTCAGACTTGTTTCTTTTTCTTTTTCTTTTTTTTTTTTTCCAAAATGGAATAAACAAAGTCGACTTGCCTGTGCAGAACGTCCCGTTCCCCTCAAATCCAACTGCACACTTGCAATAGGCAGTGCCATTTGACAGGAGAAGGCAGCTAGTGAAGTAAAAGGAGAGAGATGACATTTTAAAAAGAGAAAAAAAGGAAAGGAAAAAAAGTAGTCAAGTCTTCTGTTCTGCTGTGAGTTCTTCTGAAGGTAATGTTGCATAGAAATAACGAGGTACTTAGTCATACACTGTGATGTAGTTACAACCATAAAAATTAACCTAGTTGGACCGATCTTTTCAAATGTATTTTGAATGTTTTATTTTAGGTATTAAAATTCTACACTTTGGTAATTAAGTAACCTATTTTCTTGTGCAGAACTCCAGAGTTTGCATGTCTACTCCCTCAAAAAGCGTGCACAAGTTTATGTAGGGATGCAACAGCCCTGATGTGCAGGGGCGGGAGCCAGACATTGGAGTTCTCTGGGTTTAAGTTTGTTTTTTTGTGGACGGTTTGGCCTTCTGAAAGGAAGTGTGAGCTTATTGCCCTGTGAGTTCAGTGCAATACAGGGATTGCTCCCTGGTGTTGCCCAGGGATAATGTCACAATGCAGTCAGCACAATTCTGCCATGCCTGCACCTCTCCTTGTTCCTACAGATGTACATCAGTGGATGAAAAATACCCAAGAGAAGAGCATTCTGCTTCTGTCAGACACACAGTCTGGATGCCAGAATGTGTGGGGTTCCCATGAGCAAATTTGAGAGTGGAGTTTTTCCAGAAAAGGCTTGTTAAAATAGAACTGCTGTGAACTGCAGTTCACAGATAGAAAGGGGAGAGAATCACCTAGATCTGAGAAAAAAGGGTTTGCCCCTTTGGTTTCTTATCTCCTACAGGAGAGCTGTGGCCGAAAATGAGGAGTCTTTCCAGCCATTTTTTCTCTTTTTTTTTTTTTTTTTTAAAATGTCTTGACTAGTGTAAATCTTGCTGTCTGGTCAGTGACGAGGGGCCAGATGTACTGAGTGGGAGTCACTTCCACCTTTGGAAACTAGTTAGTGTCCCAGTATTGGTGTGCTGGACTGGTGAGAGCATTTTTTTTGTTGTTGTTTGTGTATTTTGATGTGAAGAGGAGAGCTGTTTCTTGTGCAGTGTAGTTTTCTTTTGTGAAGTCCCTAATTCCAATGGCATTCCTCAGTGATATGTGTGGTGGTGGATGGGGCAAACAGGAGGAGCTGAAAAAGGTCACTTCAGAAACCCGCCTTTGTCATTAGTCTTGGCATGGCCTTCTGTTCTCTTTAGTGCTGCAGACTCCATTTCTTTATATACTGCATGGTAGGATGTCTTGCTTTTTTTATCTCTTCTTTTTCTTTTTTTTTTTTTTTTTTTTAATCTCACCCCCAAAGTACCATTTTTCCCCCCTTTTAACATGCACACTTTGAACTTCTTGGCTTCATCATTGTATACATTAGGTTTGCATTGCTCCTTATCTGTGTGATGGAAAACATGAGTGTTACCTACACTGGTGAGAAGTCACGAGCAAGATGGACTATGCTTTTTGCCTGGCAAGAGATCCCCTTTTTCTCCCCTCTCCTCTAAATAAGTGGATTTCATACATACTTAGCACTGGTATGGCATGAGGCATTGCATGCGTCGTCTTTGATTTCTGCAAGTGGAAAAAAAAATGAACCAGGGATCAGAACCTTTTGGGTCAACATCCTTTGAGGCTCGGAGTCTTTTCTTCCCACCATGTGGAGCTGGAGTCTGAGTTCTGCACCAGACAACTGTGCTCTCAGTCTGTATAGAAACTCCATCTCTATAGAGAATCTTTCTGTATAGAGACTCCACCTGTATAGGTCAGTGGATACCACTTAAATTCAATTGCAAGGAAGAGTCACATCATCGTATTGCCAGGAAAACATTTCACCCATTTTCATTTATCTGTATTTAGTCTGGTGAATCTTGCACATTATTAGGTTAATTATGTAGGTGTAGGTTTTTTCAAATATAGCAACTTTTCTTATAAAAAATCTACTCATTACTATTTTTTTCCCTGGGAAAATTTAAAACTGATATTGAATGCTATTATTAATGTGTTTATAGCATTTTTAATTTTATACTATTATACGTCGAGTTCTGAAATAGTTATTGAATACATTTTAATTATGTCTAACTAAAATATAATGTGATTGGATATAGGAGCTGGATTTAGACAACACAAAATTATTTATTTGCTAATTATTTTTTTATTGCATTAGCAAGAACATAATTTAATAGACAATGTTGTATAGCTGAATCAACTTATTAAAGCACTTGAGAGGCTCAAATTTGATCTGAGGATCAAAATGTGCTAGGTAGTCCTGCTCTGGAAAAGATGTAGCTTTTATAAATGGAATGTTCTTTGGGACAGATACAGGGTGATTCAGTGGAGAAGTAGCTAACTGGGGAATTTCAGTACCATGAGCAGCATCTCATCTGGCTATCCATTAATACAGCAATTAATTGCCATGACACAGGAGTGTGACCCCTATTTCACTGTGTGTGGGAAGGTGTTGGGTATCTGGTAATGCACTGGGATCTGATCATGGCTGTAGTTCTGTCATTTCCGGAAATGCTCACTTCTCACCCCAGAAAAAAAGCAGGGGACACTCACCAGTCTCACACATCACCCCTCTCCAGCCAACGTCACATTCACAGGAGCCATCCCCGTCGATCCCACTGCTGCATTTCCCATGGACACAAGTGCATGCTGTGGGGGAGAGATGGGAAGAAGCCACTGTCCCTGTGCAGTGTGCCAGTGTGCACAGCCAGGGGCAGGAAGGGCAGGAGAGATGGCCCAGACATCATCTGCTGATGGCAGCGTCTGCTCTAGGCTATTTCAAGAAATGCTTTGTTTTGTGCTTTTTGGCTTCTAACTACAGAATAAATCTAAATTTGCACTATCTGTCCTCTGTTCCCAAATACAGGGACTGAAATCATATTTTAGTAGGAAAGCATTGGAGAAATATCAGTGATAAAGGGGATTATTCTTGTTGGATGCTGTTCTAAGCCAGTAGAGTACCAGAGTAGGAAGCACTGTCTGCAAACAAGGGAAAGAAACGAGGGAGAGAAAACACCAAAATGAGGAAAGAAAAGGGGTTAATGATATTTTAAAGACTGGCCTGTTACCCCAAAAGTGCTGTACCGTTCTAGAATCTAGAATAGACGTGGTTAGGAGATGTAAGGGGAAGGTTTTGACATGTGACAAGACTAGCAGAGCTGCCTGTGTGGTTTGGGGATGCTCAGTACCTTGATCACAGTTGCGGCCGTATTTGCCTTCGATGCAGCTTTCACAGGCTGTACCGACAAACCCCTCTTCACACTGGCAGGTACCCGTGCCATTGATGCCATCCAGGCAGACGCCGTTTCCGAAGCAGGCATTCCCTGCTTTTCCTGGGCAGGGCTGGCACTGCTGCCCGAAGAAACCTGCGCAGCACTCCCTCGTCTGGAAACCCAGAAATGCTGTGCTGAGGGTCAGGGGAGCAGGCAGGATGAACTAGAGATCTGGGTTTTTACAAGGACATGTAGTGATAGGACAGGGGGTAATGGCTTCAAACTGAAAGAAGGGTGGGTTTAGTTAGGTATAAGGATGAAATTCTTTGCTGTGAGGGTGGTGAGGCACTGGAACAGGTTGCCCAGAGAAGTTGTGGATGACCCATCCCTGGAGGTGTTCAAGGCCAGGTTGGAGAGGGCTTTGAGCAACCTGATGTAGCGGAAGATGTTTCTGCCCACGGCAGGGGGGTTGGAACTAGTTGATCCTTAAGGTCCCATCCAACCCAGGCCATTCTATGCTCCTGTGATTTTTAGCAGGACTTCAACTCTGCTGGTCTGTGACCACACTCCTCAGTGTGGCAGGACTGAGGCTGCACCCCAAATCCTTGGTGGGACCCCAGTTCCCCTCACCCCTCCAGGGAAAGGTGGACAGTATTGCTAGGGACATGCATAGAGTTACCCTTCCCAAACCTGTGCTCCCTCTGCACCCTCAGCTCCCAGCCCTTCCTGTGGTGCAGCTATCATCAGTCTTTAATGTTGCATTCTGCTGCATCCATAACAAAGGTTAACAAATATATTGTCAGGAACTGCCTTGACATGAGATGTGTACATGGCAGGGATTATGAGGAGGGCAAAGTTCAGGGATGGGGCTTCCTGGCTTTTCCCTCAGTAGAAGCAGAGTACTCACAATGATGGTTTTAGCACACTTTGGCTGGCACCCGATCTGGATGGTGTACATTCTCATGTGGTTTTCTGTGAGGACGCAGTATTTCCTCTCCCCTGCCTGAGCAAATATTGGAGAAACAGATGCACTTCTGGATAATATTGATCAGCTACTTTAAAATGTTTGAAAAAATGGGACATTATGCATGCTGTGCACTGATTCACACATTCACAATGAAAATGAAGGAAGTACTTTCAGAAATAAAAATGCATTAGCAGAAGGATTTTTTCCTAGTGAACATATGATCAGTTTAACTCAGTGTCATATGGTGTTTTAAAGATATGTCCAAATATTGCCTTTGCTCAGAATTGAATAGATTTTTTTTCTGAAGTTTGAAAAACTTTTTTTTCCTTCTTCACTTGAATATTTTCTGATCTTTCTATTTTTTGGAAAGCTGAGTTCCAAACTTCTGCAAAAACAGCTGTTGAAACATTATCTTTCAAGTCTGGACTCAGTTGGGAAAGATTTCTTGCTAAAGAAAACTTTGGCTTTCACTGTACACTTGTGAGGAGACTGAGATAAGCATCCACCCAGCTCTTCATTGTAAAGGAAATGTTAAGGTGTTTGGGTTTTACCCATGAGCATTTGGGTTTTACCCAGTTTGGTTTTGTCAGTCAAAGTCAAGTACTCTAGTGAGGTAAATGGGACTTGATCTGCTTTGGAGAATACTATTACTGGCATAATTAATTAAAAATCATAAATAATAAAAGAAAATATGTAATTGCAGTGGATGGGCTTTCCCAGATAAACTTAGACGCTAAGAAACTCTAAATATCTGCAGTTCTCTTGTGTTGGATCCAGGCATCCAAAGTCTCTACAGTCTCCAAGTCTCTTTGTGACCATTACTCACAGCATATTGCTGGGGATGGGTTGAGTTTGCCCTTCTGTACACCTCTGATTTGAAGGGCTCAGAGCTGCTTCTGTAATTCAAGCATACTCCAGACCACGTTTAATTCCCTCAGTTTTGCGTGGTAGCGGTAAACTTTGCAGTTTGAGGAGTCTTCAGTGGTTCCAGTGCATACTAGAAACTGGTCTTGAAAGAAAAAACTGTCTTTAGGCTGCCCTTCTGCTACATTGACCAAAGATAACTTTTTTAATAAAAATGTCTAAGGTCAGGGTGGATTGAGTCTATTGACTGTAAGCAATGTTTGCAGCAGGCTGAGGGAACTACGATAACTTTTGTTGAAAGTGAGGCAATTGTATTAAAAATGGGATTGAATGCATGTGTGTGGAGTTTTGGTGCAAAGAAAATAAATTAACATTAATGATAAAGTACTTACTATTTCTTTTGTTCCTGGGGGACAACTTGATGGGTGTGAACAAATTCTGCATTTTTCCTTGAGCAACAAAAGTGGAAAGTAGTTAACAGACTGTATAGAGCTGCAGACAGATTGTGTCATAGAAAAAGCATGATTTCCAGCTATATTTCTAAACATAACTCTTGGGGTGCATAATTAGGATAACCCCTTTGGTAAAGGTGGTGGGGGTAGCTATGTTGCTCAGCAAAGAAGAATATCCCTACCAGTGGCTCTGGGACACCCCATGGGAAACCTTCTCCCAAGGAGAAGGAGAAAAGAAGGATAACTTGGGTAATTTTATTTGCTCTTCTGAAGTGATGCTTTGCAAAGTCTTCCCATCTAAAACCACAGTAAGAGGCAAATCCTGAGCTTGGAAATAGTTTTCCTGTGGTGCAAGGGCAGCTCAGAAATGGAAAATTCATGCCACATGTGTGTGAATTGTTCACACATGTAAGGTTGGTTTCTGCAAAATGTTTAAGTATGTGTTGTACCCAGTGCACAGTTTTTAATACTATTCCTGTTTGCCTAGCTACGTCCTTATTTTCAGCAAGGCTTAAATGAATATTTTAGTATGTTTCTGCATTTGAATAAAGCAGGGAAGATAATTTTCCATTGGAAAACAGAGGACATAACACAGCCAACCTGTAGAAAGCCTTGAGTGAAATATGGGACTGTTTTCCAAGGAAAAGCTGCAAAAGTTCATGCCTGTTAACTTTGCTTTAACTAAAGTGCAAGTCTGACTTTTTCTTCCTTGTCTAGTTTGTTGCATGCTCCATGAAAAGGGAGGAAAGCTGCCTGTTTGCTGTCTGATTTGATTCACTCAAGAGAAAAGACAAAGGACACCTTTGTGAGGAAGTCACACCCTATTCTTTAGAAGAAAGTGAAACAATATATATTTCAAACGTAAAGGGAATGAAGGAGGGAGAATGCTTTGCTCAGAGGGTACCAAGGAGTTCATGCGTATGTACGGTGGTAATCTACACTTGGAATGAAAAGAAATTTTTTTTCCTTAGAAAGAATATTTTTTTCCATTTTTTCCCCCTCTTATTTACTTTATAAACAAGTGGCCTGGCTAAGAAGATGTATTAGAATAGTGTGTTACTATTATTTCCTGAAAATTAAAGCTCAGGAATTGCTTATTCCTGTGTTGCTCTGATTATATTATACCCAAGCTGTCAGTACACTGATTGCAGGATTAAATCTGTTTTAAGAGATGCTAAAACTCTGGTAGGAATATCATTTGTAGAAAATGTGTGTATTCCTTGCTGGGAAATAGTGTCACATATCGTGTACAGTTGAGCTGTGTTTGGCTACAGATCTCTCTGACAGGCCTTTAAGCACCTACAGGCAGAACCACTTACAATGATCACGGTGTCATTGATATCACATCTGTTCTTCTGGATTTCCAGGACCTTTCCCAGTCCATGAATAATTCCTTTGTCTGTTGCAATATTTGTATAGCTTATAGGTGCATCATTTATGAACAGCTGCAAAAGACATGCAACCAGTCAAAAAGCAGCAGAGCTGTTCTATGGTAACTCGAGCAGTAGCAGGAGAAAGAAGAAGCAATGTATAAGTATAACTTCAGGAAAACCAGCAAAGGCAGTTAACATCAGGCACTTGCTCATATTCCTGTTGCTGTGTTGAACTGCTCCACTGGACTGGAGGGCATGAGACAACTTGCAGCTGGTTTGAAGTTTCTTAGCAACAGGATTTGGCAGAGCAGCTTTTTCCAAAAAGGTGTGTAAAGGTAAAGGGTATGAAGAAGGACCCTAAAGATTTTCAAAGGGTGGGTTTGCTGTCTGGGGGGTGAAGGGCTTCAGGGAAGTTCTCCCAGCAGTTGCTCTTTCAAGTAGGGCTTTCATCGTCTCAGTGCTACCCCACACTCCCATCCTGCTCTCACCAGCAACTGCCCCACTGCAGATGCTTTTCCAAGGCTCTGCCGTGGGCAAAGAGCAGGGCTAAAACTATTTGGATGAGAAGATTTCTGTCTTCCTTTGCCTATTCCCAGAGGGAGTTCTAGGACAGAGAAGGAGAACCAAATTCCCTTCCTGACTTTCACTTCATCTTGCTGTGCCTGATTTTTCTACGAGTGGTGTTGAAAGACAACTCATATTTGTTGCCCAGTGCTTTGAGCTCTTAGGTTCGAAAGTGGAATAAATCCACAGAAAATAGAATTAATGTTTTATAATTAAGGGCAGGTTCCTAATAGCTCTTGGAAGTCAGATTAATGACTGCTTTGGAATGCAGCCTTGTAGTTGCTAGAGACAGACATCTGAAATGCAATGCTAAATGTGAACAGCGCAACTGAAATCGAATTCAGTCAAAGATCCCTTCAGGGGTGACTTTGAATTAAGCAGGTCTGAGAAGGCTTTGCATTAAGAAACAACTTTCGTGCTGTTCTCTTGAAGATAATGGGGCATGCAGAGATCCTTTGGACTGCTAGTTTAAAGTTGAAGCTGGATTTGTACAAAGCAGGAAACCTGTTTCTCCAAGCAAGTGAAGATATTAGTACCTGGCTGTTGTGGAGAAAGAACCCAACCTGGTAGGAGAACCCTAGCATGGTCTCCCTGTGCATGCCATTGTGCAGATTGTTCTTCAGAAGCTTCTCATCCAGTACAATATGATAGCGGATTTGGCCTTCATCCTGCAAACACAGAATTAAATTCGGAGTTATGTAGCAGAGCATGTAAAGTTACTAGGGACAGCATTTCTCAAAGGATAAAAGCCAAGCATAGATTGCCTAAATTTAAAGAGAATCTTTTCCAGTAGGCAGGTTACTTCATATTTCTTACTATGGAGAGCCCGCATTCCTGTCATAATGAAACTTTAATTGACCATGGAGAGTGAAAGGCTGTTGAACTGGGGGGATCAGGGTTTGCTTGAGCCTGTAATGTCTATTTCTGTTCACAGGGCTCGCTGATAGATTCAGAGAAAAGTCAGATGACTTTTTAGGACTCTGAACTTCATGAGTTCAGAGTTCATTCCTTCTTCCTTTGGGAATCCCTGAATGATATGGGGATGAGTGTTTAGAGGATATATAATATATAGAGGATATATATATTACAGGATATATATAATATCTCTGAGGTCATCTTCAGTCAATAAAGTTAGGGCCACATCAGTTAATTGAAAAGTTTCTATGCCTCTTTGCGAGAGTGCATTCATTTATCATTGAAAAGTGATGAAGTTATTCTCTGTACATAAAAATTTTGTGTGGGCTTCCCAAAGCTTCTGCATCTTGTTCCAAAGCAGGAGACTCCCAGAGCTCTCCCTGACTAGGAGAAAGAAGAAGAATCAGGGAGATTTATAGATGTGAGAGAAGCTGAGGCATCTGGAGAGTTTTGGAGCTGACTAGCTGACAGATATAGTGCTTTTGCAGCTTTGTGTTTTTGCAATAAAAGGTGCTTACGGGAAATCCTAATGCCTTATTCTGAATGTTCATACTTCTCCTCACTCTTCTGCTCCTTCAAAGTGTGTGAAAGCACGAAACAACTGCAGGTTGCAAGATTTATGATGAAGCCTGACTTTGCCCACAGAGTGAAATAGTGGCCTTGACATCTCTTAAGGTGGGCCTCATTCTGTTTTGATTTCCACAGATTTCGCAAAGAAATATTTGCAGATGAGAAGGTGGGAATCAAGGTAGAGCTAAACTCTATCGGTGTCCAGCCCTATTTAATGCTCCTGACTTGGACAAATTGGAGGAAAAGCTAACTCTCATCCATCTTGATTTCTGTCTTTAATCACCAGAATCACCAGCAGAGTTAGGACATCTTGCCTCATAAGGGCCTAGAAATGGGGTCTCCTCCCTGTGCCAAGCTCTCCCCTGTGCAGCAGAGTTCTCCCAGGTGTTTCCCAAAGAGGTTAAGGCTCAGGCAGGCTTAACCTTATGGTTGTTTTCTGAATTCTTTTTTTTTTTTTTTTGGTCAGATTGCCACATCAGGCAAGGTTGGGAGCAAGGCAAGGTTCCACCCCCCATTGGGAGGATGAAAGAAAGACCGAAGAAACATTGGTAAATAGTGGAAATGAAAAGGATTTCTCTGTGTGTAACCCAGACCCAATGGGATCGATGTCCTGTGCATTTCTCAAAGTTTGTTATAAATGCTTCTTGCAGTGATGTGGAAATCATGATGGTGTGTCACAAAACACCTAAAATAGCATTCAAAAGTCATTTGAGCAAACACAGCTGGATCACACATGAATTCTTCTGGTGAGGCAGGAGGTGGGACTTTTGCCATGGATCTGCCATTGGTGGTAAACGTTTGGGGATGACTTATTTGAACCTTGTGCTCCTCAGCTTCCTGGCTGTAAATGGAGACCATGCAAGTAGGGACAGAGTGTGTCAGGGTAAATAATTATGGAAGAGACGGGGAAGTATTAATTTCACTGAGCAAATTATGGGTAAAACTTCCTCTTGTAAAGCTTCCAATTTGTGTGTGGCTCTCCATATATGAATTCCATAAAGCTGTTTCAAATTGAAGAAAATATGAAGAAAGCTGCTGGGATGATTCAGGAAAAGGATAGCTTGAGAGGAGACTGACATGCTTGAGAAGGTGGTTTGGCCTTGTAAATATGTCAGGGCACAAGTGCCAGAGAGAGAAAGTTGCTTCAGCTAAAGTATATTCCTGGCGTAACGATAAAGGGATACAAACTGTCCAGAGGAATGCTGTCAAAATATTGTAAACTAGCTCTGGGCATGAGGACTGAGGTCAGCAGTGGAGGTGGGATGGATGCGTCCACGCTGGTGTGAGGAGCTGGTGGCCAGTCAGGCATGAGCATGTTGTGGGGCTCCTGGGAAATGGGCAGCAGCAATGGGCTTTGCCTGAGGAAATTTTTGTAGCCAGAAAAATGTCATTAATTTTTGTGAGCCCTGGGACTGACCAACTGTGTGTGTAAACTGGGATTAGACACCATCTGGGGGAAGTAGCTGGAAGTAGTGTTCTTGAAGGTGTGACAAGGGCAAGCATCTGGATTGTTTTAAGAAAAAGTCAGAATATTTTGTGGCATTATTAATGATGGGATGTTTAGTGATGGCAGGGGACTGGACTTGTTCACCTAGAAAACTCATTTTAGTGTTTTTCCTGGTCACTCCTGTACTGATCTTTGCCTTAAAAAAAGCACTCAAAATACCCCAAACAAAAAAAAAGTCTACTGGAGAGATGTCTTGGATATTACCAGCATGATTTTAATCTAGAGAAGGACAAATCCCAGAACAAATAGCTAGGCTCTTCCAGTACACTGGGAAAATATAGGTAGATCTGTGCCTCCTCACCAACTCTGGTGTTAAAGACAAAACCAAACTCAAAAACTCTCTCTTCCTATTTTTGTGTTCTCTCAATCCATCCACTTGAAATTGAGATGAAATACTGAGCTGTTAAGACAAACCTTGTGAGTAATACATACCAGAGTAGTAGACTTTTTATCCCTTAGGTAATTTTCAATGGCATCATTATCTGGGGCAAAGACTGTGTACGTGTTTGCTGCTTCTATTTCATTTGCCAGGCCGTATTGCTGTTGTGAAACACACAGGAAGAAATCAGAATGACCACTGATAGTCTGATATCAGTCCAAATGCAATCAAAGCAGAGAACTTCCTCTGTTCTCAAAACACTGTGAAAGAAATGTGAAAGCTTACAATGATGTAGCCCCTGAAAATGGAGTAATCGGGCATTTGCTCCAGGCGGGCCAGCAGCCTCGGCATGACAGAGCTGCGGAGGGGGGTCAGAACCTGGAAAGGGAGCAGATATCCCACATCAGTGTGCGTGCACCTGCCCTGGATCAGATGCAGGACAAAACGCTGTTCTGGGCAAACATCTTTTTTTTTTTTTCCCCCCCAAGGCAGTTAATTATTTTGCACTGCCTGTGGCGCAGAGGAACAAACCCTCCCTCATGCAGCCATGTACCTTGTCAATAACGTGTATGACCCCGTTTGTGGATGCGATGTCACCGGTCACGATGTGAGCGCCCTCCACAGTGAGGTTCTGAGAGAGGGAGAGGAGACAGGGCTTTCATTCAAACATCATGGGGGTGGCGTTTTCCCAGCAGTTCATACTGTGGATTTCCACACCTTCCCAAATGCTTGCCTAGGGCTCCACCATGGCTCTGCTCACACCAGTCCACGCCAAGGGCTGGGGTGCCCTCAGGGAATCATACACAGGAGATGGGGCTTTGGGACTCTCTGCTGTTCCCTGTACGCAGACTGGAAAAGCCATGGGGTTGCTTGCACTGGAGTGGTTACCTAGGGTAGATGCACTCCCCCCACCACAGGGCAGGCTGATCTCTGCACTGATTCACACTCTCTCGGTTCTATGCAGCTTTAAAAGACCCCGTTCATGATTTTTCCCTTGGGGCATGGAGGTGGGGGAACTTTCCCCTCGCTTAAGGGGGATGAAGTGCTTAAATGTGCCTTGTGTATTTCCAGAAACTCCTCAGAACACGGAGTTTACCTCATAGAAAGGCTGAGGGGAAAGGACTGTCAGTTGTAGTTATTCACCATTAAAATATCCTCTTTTGATTTAGGACTGTTGAGTTGCATATGTGGAGATGTATGTGTTGTCACTGTTTCCTCCTACCTTCCCAGTTCTTTAAAATATGTTATTGGGTTTCCTTGATGCTCTTTGTCTTAATTTAGTTCACACAGGCTGCTCCAGGCAGAAACTGCCCTTTTGCTCGGTTACAAGACAGTCCAGTGTTTGCGGCAGCTACTGGGACATTAGGCATAAATAATACTGTGGACACATCTCAGCTAGGTGAAGTGGTGGAGAAAGTCAAGCTCATGTTTATCCCAGAGGGCCCAATATAATGGATCTATTCCCTTAATTTTATTACACGGTCTTTTTTAAAATACAGGCACATAACATCTGTGTGGTTTTGTAATACAAGATGGTCAGTGGCAGTGATGGTCAGGGTTTGCTGTATGATACCAAAATGGTTTGCAGGTCATCTCACCCCATTTTCTTTCGACAAGTGTAGGAATTTGCTCTGTAGCGATGTTGGCAGCATGTCAGAGGATGATAAATTCTGGAAATCAGCAAAGCTGTAAGCTCCTGTCAGTACATGATACCTAAAGGAAATTAACTGGATTTGAAGGTTTGGTATTTTCTCTTTTTTTTTTTTTTTTTAATTTCTTTTCCTTGACCCCCACACCCACTCCTCCCCAGATACATATGCTTAATGTGTCTAAAACCGTGGTTTTAAGCAGGAATTTTTTGTACTATACCTAGTTCAGCTCTGTTCTGACCTTAGCTTGGCCTTTAAACATTTCTGGCATAATAAACAAATAATGCTTTGTTTCTGGTGGACTTGCTATGGAGATTTATACTGCTGTAACAAGAAGGGGAATCCTATGCCCTTCCTTTAAAATCATAAAACCTGTCTTGCTCTAGTGGCTTCAAACCAAAGGCTTGTTTGGCATAAAAATAAATAAATTAAAAAAACCCCAACCCTCCCAACCCATAACGTACTTCAGTAGAGTTGGAATGTTACTTTTTGACATCCAAAAGGCTTTCTCATCTTCATCCATGTTTTCAATTGCTTGCAGAGAAGGCACGAGGACAGTTAGATTGGAGGTGGTGGATAACACTGAGTTTATCTTGGCCTCCTGCATGAAAGTAAAGAGGGTGTAATAATTCATCCTCAGGACAATCTATAAATAGCAGCTGGTGACTTCTTAGCAAGGTGGAGTATGTGACGTGCTTTGTGACCAGCCTGGAGAGGAAAAACTATTATACTGAGCAGTGACTTGAACAACAATGCTTAGAGCAGTATAAAAATAGTCAATGAGTGTCTATTTTTTACAGAACAGATTGCCAGCATTTAAAGGGCAGAAATAATGTTTGGGTCAGAACTGGTTTTTATTATGAAACACATAACTTGCCTCCCAGAAAAGTTAGTCCATCTCATGGATTCTGTATCATGCACTTGAATGTTGAAAAATAAACAAGATGATAAATACTAGTAGTTACTGATAACTTCAAGTAACTTGCTTTTACCGAGCACTCTAGTCCTTCTAAAAGATAGAAGGACTATGGACTGTGAAATAAGAAACTCCCATGACACAATGTTCCCATTCCGAAGAAGACTATTTGACAGGGCTGGGATTTTTCAAGATGTCCAGGAGTTATTTGTGCCCACTAGGACTGCAGTGGAGTTTGCTGCTGACAGCTCTAATTTTAGGTGGGGCTTGTGAGCTTTGTAGCTTGCAGGAATTGATCCATCTTCCATATGTTTGTATCTGCCTTAAGGATGGAGAAAACCTCCACTGGAGACGATTTTTCAGGTTGTGTGGATTTTTTTTTTTTTTTCCTGGAGTGTAAAAAGGAGAGCAAAAGATTTGAGCACGATCTTGCTGTAGATGGGATTCTCCAAACTTTTCACAGGCTTCAAAACTTGCCATTTTTGATGCTCCAAAACTCGAGGGAGCAATACGAGTTTAGGCTGTACCTTTTTGGAGCTGGTATGCTGCCTGAAAGCTGGCTCGTTTTGGACAGTCCTTCATTACCCATATTGGGTTTTAAATCAAGAAGAGAATCAGCTCCCTTAAATAGCTGGGAATTTTGTCTCTGTTAAGATCGTCTCTCTTTCTAGCCATCATCCCAGCCACCTTCCAAATATTTAAATACAGAAATAGCAACAAGCTTCCTCATCTCATCCTTTCTGACCAACAAGAAAAATATTTGGTTATAAAAAGTGGTAAACATCACATTATGGCTCAACTATGAAGTTAAAAACTTCACAGATGGATCTACCTTCCTATTTTGCTGATGTTTGTAGTTACTGTTGTTCAGTTTGACACCATTTCTCTGAAGTGCTGCAGAAATTTCCACATCCCTGTTTCAATAAATTATACAGAATCTGCCCTCTCATTTTTCCCCTCATTATCTAAAGAGCACATTAGCAAGTGAACTGCATTTCTCACTGTGCCCATTTCTTTGAATTCCAAAGTTTCTCTATAGAGTATCCAGTGCTGCAGTCTGAGCTCAGGGCCAGGCAGATAAGTCACTTGAATTAGCCACATTGGCTTCTCTTTCAAGTAGCTCTCTGAGGTGTTTGTTGCAATCCTGTGTTTTAATGATCCCAAGCCATCTAACTTTGAAAAGCATGAAAGCAACTAATGTGCTGTGACTTCTTCTGATGCTTTTCATTAACACATCACTGTTCTTTTTGTTCGCCTTGTATTTGTTACACATTTCTTGTATTTAGGTTTTAAGCTCTTTGTGGGAGAAACAGGTTTTGATCTTTATTCCTACAGTGCCAATCACAGTGGGGTAGGACCTCTAATGTTAGTGCTGCTCCAGTAATAGATGATACCATGTGAAAATAGAAAGTAGATTGTGACGATCTGTCTATCCAGAACTTTGGTTTGTAAAATTTAATTTGTGTTTCTTCCATAGTCTGGAGCCATTCAAGTTAATCTCTTCCTTCAGTGGGGTTGTTGAGCCTGGAGAAGACTCCAGGAAGAACCTTTTCAGCCTTTCAGTACTTAAGGGAGCTTATAAGAAAGACAGGGCAAATTTTGCAGCAGGACCTTTTACAAAAGAATAAGGGATAATGGTTTTAAACTGAAAGAGGGTCAGTTTAGATTAGATATAAAGAAGTTCTTTTTTTTAGCAGTGAAGGTGCTGAAACACTGGGAGAGGTTACTCAGAGAGGTGCTAGATGCCCCATCCCCAGAAACATTCAAGGTCAGGTTGGATGGGGCTCTGAGCAAACACGACCTAGCTGAAGATGTCCCTGCTCATGGCAGGGAGGTGGACTAGGCGGCCTTTAAAGGACCCTTTCAACCCAGACCATTCTATGATTCACTGTGATTCCATGTACCTCGGTCAAGACACACAGTGTTTCCCCTCGCTTGCTGTGGCAGCAGCACGCTGACCAGCCATACAGTTGCATTTTCCTGCCATGGGCACAATGAAAATGGTGAGGGTCAGACATTGCCCTCTGAAGGAGAGAAGCTGGAATGAGCCACTTGGGAGCAGGTTCAGTCTCTGCTGCTGGTCATCTGCACTGCAGTGTATTTACATACAAAGCTAGTCATGGCTTATGTGACCTCCTGCCCCAGAGAGCGGGCTTGTAACTAGCTCTGTGGAGCCTCCTTACTTGCCTGAGTTTGGGTTCAGAATAATTTGTTTCTCAGGCAAAAATAGGGAATCAGATGATCAACCCCTCCATGACTGGTGGGATAGGCACTCTGATGCCTCTCCAGAGCTTCAGCCTCTGCTCTCTGGCAATACTGCTGTGAGGTCCCCATTCTGAGAGGCTATAAGGCTTACGTATTTCTGCGAACTAGAACATACTAAAAAATTAGCCATGAAATATACTTACATTAACCCACTGGTTAAACGCAGCTGCTTCTGACAGAGTAGATAGCTCCTGATCAGAAAGAGGAAGATAGAGCAATGAGCAGCTAAGCTGTAATTAGCTGTACCAAAATACTCTTGCCTGTGGTATAATGTACTGCCTGGCCTGGGTAATGTGACATGGAGGATGAGGTTTTCAGTGTCTGAAAAGGGCAGAAATCAGTGTTTTTCTAATTCTGATACTTTCTGGTAATGGGAATGGTGAGTTACTAACTCTTGAAAATTGGGCCAGGGATTACTTAGGTGTATTAAGTGTACCTGACCTTGCTATGTGTTGTGTGCTGACCCCAGGCTGAGCGTTAATATTCAGGCCTTTTAAACCTAAACCTTTTCTTAACTCCATGCAAAATTAATTGAAATTTATGTTGTTTTGTTTGGTGTTTGTACAGCATTTTACGTATCATGCTGCAGGTAGACAGTCTTTATTCTGTACTTAGAACAGAGATAGATGATAATATGAGCAGGGGTGGCAGATAGTGCTGAAAGCCATGTAAGATTATTGCCAGTGGCTGAGACAGAGGACACTTTCATTTTTCTTACGCTGTTAAATGCATATTTATTTCACCAATTTACTTGCTTTGGTTCCATCTGCCTGGGGGTCAGCATGGTTTGTTTCAACATGATAAATTGGTCATTTCCACTGAAGAAGACTTCAGGGCAGAATTTCAGAAGAGCTGACTACTTGCTGCTTCCAGCTGGGAGGTGAGTGCTTAGCACTTTTGCAGGCTTGAACTCTGGGACTGGCTTTTTGAAATTTTTCTTTAAGCAAGAAATACGCTCGCATTCCTTAGGCCACTTTCCGAGCTATGTTTTTAAACACAGCAGATCATTTATGGTTGTGGATAGCACTGATGGGCATCATATTTTTCTAGCAGTTTATAAAGGCCTTGCTATCTCTCTGGTCAAGATCCAGCGTGAGAACTGTGCAGTAGGTCCTGTGCTCAGAGAAAGTGACCATCCTACTTACATCTGCAGCATTTCCATAGCATACTGTACCATCTCCTTCGTAGCCCTTTGGACACACACACTTCCAGCCACGAGAAGACTCAAACTGACAAGTTGCCTTCGAACCAGAAAGAGATAAAATTTGTCAGACACTCAGGAGACCACTCAAGAGCAAGGATGCCCTCCATCAGCCCAGGGCACTAACTTCCTCACCTACCCACCCTGCACTAAGTATGTAGGAACCCAAATTCTGTCTCCTTTTCTTACTTCCTCGCTACATAAACTGGCCCCTATTTCTTCATCCAGCTATGGCAGACTGATCCTCTGCTCCCCAGGGCTCCTCACTTTAGCTCTGTCCCTGTGCCCCACCTGGCACTAGTGTGGCTCTTGCAGGTACTACAGGACACACAGAAGAACACATACAGACACTGATACAGCTGATAGATGCCCAGAGAGAGATGTGTGACTTGGGCAAACATCCCAACAGGCTGGTGTATTCAAGTTGCGATTGCTGGTAGAGAAGCAGCATTTATTTATACCGGGCTCAAGATAATCCTTCTGTGCAGGCAGATTTGGGAGCAGCCCTTGCAGTCTGTCCTCAGCTCACGTACCATACTGACGTGGTTCACACAGCATTTTTGGTGCTTGTAGCACTGCTTGGAAAGTGCTTTCTCAAACAGAAATTGCAGGCTTGAAATGGCAAGTAAATTTTATGGTGTGCGCAGGAGGCGAGGTGTGATATGTATCTGAACACTTTGTTCAGGGAATGATTAATTACTCACCAGATGATGGCATTTTCCATTTTGTTCCAGGCACGAGTTTATGGGTGTGCATTCAATTCCATTCCCCTGAAATCCATCCTTACACTTGCAGTCATTCTGTCATTTCAATAAAACGCAGCAATTCATTAAAATGATTAAAATACTGTGCATATTCTAGACGTGGTGAATTAGTTTCTCTGTGTTTCTGTGTAGCTTAGCATTGACTTCAGTGGAATGACAATGATTAATATCTCCAGAAGACCTTTATACCTGATATCTACTAATGTATTTACTAAAGAAGTATTTGCTGCCATAGCACCACCATGTAGGAACGAGGGAGAACTGGGATTGGAACTGAAGGAGACTGCTTTGGGTATAGAGCACCATGTGGAAATAACATTGTGGCTGGGAGGGAGGGGAAGATTTGGGGAACAGAAGAGGTAAGGAAGCAGAGCAGAAGGATTGAGGACTAGCACCTAAGATGGCAATGAATGTGAGGACCTACCTGACCTGGCCCAACGTATATGCAGGTGGCATTTTCATGGCACCCTGCCGTGGTGGGTAGCAGGCAGTTGTTGATGGCTGAGCAGTCCCTTCCATTGCCTGTCCATCCTGCCTGGCACACACACATGTGCTCTCCTGGGCCTGTCTGAATGCACTCGGCCTAGGGGTAGATGCAGAGGCATCAGTTCAGGACAATTAAGTGGCATCTGGCTTTAGGTGCAAGGCCTGCCTGAACCACAGTGATGCCACTACCTGGAGAAAGAGCCTGGAACTCCAATGAAAATTTTGACTCTTCTGTAAAAGTTTCTGGCCCCACCTTCCCCTCTGCCTACTTTTTCACGACGTCAAGCTCTGTGGGGAAAGCATGTACTTACATTGATATTGCAGCCACCAGGGTTTAAAGCAGCACAAGAATCAACTTTGCTGCAGCTCAAGCCATCTCCCTCATAGCCAGGTTTGCAAACACAGCTACAGAGACAAGAGGAGGAGGGAGGCGTTAAACATGATAGGACAGCTCTAAAGTAAAGCGATTGTTTTCCACTGTAACATGCTATTTATAGGCAGCTTAAAATTGGTAACCTTGGATTCATGATGCAAGTAGCTCAAGTGTGTACAATATGTTTCTTTCCAAAATGTTGACTGGGTTAATTGAGCCAAATCAGGGATCCATTTTCTGTGTGCAAGATGGGGAGTGAAATTAATTCTGAGCTGATGTGATCATTGCAAAGTTGAGCTAATAGCTCTAAATTATTTATAAGCTGGCTACTTTCTTTCTTTAAGTGACACAGAAAATAGCTCTCTCCCTGAAACGTATGCAAGACAATGCAAGACAACTGTTTGCCTGGGTCCCCTCCCACAGGATTAACCTATATCGGAGGGAATTACTTAAGCCCTCAAGTTCAGCAGCATCCCCCATTCTGCCTTCTGCAGTGACTCATTATGAATACACTGCGTCAAGAGGCAAACTTACTACATGCGAAGGTGAGCTTGAGGCAAGTCCAAGGCAGCTGTAGCAGTAACAGAGGTTTATGACCAGTTCTGCCAGGACTGGGGAACCTGTGCTGAAGTCTGCAGGGCTTTGGCATGCAAAACTTGCCTGAGGTGACAGGAGTGAGATATCTATCCCCAAACTGCTTGAGAATTCCATTGTTTTTCAGGGATGGCTAGAAATAAGGGTTTCCTAAGAACCTGTGTGGATGTTGGTAGGGAGGTAGGAAGGATCAGGTCTGTATGCATCTATCTTTCAGTATTAATGATTCCTGGTCAGGGGCACTCCCCGGGCAGATGGAGCCCGTTAGCCCTGTAAGGCAATCCATCTACATCCTGAGGACCTCACTGCCACCGTCC
>JAYRBT010000042.1:63858940-63869222 GCA_036023395.1 Myiotriccus ornatus | reverse complement strand
GGGCCAAGCAAGCTTGGACGGTGGCAGTGAGGTCCTCAGGATGTAGATGGATTGCCTTATAGGGCTAACGAGCTCCAGTGCCTTGTATGGAACAGTTAAGAGCTACCAATTCATGGTGATTCTCTTACCTTTGTGACTTGACTTCTTGTCTCATCACACCGATGTGGTAGAATTGGTACAATTGTAGGTGGGATAAGAACGCCCTCAAGAGTGTAAATGCGACCATTTTTTGCAACAATATCTGTTTCTTCCATTTTTTCTCCACTCACCAAGACTTGTCCCTATGAAACAATGAAATATAATTAACAATAAAATGTTCATAGCTTCTCAATTTCTGATAACTTAAAATTAAATTATATTCTATTAACTTTTTTTAAAAAAAATTTGCTATCTAATTTTTTATTCTTATTTATCCCAGAAGAACACATACATTGTACATTTTCTTGAATATTGATCTACAGCAGAGGTATTGAAAATTTTACTATGAATGTGCACTATTAGCCTGTGAAACTGGTGATAATAGACTAATAGGCCAAAATAAGAAGACTACTGATGACTTCAGGAACTGATTTTAGTGGGCTTAAGCATGCTTTAGTATTATCTCCGGGAAAGAAGAAGGGGGGAAAGTGAGAGAGAATCCGGGATCTATGTAAATTTACATGAGAGGAAAAAAAAAAAGTATTCTTTGTGCATTTATTCCTGCAACTGCTCTCCCTTCACAAGAATTTTCATAGGTGCATCTCTTCTCCAGGACAGAAGGAAGAAAATATAACAGATCAGTTTGGTTTTACAAAAGTACTGATAAATTAACACCTTTAAAAATGTGTTCACTAGGTATATCAGAATCAGAAACTATAATAGTAAAGAGAATTAAAGAATATGTTTGTGCACACTGAGAAGTGTTTAAAATAACTAAAACACGTAACAGAAAGATTTAAAAGAGTTTAAGTAGAGTTTTTTAAAAATTATGCAGAGCATAAATGAGGATCATTCCTAGGCTGGGGCTAATCATAAGGGGAAAAAACCCTGCAGGCTGTCCTTATATACCAGTAATTTCCTCTGCATCCTTTATATTCCTACTCATAACAGCAGGTGGGAATGGTAAGTCGAAAATTTCTGCCTCATGGTAGAAAGAAATCTCTCTGCTAATGTCCCCCCTTTCTCCCTTTTTTTAATAACTCCTGCACTTGAACAGTTGTCTCGATCAGAGTGAGCTGTTCACAGGTGAAAGCTGTGACTTACAGTGCTGGTCCTGTTAAAGTAAATGAACTGCTTTGCCATGGTTCTGATGTGCTCTACTGAGACAAGACTGGCAACCTCGAGCTGAAACGAATATAAATTGGTTGAAAGAAATGCAATAACATTACTTTTTCCAAATCTGGACAGATTTCACAAGAAAGACCTTCTTTGGGGTGAGAAAATGACCCTATCATCAATGTGGGCAGCCTTGCATTGACTAATCTGCTTGTATAACAAATTTAGAGTCATTAAATTATGACTGAGCATGCTGGCTGCTGCATGTGAAGAGCTTAGTGCTTAAATGAATATTAGTTTTTCTTCTAATTATAGCAACCAGTCTAAGCAGAGTTAACACTTCTCCCTAAAAATAGCCCTGTTTGCATTCACAGACCACTGTAGAAATGGTGGTGCTGGTATCCCATGAAGTACACTTGCATGAGAGGATCTCATGCCTCTGTTCCCTCTGATTCCAGTCTGTGCTGGGAGTGGCTTCCACCTCAGATGCTGTGAGTGGGACCTTTCAGTAAAAATACAATCACTTCTTTCCTTCCTCCCCCACAACAGTGACTGGGGTGGGGATGAACATCCCCCCCCGGGAAAAACAGGGGGCTTGCTTAGAGTATGACAAAACCGGCTCTTTCCGAGAAACAGAAGACTAATTTTATCAGAATAGGCTCAGACAGAGCCTGATTTTGATAGCAGTAAGTACTTTTCCTGCTACTCGTGCCTCCTGCAGTCCTTACAATACCCCCTGACAGAGGTTCTTGCTCTGACACTCTGGGTCAGTAAAGCAGCTGCGCTCACCTCAGTATTGGAGACAATGTGGTATCGGACGAGCTCCAGCAGCTTCCATGAGCCCTGCCAATGCAGAAAAGAGGCTGTTTCAGCCCAAACAGAGTCACAGAAACCCAACCCAACCCGTTGAGAGGCCATGGTGAAGAGAACAGCACCACTGGCAGGTGCACCAGAAACCCCTTGTCAGTGGTGGTGCTCAGCTTGTGGCATGCACCCTGGCATTCCATATCCTCACTCCTACCTATCGTTTTGACATGGGCCTTCCACGACTTGCATGTGTGTTGGGAGAGGCAGGAGGCGTCCAGGGGACAGGACACCACTATCCACCTCCTGGGAACCCACCACCAGTGCCTCCCATGGAGTACGATGCCCTTGAGGCATCTGCTTCCCTTGACTGTTCTCACCAAGGGTGACGTCTTTTAGGAGAGGGTTTGGGGCTTTGCCATGTGGCTGTCTGGCCAAGAGCAGAGGACTGGAGGCATAGTATGGAGGATCACTGTCCCTATATGTGATGGGTGACTCCAAATCCCCTTTTTCTCTAGGTGTTGTCTTGATCTTTAAATTGATGGCTTTAAAACTTGGTCATAGCAGCTTAGTTTAGATGAAAACTGGACTACATATGTTTACATCTCCCATCTGAGAAAGATTTGTATCATAGAAAGATTATACCTCTGCAGAAAGCAGGTAATCCAGAGCCTCAGCTTTCATACTACTCAAAGCCTCATTACTTGGAACAAAGACTGTGTAAGGCCTGTTGTCCTGCTGTAAATCCACTCCCAGGCCAGTTTTCTGTTTTGGTTTAAAAATGAAAGTGAAATTACATATTAATATTGAACAACATCTGAAATAGTTGTAGTTGCTTTTCTGTATCCTTACCTCTATCAAAGATGTAAATTGGCTGTATCTTCCATTATGTTGAAGTACTGACATTATGGTTTCCTGAAATAAGATTTGTTTTAGTTGGGAACATGGAATAAATGCCAGTTCTTATGAGACACTTCTTGAGTTACTGTGCGAATCTCAGTTACTACAGATTGAATACATTGTGGTTTCCTTTTTGTTTGGGTGGCTGGTGGTGCCTGGAAATGGCTTGTCTTGGTGCTATGGTGAAATATAGTTAGAGTTTGTCATTGTCTTGTGTTGTCATAGAAAAAACACTGTATACGGGGAAAAGCTTATTATCTCTTCATTCCCAGTGTGAAAGGATGGAGGAATAAAATATTTGCAAAACCACCATATAAAGAAGCGAACTTTTAAGGAAGTATGATAAACAGGGCACCAAAAACCCCAAAGCATCCAAAATCCCCAGGTTTTATAATATTAGCCTTTTAGGGGGATGAATTGCAACTTTAAATACAAGTCTGGCCTGATATCTGTTCACATGTCCCTCCCTTTAGGATGCTGTTCAGTGAAATTCACTGATCATAACTGCCAGTTTTCCAAAGAACTGTTCAAATGCAGTGAGCCCAAATCCTCCATGGAGTAGCTTGGCAGAAGAGCTTATGTCTGTTTGCTGTGAAAACTGTGTCATTACCTTTCACTCTGAATGTTGCTTCTCTGAGCTGATGCACGATGGCTCAGTAGAGTTTGTTTAGTTGCTGTCAGTCATCCTCCATTGCATTCAATCAAAGTGAAACTATTTTAAGAGGAAGTTTGACATTGGATATATATAACTTATTGCTTACCTCTTTGCTGCTTTCAAATGTTGGCTCCACATTGTCCATGGCTTTGTCAATAATGTGCAAAATTCCATTGGAAGCAATAATATTTCCTTGCAAAAGTTTCCCTTTCCTCCTTCCTCCTTGGATTCTTATTCTTAATTGATTATCCTGAAAGAAGCCAGGCAATGGATAATGAATTCTTTATTATGAAATGACTACAGAGTGAGTAAACATGTTGAATGTAGTCTAAGATCCCATTACATTGCCAACACCTGAGCAATTTAAACCTGGGGAGGCTAAAGACTGCTTCCAATGTTTATCAAGGAAATGGAAAAAAATCCTTTGTCTTTGGATCAGGATCATGTTCTTTTTGTTCCAGGACAGCATGGTTCAGAAGAGAAACAGGGACAGGTTTTGTGGTGAAAGCAGTGTACCTGAAAGGGCTCTGATGACTGCTACTAATAGAAATCTGCCAGGAAATGATTTAAAATGTCATTACACTGAAAAGGTCAGTTCCTGTAATTTCAAGGGACTACAACCCATTTCCTTATATTATACACATATTTAAAACAATAAAATATTGCTGATTCTGCACTGTACTGAAGCCTGCAGGAGAAAAACAGGGCTCAGACAGCAATGGTATTTCCCTGTTACAAATGGAGTGTGTACTCACTGAAGATAAAAAAATAGATCTCTCTTGTCACATGCCACTGATCTACTGCAAAACATGAGAAATGCTTGATTTCAGCCTCCACATATGCCCAAGCCATTAAGGACACTTCATGGGCCAAGGACAATAATTCTAGATTATAAAATCTAGTATATTATAGGTAGAGAAGAGATTTTTTAAACTGTGACATCAGACTGCCCTGATGTTTACTGACATCAGATAAGCTAGGCTAATGATGAACTCATTTTTCATGGTTAATTGCCATGTCTGTTCTATTTATGCTGAAAACTTCTATTTCCTGCATCATTCAAAGGCTGCTGATGCTCAGTGGAAGGTGGGATCTGCAGTGCAGTGTTTGCTCTGTGTGAACAGTACACACAGGGTTCAAGCACACACACTGGGCTTCTCCCTCCCCGTGCCACCTCTTCTTTCACCTAGGCCTTCTTAGTACTCCTCCTCGCCTCCCTCCCTCACCCCTCTCATTGGTCATGCCTGCGAATTTAAGATGACTTCATTTTAGCAAACAGTTTTAGAGCAGTCTGTCTTAGCCTGCTGTGTCACTCAGCAGTGAGACATGTCTAAAGGCAATTTTTGTTTCCGCTGGTTTTAGTGGGATCTTTGATGCCAGCAAGGTTTCAAGTTGTGTTTGAACTCCTTATAATGCATGGCCACAGCTGTGGTTTCTCATAATCCAACAGTTATCTTCCACCTGATGTCTTACCGCAGAGAGAACTTTCCTAGTCCTTGTCGAGGGAGCAGAGAGCAGTGTTCTTGCTGTGGTAGGCTGAAAGGCCACTTACCTTTTCTCCCTTTGATATCTCTCCTGACTTGCCAGTCAAAGTATATATGACACTAGTATTATTCAAGCTACTTGTGTTAAGTTGACCAGCAATAACATGGAGTTTAACGAAGTACTGGGCTTTCTGTTTATTATTCAGAAGATCCTTTATCTAGAAAAGCAGAGAGAGGAACAAAGATGTATTTCAATGTAGGCTTCATTAAAAAAAAAAAAAAAAAGTCAAGGTGAATGCTTTTTTGTCCTCTCCAGCTCTTACATTCTGAAATTATATATTTTCCTCTGAAGTCAGGTGGTGGAGTGTGAATGGAGACTTCTTTTGGTTTCAGTTCAGCTCACATTACACCCTTGTGTCCCTGCATAAGCAGTAAGTGTCTCCACAATTGTCCTGATGTCAGTGGAAGGTAATGGATGCTGACTACTTACATATCAGTCTCTCCTTCTTTTTTCTCACTAAAGCCATTATTTTTTTATCCCCCTTATGTAAAAGGTGACCTGTAGGCCTTCCTGCTGGCAATTCAGATCTTAATTCAGCCCCTGTCTCAACCAGGTGAAAAGACTTTGATCATAGACATGTACGACAGTCCAAAACTTGAACATAAGTGTTCTACCCTAACTCACCAAATTATTTTGTTTTTCTTTCAAGTAGGAACAACATAATCTCTAGCCCCTAGATATAAATGTGTCCAGAAATGTACTAGAGCAAGGAGTTCTTCTGTATCTTTTCAATCAAAACACAACACAGATGAGAGATTTCTGAAGGGGCCAAATTCCCCCTAAAGTAAATCCCTTTATCTTGGTTACTTACATTTGTACCTTTGAGCCCCTTGTTTGTTGGTACAAGCACAGTAAATGGTCCCAGAGTGCTCAGCGGCCATTCATAGGTATTTTCTTATGAGAAGAGGAAATAAAAAAAATTAAATGCGTATTGAAAAGCTCATTGAACAAAGGGACTATGCAAAGTATGCGATGGCAGAACAAGCAAGAACATTATCTGTGGTTATTAAATGTTAATTTAACATTCAGAAGGCTTCTGTGGCATGGAGGTGAGGGCAATGAACATGAAATCAGCAGTTTCTTTGGAGATGTGTCCTTACAGAAAGACAGCCTTTTGCTTTAAATCAATTCAATGTCCATAGGGTAAGGGATACGTTGCTAATAACCTGCTGGTAGTGCAAATATCAGCAAACACAAAACTGGTAATCAAAGCCAATGCACTGAAAGTTAATTAGAGTTCATTTACTACCCAGAGGTTTTTTCTGTGTCCAAGACAGCAGCATGATGCCACTGGTTCTACAGCTGAAAGCATTAAATATTTCTAATATTCAGCTATTTTTCTAGAGGCATAAAATCAGAACTTGAAAAATATTTACAGTCATTACAGGTGTATTCTATCTCAAAATTAATAGGCTGTCTTACAAAACGTCTGTATATTCTTATATTTTGAAAGACACCAATGTGGAGTGAATGTAATGTAAGATAATCTGTGTGGTTATTGTGTCTTTGTAGCTTCTGGCTAGTAAATCATACAGCACATTTATGTCCAAAACTTAACCAAAGAACACAAAAGCTGGATTGTTAACAAATGGTGGTACTCAACACATTGGGCACTTTTCAAACATATAAGGAGAAACGCACAAAGAAACTGCAGCTGAGCTCTCAGTGCTGAGGCAACGGATATTGGTCTTCAGTGCTGAATGTGAAGGTCACTGCCAGGTTTTGTCCTTGGCCAGCTATAGGGGATTCTCATTCCCTTCTGTTCAGGAATTAATACTCTTCATTTTAATTACTGGGCTCTGTGAAAAGGACTGAGCAAATTCTATTAAACAGAAGATTTTTTTCTTTTTTTCATATTTACAAGTTTAACTCAAAGATCCAGCTCAGTTTTAGCAATGTTTGTTCATAGCTCAGATTTTTGGCTATGAAATAGAAATGATGAAGACGGTTATGCTGTTCGCTTCACAAGGTGACTGCAGAAACTATGAAGAGCTGGAAGCTGTGAGCCCTGGCAGGGGCTCCATCTCACCTCTTTAGGCAGTTTGGAATGTGGAGACCACCCAGCTATGGCTGAGGTGCTCCGCTGGGGGCCCTAAGGGTGATAGAGACAACGGATGGGATTAGTCCCATCATCTTGCCTCTGGCCTCTTTCCTGGTTAAAGCAATGCTGCTGCTGATGGCTAGTGACAGGACAAGAGACCCAGCTGGGAATGACTGTTTTTGGTGGACTACTGTGTGTTGTTCTAGATCTAATCTCAATTGTCCAAATCAGCGGGGGGCAGGGAAGAAGAGGTGGGATGATCCCACTTATTACACTCTGGGGCAAAATCCACTGGTGATATTAAATGATGTGTGAGGGGTTGTGGAAACAAGTTTAGCATTTTTGCTTGGAAGTTCTTGCCCACTGTGTGGCGTGATGAGCAAAGCTGCTTTAGATGGTCTGAGGGACTTTGCAGTGAGTCACGTGTACACTGTGCCGTGCTGTTTGTGGCACCTTCCTGTGGCAGGGGGTGTTGGGGAAGGCAGGGCAATATCAACGCCCTGGGCAGGAGCTGCCTCTGCATGTGTGTGGTGACTTACCCAGAAGCGATAGGGTGGATGTCAGCTTGCCTTGCCACGGTCCTCCCACTTCTGCATTCAGGTCTTGGAGGCGCTCCATGATGTTTCCATAGCACACAAACCCATTCCCCACGGAGCCCCCCTGGCATGTACACCTATGAAGAGATTTTGAACTTTAGCTGTGTGCTGATGTCTTGTAGTGTCATAATAAACTGGCGCCAGGTATGCTGCTTCTCTGAAGACATTTTCAGGGAGCACCAATGCATTTTAGTTTAATCTTTGCTTCTGCATGCTGCGAAGTATGTCGCTGTGCAGGGCAGCCTGGTGGCTTCTTGCCTCATATGATGTACTCCTGTCAGCTAGGCCAGGAGGGAGCGGTGTCTACCTTGCAGGACCCTTTTGAATACCTTTGTTACCCTGCTCTTTAAGAAGTGCAACCATTTTGGGCAATAATACTTGTACTTTTAACATTATCTTTCTTTTCCCTGAAGCTGTTGAGGCACAGACTCTCATGCTTTTTTTAGATGTATACTTTGTGTTGTTGCTGTCTCTGTACTGGAAATAGCATCTCACGTGTAACAGCCTGGCTGTCCCCTGGGGATTCCAGCCTGTGAGAGATACCAGCGAAGAATGCCTGACTCAGTACTACTGATGTCTAAAACTGATTCGGGTTGCAGTGCTCAAAAGATGGGCAGGCAGTGCCTCGAGATGGGTTCAATGTTTACTACATTTAAAGCAGTGTGTTGCAGTCAAGGCAAAATGTAAAGGAAACTTATGAAAGAACCACCACATGCATCACCCTTACATTTTCTGTCCTATAAGGGAAGTGAACACTCTTTATGGAACTGAAATATTGTGGCCATGAAAGACCTCAGCTTCATGAGAGAGGGGGGGAAGAAATTGTTGGTTGTCTATGTGATTGACTTATGCTTGCTATTAGGTGCTGGTTGGGTGGACCTTGACCTTGTGTCAGCCGGACTGTTCACCAGGAGAGGTGGTTAATACTTTCTAAAACATCCAGACTCTTCAAGCCTCTTGATTGTGAGGGGCTATTGGCACCTGCTGGTTTTGCCAATCTGAGTTCTTTCTGTTGCAGTCTTCAGGAAATCAGCCCCTCCTTGCCTGCACCTGGGAGACTGGCTAGAGCTGTCACCTCAGTCATTTACTTATCCTCAGTGCTAAAATTAAAGCAGGCACACATCAACACACACACAGAAAAAAACCCTAACTATATTCAGGAAGCTAAACAGATGTATGGTATGTGTTGTCAAACACTGGCTTTTAATTGCACCTTTCCTAATTAAGTCTTCAGTGTGTTCAATATTCATTTAAGCCCTATACATAATGATTCATCTCTCTGGATGTTTTTTCTAATGGCATCACTAGAGAAGGAACTTCATGCGAGCAAAAAAATGTTCTTTATATAACTAATGGCCTAATCATTTGCATGTGCTGGTTGTTAGAAACACACATCTGCCACTCGCATCTGCCCCACAGCAGCATCAACTCAGTGCCAAACCCTCTCCTGTTTTTGCCACATGTGATCTCTGCTGTAGCTGTATCTCTAGAGATAGCAACAGTATTTGAAAATCCCCACAGACCCTGCAATCTGAGGAGCTGCAAAGAGTCTCAGAGGGGTGCTGGATTTTGGGCCAAGAGGCTCAAGCTTTGATTCTTTCTGATTCTGTGTAAAACGGGCAGTCTAAAAGCATCTCAACTTTTTAGAATGGGATTCTGATGGTAAACCCTCTTCTTTTTAAGAGCATCTCTTGGGCAGACATAGTATGGCCGTGGAGCCCAGATGGAAGATTTTGGGGTGGGATAGAGGGACATGTGTTCCCTTTATTCTGGTGGGGTAACCACTGTTGCATTGATGTAGACAACTGCTTCTGAACAGAAAAGAAGAAACCTGAGGCTTCAGAGTAGCTGAGAAATAGTTTAGTAGAAAAAAGGAACTACCCTTGTAATATTGCACAAATCAGATTAAGGTTTCAAAATAAAGCTCTCTTCTCTTTTTCATCAAATGTTCATGGAGATGTAGGTGATTAAACAGAGTAATTTTTTTTGGCTATCATTTCCAGGGGCATGGTGAACTTCAGAAATACCTACATAGTTTGAAACTTCCCTTCTGAGGACAATATTGCTTATTTATAACTGAGTGAGCATCCAAGTAACAGAGTTTGGATTTGTATGCTGAAGGAAAGCATCTAGCAGTTACAGGTTAGCACCTATTACATGGGACTGAACCCTTCAACCTGACTGTTCCCTCACCCCTCCTGATGAAGTAATTTATCTGATGAAGTAACTTACTCTGTGTGGCAGGGTTTGGGAAGGACCAGCTGGATGAATGACTAGATCTGTTTTGTCTTAGCTTTGTCCTGAGGAACTGGTTTTGCAACTCACAGTGCACGTGGCTTTACAGGTTTTGCTTTGGCTGCGTGGTGTATGGGCTGGGAGGCTCTAAAGAGAAGCAGCTTTACAACAAACTCTGCTGGACTACCTAAGCTTAGCTGTTTGATGTTTTCATGGTGTGCTGCAGAAACAGTATAGGCGGGACTGAAAAAG
>JAYRBT010000042.1:63828508-63849930 GCA_036023395.1 Myiotriccus ornatus | reverse complement strand
GCACTCTCGGCAAAGGAACATTGTTTTGAGAGTTTAGTTGCATGTGTAAGGACTTCCTAATTAGGAAAAAAAATAATAAGTAATAACACACTTTAAAAAAATAGAGGAAATCAAAACACCTATTACAGGAAGGCAAAACGTTTTTAATGATTTCACCTGAACATGCTCAAGAAATAATAGTGTGAAGATTATTACAATTCAAGAAAAAATGAGCTCCAAGTTGATCTCTGCTGTTTCTGGAATACTTTCCTTTAATGTATTTATACAGTGAAACATGCATTGTTAGTTAGCAGAACTTATGTGTTATCACTGTATTTTTTAATTTAAAAGAAAGGAGGTACCTGACAAGTACATGTTCCATTTCCAGTTATGCCCTGTGAGCACTCTCCTCTCCTGTTGCACGGTGATGCAGCTCCTCCTGGACATGCTAGAAATGACAGTGTTTAAGCCATCAGTTAGCTTGCCCTGACCCCTATGCTCCCCTTGCATAGTTTGGAAACCTCAGAAGCTGTGGGGTTTGGGCCCAGACAAGGACTTTGGGTGACAGCTGTTCTTCTGCAGCTGCCCAAATCTCTTCACTAGAATCTCAGCTTAAGCAGAGACCATCACCCTTTCTTGTCTGTGAATTTAAACTAGTGACTTTAGTCAAAGGACTGAACAAAAGCATAGTTTTCTTATTCTAAAGTACCATGTGACTTTGTCCTTGAAAATCCACCTATGTCTGCAGACACTCTAAGCTGATAGCTTTTCTGATACAAGTGGAGTTTGACCACTCCTGTATGTTAACACAACTCTGATGGATTGAAAAGTTACTCTCAGATTTATATTTGATGTTAAGTTAAACAAGACTTCCCCCCCCAACCCCCTAGATGCATTTGATTTATGTGAAAAGTTTTTCCTTTTTCCCACGACTTTCATAGGACTGTGATTATTGATTCGAGTGATCTTGGAATTTAGAATTTGGATATCTCAAAAGCAAATCCCACACAGTGGGCTGGGGTCAATAGCAAAACTTGTGTGCCAAAGATGTGTTATGCTCTTCAGATCCTCTGGTGCTAAAACCATGATTACAGGCAGTGCTATACCAGGTGGGACAGTCTGAACAAAAACCCCAGCCAGCAGAATTAGATAAGAAAAAATAACCGTATTTCCAAATAAAATTTTTTTTTTTTCCTGAAATGTTTCAATATTCAAATTTTTACTAAAAGCCTGCAGGAAGTGTATAATATAGTATTTTTAGCCAAGTCATTCTGTCTGTTTTTTTGTCCTGCATGGATACCCTTATTTTTCATAGTTGTCCATCCCCTCCTTGGAAATGATTTATTAACTCTCTTCCATAAGCCCTTCCTTCCCATAATTAGAATATCCATTAGGTACCATAATTCAGATGCAGGTGGTATCTAAATGTATCAAACTCTCACTGGCCTCACAAGTACTCTGCTGTACCTTACTCATAGATTTATTGCTTATAAAGAGTCTCAGAGTTTGTTCTGTGTGAGTGGAGGTGGGGAGCACCAGATTTATGCTCCCACTGCCTAACTTAATCCTGGTTTAGAGTGTTTAAGTAATGTGGAAGTTTTAATAAAAATGAATTTGATTTGGACAGAGTGATGAGCAAAGAAGTGGATGTGCCTATGTATACATCTAATTTCACTGAAAGCTTTGGCTTTGTACCAATCTGTTAATATTTCTTAATTTATCCCTTAATGTAGTCTGAGAGGTCTATTGTATCCAGGTAAGCTTCTTGTGAAAAGCCAAAAAATTTAAAGACAAAAATTTTAATGCAGTTTGACTCGTACGTGCTGAAATAACATGTATTAAGGATTTAGGTGAAATAACCAGAATTGAGGTAAAGTAATAAATATATGTATATATACTTTAACGTTTAACATTGCTTTTAGTGAATCCTGTTTTCTGGCTAGCATATAAAAGCTAAATCTCATCTTTAGTACTTGTGCCAACTGTTTAGTATTTGCACAGAGTGGGAAAATGTTACTTGCATTGATGCTTTTACTGAATGTGTGAAGACAGAAAAAACTCAGTGTATGGTATAACTTCTAGGAAATGTTACTTTAAAATTGTTGACAAAATAGGGTTTTTTGCAGTTGACATTCATGATACTTTCCCTTGTCTTCACTACATTTTGTCTCTTGCTCTGATACCATCACCAAGGGACAGCTTTATCAGAAGCCGAGCAAATTTACCATGTTGTTGTACAAGTTTGGGCAGGCAGACAAGGTGCTTCCTGCAAGCAGGGGAGCCACCGGAGGCAGTGCTGGGACACAGGAGCAATAGTGGGCACAGTCACCTACTGCCATCCTGGGGAGAAGTGAGACCTTTGCTTTTATTGAGGATGTTTTTTGAAAAGCAGTGAGAAAAAGATGCTACTGCTCATCCCTTACAGCTATCAGAATATAGAGGCCAAACCTTCATATCTAGGCCAAAAGAGCTTCAATCTATCAGGCTTTTTTTTGCCTCATGCAGTTAAATTCAGCACCTCCCAAGTGTTACCAAATGCAGCCTCTTAAAATCCTTCGCCTCGCCTGACTCCCTGAGAGGCTGAAACAGTGGGTAGAACAGTGGGTAAAGATGTGTTTTGGGCTATTAAATTGCATAGAATTAAGTTTATTATTGTTCTTTTTTCCCTCTTTAGCTTTGCAGTGCTTTCTATTCAGTTGGTCATGCCATACACCTTTCAGCTGGTACCCAGGCTTGTCTTTGGAGCCACGTAAACATTTGCCCAGGGAGGGAACCAGTGCTGGGGTAGGGAGTAGCTCCTGCTGCAGTCCATGAGTTACACTCATGGGACATCTGAGATCCACCAGCTGTGGTGTCTATGGTTAGGCAATGCTGGCAGTGTTAAAAGGCTGTGATCTTTCCCCCTGGACCTTTCCCCACTTGATGCTTTTGCCTTTTGACTTTATGACTCTTTACAGAGTGGTTGGTGCGCGGCTGCATGGCTTGGTGTGCTTCGTGGGAGGGAAGGGGACAAGAGATCTTTCATTCACTCTGTGTGTTTCAGCATGTGCTATCATTCAAGGAAGTCAGAGTGCTATTTAAGACCTAGTTTTGTCCTTGCCATCAGATGCTAAATGTGAAGTAAACCCCTAGTCAGGGATTTTTCACTGGCCTCAGGAAGGGCCGTCTTTCCTCCAAACATTTCAAGTCGTGTCGTATTCTACTAGAGAGATTGTGATAACATAGAGAGCTATTTTCTTCCTCCAAATGACAGCAAAAACAATGCTGAGACCTTGATTTCTTGCTTTTTGGGGTCAGGAAGTTTGTCCAAAGGAAGAGAAGGCTTCCTTGCCTCTTCACGCTCCTTTACACAGTGTAACAGGCTCAGGGGCAGTGAATTCTGCTCCTCTCCAGAAATACCGATGCCCCTTGTGTGGCTTCCCAGGGCACCCTGAATATGGGAAGATGAGCACCAAGGCTGCATTTGGCAGTGGGATGGTAAACCACCAACCACAAGTGGTTATGTTCAGAAGAATACATGACCACATACTATGCACTCAGATATTCGCTTGTGTTTTCTACTGTGGTAGCTAAAAGTTGGAGTTGGACTGTTTTGCTTTAGTAGATAAATAACCGCTTAAATAATAGCTCGGGCTAAAATTGTATTTTTTTAATCTATTTTGTGGACAAAAGGACTTCACGGATATTGAAACTGACCTTGACACCATTAACTAAAGAAGGAAACACTCTGGCTGGGCAGGAAAACTTCCTCTGTGGATCTTGATGTCCATCTGGGTAGCCTGAGATTTGATGCACTGCTGGGAATGCTGAAAGGCTTTTCCTGAGGAAGGGGTAGCGGGAGCAGGGCACTCCTTATTACCCCTGCTACAGTAATGGCCTTCAGATTCACTGGCAGTTCAAGAAACTATTTCAAGTTGAGCTGAAAGAAAAGATCCTCCCTTCATCAGAAAGTAGAGAATTAAAGGGATTTGGAAGTATTCCAGACACACGTGAAGGTGGTTTTGACCTAAAATGAATCATTGAAACTCGTGGTTTGAAAATCTTAAGTTTTAAAATCTGTTATGGGGATCCTCCCAATTGAAATAATTTTGCAGGCATTGACTGAAATGATTTGTTTTCAAAATCTCAAAACCACAAAGATTTCCTGAGGTGGTTTAAGTTTTCTATATTTTTTCTTTTTAAATGAAGCTGTGAATACCTGTTTTTCTTTAAATCCTCTAAGTTTTAGCTGAAAACTGTTGTTTATTTCTACTTCTAAAACAAGCTCTGAGGAGCAAACTTCTCATAGCAATAGGTTCTGAAAAAGAATGAAAGTCACTTGTTTATTTTTGTTCAAATTATATATTTAAAAAAACCTGAAAAAAACCAAAAAACCAAACCAAAACAACTTACCCATGCAGTCTGGGCCCCAGTGTCCCTGGCAGCACTCAGGTTGTTCAAATTCCTTCACACAATGATGCCGACATCCCGGAAAAGAAAGTGTGTGTGTTTTAATTTCCAGATAATACCTGAGGAAAAGAGGTTGGAGATGCTTTACAGTACTTAAAAGCCTCCCATGGGGAAAAATAAAATTCTTAACTTCCTCTTCTCCTCTCAGTGTCAGACAAGAGCACTTTAAACTTAGTTGCATTGATCTGCCTTTTTTTCTTTATTAAAACATACATTAAATGTAAGGGTCTAAAAAGATTCTTGGATTCTGTTTCTTCTGAATAGTATATTTATTTCCTCCCTCTTCTCCCCCAACATAACTACAGCACTTTTCTGCAAGTTTTGATTTGAAATAGTAATTTAAAAAATATTTAATATCAAAGTTGTTTAAATGCGAAGTAAACTCAAAATAGTTGAATTTTCTCTAAAATACTGCCTTTTTTTTTTTTTTTTTCAATCTGAAAGGCAGGATTTCAAATTTGCTTTAAGATTTTTTTTCCCTACTCTTCACCCCCCCACCTCCCCAGATTAGCAGTTTTAAAAATCTATTATTTATGTGATAATATATGATAAGAATAATACATAAGTGTAATTTCATACCATATATATTTTTAATATTTTTTGTATCACTCTTATCAATTATGAAGAAAAACAAGAAAGAGATTATATGATATCACTCAAAAGAAAATCAGATAACCATTCTGAGCAATGTTTATTTTTCTGTTATACCATTTGCTGATTAGGTTTAAGCATCAAGTACTCTGAATGAAGCTTGAGTTTTGGAGTTGACGAAACCAATAGTAAATGTTCTATAATGAAATTGCAAAGACTAGAGCATTTGTGATATGAATTACAATTTTCTCATCCATGATGAACAATATTAAAGGAGAAAAGCTCTGACAGAGGAGATACCTGCAGTCTGGTATCCCAGTCCCGTTGATAATTTTGGTGTAACCAGCAGGGCACTGGGTGTTGAGGTTTAAAGAGCAAGGTACACATTCAGTTTTCATTCTAATGAGCAGCTTTTGATCACACTGTTTCTTCATCTGTAATAGGAGAAGAATAATTAAAAAGAAGGCAAAACTGCCCCTGGTAAAATTTCTGAAAAAATTTCACTCAGCTTTGCTCTCACTCACAGCCACAAGCCCTTTCCTGTTCAGCAGGAGCTCCTGTTTTGGAGTTAAACTGTGTCATAGACCACATATCAGGGCTTTGCAGCAGCCTCATCTGCACAAAATATGTCTAACCACTGTAGGGTAAACCCTTATAGTGTAATATTTTTCCTGAGAGTGCTTTATCAACAAATGCTTAGTTCATCAGACTTAAAAGTCAGGTTACTGAGACAACACCAGCCTAGGGAGCGTTACTTCCAAAGTTTCTGACAAGTGCCTTCTCTATTCAACAGCAAAATTAAACAAGATGTGGAGTAGGTTTCTCGTGGCTCTGAGAGCACAGAGAGCACAGCACAAGCCTGTGGAACAAGGTTCCTCTCAAAAGTGGACTTCATATTATCAGCACCACTGTATCGGACTGAAGGGCTTGGGAAACCCGGCTGTAGTGCTGTAACTTCAATTCCAAAGGCTTGTGTCCCTTGCTGTGGTGGTCCTAGTTTCAAGTATACAAATCTGAAAAATGACTCAAGAAGGTGACAAAAGGAGAAAAGGCTTAGGGTGTTGTCACAGCAGTGGCATTATATTTTGTGGTTGTAGAAATCATAGATGTGAAAATGTCTCTATACCCGATATAGTGTCTGTTTCCTACCATTTAAACATTAAACCTATTTTAAAGCAGCAAGTGTTTGATGAGCTGCACCTAATGTCAGCTTCATCTTCTTTCTTCCTGGAATTTATAGAAGTAAGTTCATAGTTAACAAATGGTGAGAAATGATCTAATGCAGAGTATGGTTTTTAAAAAACAGCAGTTCAGATAGTACTGGACCTTCTGGGTACGCGTGGGATGCTGACACCTCTTTGCAGAAGCTCACAATTGGTCTAGGTGGGTACACTGGCACCTTGGGCTTTCTATGTGTCCCATTGCCTGGTAGCCCTGGATGAAACCCTCACCCCTTTGGTTTGTCCTCTTGAGAGATGAACATTTCAGTAGCAAAGCTCGTGAGGATGTATCACAGACATGATAAGGACATTCAGCTTCATAACCTCTGAAGGACTCCAACTGATTGTCATCATCCATTTATAAATACATTTCAACATCCATTTAGTTGTCAAATTCTAGTCTATAAATGCACTGTTTAAATCTAATTTGTGTAAGGCTCAAGTATTTGGGTAGTCAAATCCCTTGCTGAGTAGATGCATTTCAGGTATCTTTGAAGTAAAAATGTGACCTTTTTCCAGATGTGGGGATAATGTGGACACAGCTACTGAAGCCCTGCTCCTTGCAATTCTGTGCCGTAAATCTGAGGCTGGATAATCTGCTGGGCCTGTAAGATATTCAGGTCCAGAAGTGGAAAAGCTGTTGGCATTAGTGGTTGAAATGATCTTATTGCAGAAGTTGTTATCAAAAGAAGGAATCCCACAAAATTTCACTTTTGGAACAAGAAAATTCTAATACATTTTTGAAAAGTTAAAATCTAAATAAAAAGGACATAAATCCTTTCCCTACCACCAGTTCTATAACACTGTCTGGAAATGGTGGTGTTATTTCAACTTTCTCCCATTTCCTCATTTTCCCTTTTTGTTTTAGGGAAAATCAAAGAAAGTTGAATTTGTAGTGCCTTTTTTTTTTTTTTTAATAGAATAAATTTAACACATTTCCTAGTACTTTTTGTAAGTTTCAAAATGTCTTTTAGTTTAAAAACCTAACCTAACGACCACCACCAACAAAACACCTGAGGTGCCTCCCCTCCCCCAAATTCTCTCTGCCCTTTTTTTTCCTCTTCTACAAGAGTTTTTTCTTCAGAATGCAGTAAGTTAAAGCCTCCTGTTGTGATATAAGACAGTTTAGAGGAGTGAATTACTGTTGAACTCCTGATTTAGATTTGTGACCCAATGCTTCCTGCCTCTCTACAAGGGTGATGGAAACATATGTTGTGAAATTTCACAGATCCAGAGGATTTGTACGCAACAAACCTACCACTTTCCCAAAAGACTACAGATCTTAAGTTTTTAACTTTGTACAATAACTTTCAATAACTCAATTCCTTAGTTTTTTCCCTTACCTGTCTGAAACAGCTTTCCCTTCTTGTAGTTAGTAGAGCTGATAATTTTCACTATAGAAAAATTTCTGCTTTCATCTTCTGACTTATCAGAAATCCTAAGAATTTTCTTTTGATAAATGCGTCAGCTACAATCTTTTGCCACATTTGCCATTTTTCAGAGACTTTTTCAGTGTACTCATAACATTTCCTTTGAGCCAAATTCTCGTGGGGAGTAAACAGATGCACTTCTGTTATTTCAGAGGACTGAATTACAGAGCTTGTGGTTTATAACTCAGTGTCATATGCATCAATGATTGTTAAAGTGGGTTCCTCTTCTATAGGTACATATCAGATAGATATATCTATCTGATAACTGCTCTCTCTATAACACAGAGAAATACAGACGTATAATAATCCATTACTTAAATAAAAAGCTGTTTCTTACCTCATCTTGGACTTGTGATGATGAACACAGTTTTATTGCAACCAAAAAAGCAAAAAAGAATAAAAACCCTGGATTTTTTCCCATTGTGAAAAATCGAATTTTTTTCTTTCAGAATCCTCCAAACATGAAAACTCAAATTCAGACGCAAAACGATTGTTCTTCAGAGGTGCTATTTCTTCTGCATTCGTAGGTAAATAGTTTACCAGGACTCTTGTGTTCCTCAAGGGAAATAAGGGTAGGATATGGCATGTGGAGCTTGCCCAGGCAGGAGAGATTTCAAAATGCAGGGTATTAGCTGAAAGTTTTCACTGGAAAGCTGAATAAAGCCTTCCTAACTGAATGACAGGATATCCTGACAGGGCTCTGATCATTTATTCCTCTCTCTGAAACTGTTGACACTACAAAATGAAGGACACTGAACTATTGTTGACAGCAGATGATTTCTTCTTTTAGGTGGGCATTGGTAGGGGACTGAAGTAACTACTACTGTGCTTGTTATCATTCGCTTGTTTAACTGATCTAAAGGACAGCAAAGGATCTCTGCAAGTTGTATTATCAGCCATGCAATCAGCCTAATTTAAGGGTGGGTCCCCTGGATGTGGTTTTGGAAGAAATACTAGTGACTTTATCTCAGGAGACCAAATGAACATCTTCCAGCTTTGGCTAGCTGGATAAAAAGAGGCATTTTTTCCCCCCTTTTTGCTGTTTTTGTTAAATCATTTTGGCTAATTTTCTGAAGCTAAGCAGAGGCAAATTAACTCAACTGTGTTACTTGGATATGGTTTGGAGAGATGAGTATGCAGACATTTTGATTTGCCAAAAGCAAGACTGTTCTTTCTTCTCAGAGCTCTTCAGCTCTTTTCTAGTGCTACTCCTTGCTGCTTCTCTGGTCAGTCTTGTAAGGGTAGACTCTCTTGTGTCTTAAAAACCCGATAATTTGGATGCCTCCAGGTTCTTGGTGCCCCTGAACTCATAATTTTTTTAGTCATTTGAAGACTTAATACCAAGTTGTGCTTTGTAACATCTTATCTTTAACTTTGTGTTGCTTTCCTAAGGAAAGAAGTGTGATAAACATATAATATAATGTACAAATTAATCTACTTTTATTATATGCTCTAAGAGAACAAAAATTGCTGGTAGGAGATGGCAGGGCAAGATGTTTCCTGTGCACTCATCAGACCCTGTTCCTTTCTGCTATACGATGAGGAAAGTAAATCATTTCTTGTTTATGCAGACATGATAGTAGCCAAGGGTTGTGATGTACATGCTGACAATACGTATGTCCCTGAGAAGAGCTGTTTCTCTTTTATGAGGTCAAGGCCTTTTATGCTACTTTGGCCTTGCATACAATGTACAGTCTGGTGTGGCGGAAGGAATGGCTCAGGTTTTTCTCCAAAAGCAGAATCCTGGAGGATCTTCCTTCCGTGTGGTGATAGCTCCTGGCTGCATCCCATTCTCTGTGGGATGTTTGGGAGGGAAATTTATCCTCCCTGTTCTGCAGCTGTGCCTTGTTGGAGCATGGGCAGAGTGGCTGACTGGGAAGGGTCTGTGTTACCTGGGCAAAACACATTTGCCTGGTCCCTGTGTGGGTGATGGCAGGAGCTGACAACTTCTTCAGTGGATGGGTTCTTTGAGGTCAGATGGGTTTCTTGCCTGTGTTGCCACTTCAGACAGTGCAGCGATGAAAGGAGCTGTAAATCAAGCACGTCCCTTTCCTGTCCTGTAGATTGAGATAAAGAGCAACAACATCAGCTCTCTTGTTATCTGCTCTCGCCTCCCGTATAGGCATTTGTGTGAAGTAAACTCTTTTTCCCTTTCCTTCCTCTCCCTTCTTGTCAGAGCATGGTCTCCCCACTAACTGCCATGATGGCTGCTTGCCTTGCTCCAGAGGGCCCAGACACCCTTTCCTCCTTTTGGTGATGGGCATTTTCCTTGTTCGTGGAGGTTAAATACAGACTGTGCCAGGCTCTAATTATAACTGTGTGTCTGGCTCCTGCCCTACTTTGGGCAGAAATACAGGCTAATAGGTCCCCTGGTACACAGGACAAGGCTCCCCTGGGCATCGGGAAGGTGGCACCTCAGTGTTTAAAGCAGCCTGTGCAGTGTGGCATCGTACCTACCTCCCCAACCAGGGAGCTGGCACACTGCCTTGCCTGGGAGGAGGCTGTCCTGGCTGGAGGTACCAGCAGCCATGCTGGTGTTGTGTGCTGGCGTGCTGTTGGCATGGGCAGGAAGCCCTGACTGCCAGGTTTTGCCCTTTACTTTTGGAAACATGATAGTGGTGGTCTCGGCAGGTGGGAACCTGAGTTCTTCCTGCCTTTGTGCCTGGGCCACAGAATGCTGAGGAGTCCCCTGAGATCCCCAGTGGGGATTTTGTCAATGTGCTGCCCCGCATCTTGACACAACTGTGCCAACTTTTGTCTTGGCCATCGTTCAGCTCCTTCTCTTGATGTGTTTGCATCCTGTCCTGGCTTTGCAGTCCATGTATTTCTGGGGCTGTCCTCCTCCAGGGTTGTGGTGGCAAGCTATCCCATCCTTGTTATCTTGCTGCTTATAGAGCTTGCTGAGACCTTCGTGCTCTTCCCCAGTTGTACTTTTTCCTGGCTTTAGCAGGATATCTTATTTTAGCTTTGTACTGTATCTCGTTCTGTGTCCAGCTGGACTGGTGGAGAGGTCTTGAATATCTTTGGTTCCTGCAAGAAGATGAAAATTTTGGAAGCCTTAGATGACAAATATCAAAATAAAAATGTCTCTGTGGAGTTTGTTCCTTGGAATTTTTTTTTTTTTTTTTTTTTATTAATAATATTGATACAGTTGAGGGAAATGAGAGCAAGGAATTTGGGAGTGACAGTACTGTGGTCATGGATACATCTGAAAGCCGGGATCAGTTTGACATGGATGAGCCCAGCCAACCATCCCTGGGGATATTCCAACCAATTGGATGCTCATCTGCTAGTGACCCTTGTACCTCTGAAAACTTTCAAGGTGCAAGCAGCCTGGTGAAAATATTTAGGAAGAGTCACTGTGTGTGCTGTAGTTCTGCAGCTGCATGTGCTGTGGCATATTCTTGTGTGTGTCACAACTTACCTTTGCTCTGCTATTGCATTCCTGGACTGGCAGCTCCTACTTTAAGTAGACGGAATTGGTTGCTCTTTTACTTCCTTCTTGCACCTAATGCCTCTCTTCAAGTTACTCCTGTTTCAGTGCTGAAAATGTCAACCAACCAGAGAAAACATGATATTTCATTTATGTAGATGTTTTTGAAGCCAATGTTTGTGCTACAACTTATTTCAGTGTTACAGTGAGGCAGTTGCTCTTTCTCACAGCCAGGCACTGGTTTAAAAATTAAAAAATAAAAATTAGTGGAGAGACAGACATGATGGTTGCAGCACTTGCCTTCCTCTACACAGTTTTGATGACCACACAATTTCTTGCATTTAAAAAGTTTTCAATTGATTGTTGACTGCACAACTTGCGTTGTATATTGTTCCCCTTAACTTTTGGAATTTAAAGCCCTCTCCACCACAGATGGCTGAAGAGCATATGATGAACTCTCAGAGACTCATACAAAGCTCAGCCATTCCCCAATCATATGGCCAAAGCACCATCTCAGAAGAAGAAATAAAGAAGACTGTTTTGAAACAAAGCACTCATTGCAGTCTGAACATTCGTGAGCTGAGTGTGATAAAAACTGGTACTGCTTTCCTGAGATGTCTCACCCTACTTGCAGCTTAGCTCCTCTCTCAGGGGTACAGCCTGGTTAGTGAGATCTTAAGAGAGTGTCAAGGGTGAGGGCAGTATTGAGCTAAATTTAATATTCTTCCTTACTGATTTGGAAGTAAGCAGCAGAAAATAAATGAATTACTGTTTTTTTTTTTTACTGTATGTGGCTTCTGTTTTAGAGCCAGTCACAGCGGGAAAACTGTCACAGGGGTGTTTGAGGCTCCACATGTCTGAGGGAAGTCACTTTGCTCTTTGTTGGGAAACTGGCTAAAGCACCTTGCAGCCGGGTAGGGAAAGATAAAATGTGTTCATAAGAAGAAAGCTTCCTAGGGGGAGGGAGGCTTTGGCTCTGCCAAGAGAAACGTCTGAATGCTAATTGTAGATGGGAGGAAGGGGGGTGCAAACCATCAAGTTGCCTAGGAGGAGGCTTGGGGAAAGGAGGGGGGGAATATTTGGGAAATACTGCCTTTGATTAACACAGGCTTAATTGGAACATAACAAAGAGATAAAAAAAAAAAAGGTTTGGCAAGTTAAATCTTTCCAGTGCCATACATCTGAGGAAGCCAACGGTGGCCTATGGTGAGCCTGAATGGGCAATGTGGAAAATGCCAGGGGTGTGTAATTTTATCTGTGGGGTTATGACAGCCATCATTTTGAAACATGGTGACTATCAGAACTAATTAATTCTCCAAGCCCACAGGATGCATTAAGATGGAGCTGCAGCTGGTGTGCTGAGGAATGCTGTGCACCCGGCAGAGGCCATCGCTTTTATCAATGTTAATGAGGGAGAAGGCACAGACAGCTGATCTAAACCCGAATGTGTTCATGATGCATACAGCTGATGGCAATGCAGACTGCCAGTCAAGGGGTGGTCTTAGCCATAGATTAGATCCTCATAGTGGCCTCTTCAGCTTTCTTTCTTTCCTTTTTTTTTTTCTCTCTTTTTTCTTTTTTTTTGTGTTCTCAAAAGAGTCTTTCAGCTGGTGAAATTGTAAACAAAAGGCATTCTAGCCGAAGCCGTGGCAGAGAGGGCTTTGCTAAGGAGACATGAGGAGAGTGGTGTACGCGGCACTAACTTGGACAATGTTATTTACTACAAATTTTAAGGGGAGTGTTGGGTGGGGGAACTGTAAGGCTGAGCTTCTAATCATGCTTTAAAGAGAAAGACCACATTATCAGGGGCCGCTCAGAGGTACCTCTGCTATCCTTTCATGTTGTAATTGCAAGCTGCTTAAAAAAATGAAAGTCATCCTCAAGCAATAGGTAAGGTCCCATGTCTTGTAGGTCCAGGAGGATACAGGATGTATAAATAAGTCCCTGCTTTGTTGGAAGTGTTCCCCATGTACAGCTGTGAGACAGATGTACAAGGGGATGAAGCTACAGGGCTCCTGGGTAGCACTGTCATGGAGGTGGAGGAAAGGACTTAGTAACCAGGACCTAGAAGTGTAATTAGCATAGAGGAATATTAAAACTAGCTTTTCATCCTTGTCTCTACTCTGCATCTGCTTCATTGTAGTTCTGGATAGACCATGCCTAGACTCTGGTCCCATGTTGCTGCCGCTAATGGTGTGATAAATGGAGGAGGTATCGCCTCGGTACTAAACCTTGATTTTAAAAAAAACCTGTGGGTCTTCGTGGTGATATAACAGACTTCAGAATCATTACATCTCCTGTTTAATGGAGTATAAATATAGCATTATTCCTTGCAGAGATTTGAAATAAAATTAACCGCCATAATGAGCTGCTGAGTAAATACACCAAAACAAACTTGTAGTTTGAGTTAACATCTGTGTAATGTCAGTATGTAAGGAGCTTCAGCTTTAAGATGTGATCAAAAGATATTAGAAGCTAGGAACAAATAATGGGCTTCCACAAGACGAGAAGTTAGCTCAAATGGATCTGGATGGCAATTCTCAAACAAACTTATTTCACAGTTTATAAACATCCAGGAAGGAGACTGGGGTTGTTTGTATATGTCTTGTATTTCTGCAGTTCTGCTAAGGTTGCAGTATATAAAACAAAAGCACCAGGAAAAGCCTGAGATTCCAGTATTTGGGATGGGCATAGGGATGTAGAGCATAGATTTCTGGTGCTGTAAATGTTACATTGATTTTTCTAACCCCGTGGTAGAGAAGCAGGACAGAGAGCAGCACACACTTTTCAGATCTTAGCAGTAGGCCATGGTAGGACTGGGGATGTTTGGAAAATCCAGGCACCATAAGGTAAGGAGTTTTGTGGAGTCTAGGGAAGGAGCAGAGGCTCTGTGGTGTTAGTACTTGCTGACTTCCTTCCTTGATCTAGACAATGCAGAGAGCATGCTGTAATTTTGGCCTACATAGAGTTTGTATCCTTTCATAGTAATACTTTTGTTTTGACTATTCAGACTTAAACAAAGATAGATTAATATAGTTAATACTTTACTACTAATAGAACTGAATTGCAGATAATGATATAGAGCAATCAACCCTTGCTCAGTTGTTTGATTTTTTTTTCCTTCCTTTTAAATGCAGCCTTTATAACACTATCTAAATGTGTGTGTTTATGGCTAGTGGATTGATTTCAGCCAATTATCTTGTCTAGGAAAAGCCATCTCAAGATATGATTGAGAAAGAAAATTGTGCAGAAAACAATATGGCATAATTTTGACAAATAGAATAACACAATGTTATTTTTTCATTGTCTTCCTTCTTATGATGCGTAAACTTGCTGTGGTTTACATCAAGTTACAGGGCTCTGTTATGTGCTGTACAAGTTGGGTAACACAGTGTGGGAATGCAGAATGGAAATCCCTAAGCCGTGATCCAAGGGCAACAAGTTGCCCATACGGACATCCAAGATTGCTGGGAACAGCCAAGTGCAACCACTGCCCTAGGAAATAGAGCTGGACGTGGGAGAAGGAAGCTCAGGCTGCATTTTTGGCTCCATTGCTTAAAGATACAGACAAGGCGCTCTCCCTTCTGCCTTGGCTGCATCTTGTTTCTGCCTTGCTGTAGTTTGCCTGGCTTTCACAATGGCTCTGTGTTGGTGCCTCCAAAAGTGACGCCTGGGGACAGGATGGCTCCTGTGCAAGTTAATGCTGAGGAATAAAATACGCTTTCCCCACCATAGTCCTCCAGGCTTCTTCACTTCAGCACACAGAACCACAAAGATCCTCTGGTTCTGACCCCCGTGCCAGAATCCCTGGGGCAGTTCTGCGGCGGGCTGGGAGGGGGAGGCGGGCGGGGGTCCGTCCCCGGGCCCGGACCCTCCCCGCGGGACCACCGGAGGGCAGCAGAGCCCAAGCCAAGGCTGCAGCCCCCCAAACCCGCGGGCAGCAGCACCTGGAAGCGGCTCCTCGGGTCCCCACGACCCGCTGCGAGAGCCCTGTGGGAGGCAGCTCCCCTGCGTGGGTAATCCGCAGAAGCCGAGGTGTGAGCGTGAACTAGTTGACGCGACTGAGGCGGTTTCCTAAAAATCCTAAAAAAAAAAAAGTAGATTAAAATATATACTACGTAATAAACATATAGAAAATTAAAATATAAAATATAAGCAAACATGTTAACATATAAATATATAAAATATATTTAAAACGTAAAAAGTTATAAAACAATCATATGAATGCATGAAATGTATCGAATAAATATTAAAAGGTATAAAATAATACAAAAATACAAAATAAACATAGAACATAGTAGATATATAGAAAATAAGCATAAAAATCTATAAAATAAATTAATAAAAATGTGATTATGGCGATATTAAAATGGTACATGGTTTTTATATTATGAAGAAGTTTGGAAACAGTTGAGTTGTCTAGTTGCAAAGAGTGCATAGACGTGAGGCACACGTACATGACCTAGTAGTACATGAGGTAGAGAGGAGAGGGCATAGTCAGATACCTGCACAAATGAGTGCTGCCTCTCAAAAAATGAGCAACCAGGGAACTGCTCTCTTTCCCCTGACTCCCACAGAGCTGTATAAACAACTTGCATAAAAAAAAAAAAATTTTTGAAAGATTTGAAATACATGGGACTATCTGCTGAAGTTCCATTTAAAAGTTTCTACTTCGTGCCTTGTGTGTTGAAGACTAACCTTCGTAAGAAAGTTTACTGGTTTTTATGGTGATGAAGTAAACACACATGGATTCTTTCCAAATATCCAAAAGGTATGGTAAAAAGACTATATTTTGTGTTAAACATACTGGAAAGTCTAAATAAATGTGCAAATGCAAAGTCAGCGTCACTGGCAATGTGATTAGGCAGAGCACATAGGCAGAAAAACCTCTTCAAAGGCTCACTATGCATAGCAAGGCTCTGTACAGGAGGCACTTGTGAAGGACTGTGCAAAGTTCTCATCTACAAACATAGATAAGTCTTGGATATGTCTAATGTAAAACAAAACAGGTGCAGTTTGGAAAGTCTGGATGGAGAAGTCGAGTATTTAGAACTATGAAGAGTTCAGAATTAAATGTCCTCCCCAGGGCTATTATTCATTTTAGCAGTTAGACAATATCATGAAGTATTCACCTGAACAGAGGAAAAAAATATAGTATGTAAGGGTTATAAATTAGAAACTTTCTAGTCTTTGAGTGCTTGACTTGTTTTTAAATTTTTAAAATTTTTTTTCTTAATTTTTAAAAATATAATCGACTAAAATATGAAAAAAAAAAAGAAAAAAGGAGGAAAAAAAGAAAAACCAGATTCACCTGTAAATGAAGCTTTAATGTAGTTTTTTCATATCCACTCAGGTTATGAGGAACAGAGACAAGGTTGTTGCTGTGAAACTCTAGGAAGGAACAATGGCACTTCTGTAGCACTGGTACCATCACTCATGTTTGCAGATGTATCTTTTCCTGGCCCTGCCAGATAGTCTTCCAAGACTCTCATCCAGCACTGTCTATCTCTGTCACTACAGAATGTATTTTAATATTACTTAACATGAGCAACATTATAACAGTGTAAAGACAGATATGCTCTTCAGCATCCTCTTTTTGTGCATCAGCTTTGTTTGTTTGTTTTTAAATTTTGACTTGCAGAAGTGAAATTACATAAATACTTCATGTATAAACTGGGGAAATGACATTATTGATCTCCTTGGGAGATACTACCTCTACTTCCTAGGAGAAGACCAAATAGATAATTAAAGATATGGCCTGAATATTTTAATGACAAAGATTCTCTTCATTCTTCTTCTGACTCTGGTAACTACCTCTGATCATCCAATCCCATGAAGGATATAGAATGATTTGGAAGGATCTGGAGAATGAAAATGGCAAATATTAGAAAATTATAAAGTGATGAACATCTGTGAGGAGTAGATAGAAGACTAAAAAATAGTTAAAATGAATAGAGGTATTATGACCTGTACAGAGATAATAAATGGGAAATTCTCAAGTTTTCTACTATTGCAATTCTACAGTAAGAGAATTTTTGAAAGACTTACTTTAAAAAAAAAAAGACAAAAAAAGTTCTTTCTTTGTAAATAAGAATTTAAAAACCTTTTAGCCTTTTCTGCTAATGCAACTTCTTAGTTTCTTATTGCACGATTGTAGGTAGGTAAGTCTTGACATCTTTTAGAAGTTTGTGGTTGAGAGGAACAAAGCAGAAAATTGTTTCACAGACTTCCTATGGAGAATTTATCTAGAGTCTGTAGAAGGAAATTCTTTTTTCTTGCAGAAAATATTTTGAATAACTTTGTTTTGTTGAGTTGAAGAAATTTTACTGCAGGAAAAACATAAACGTTCACCTTTTTTTTTACTTACTTGCTGGATAAGCATCTGCCTAGCACACTGGACCCCTCAGAGATGTAGTAACTTGTCTCAAACTTCGTTGAGGAGCAATTCAGGTGCCCAAACACAGGCAGCTAGTGCCTCTTTAGATGCCTTTGGATGTTCAGGACTACTGAGTGCTGTGACTTCCTGGGGTAGCACCTGGCAGCCACGTGGATACCATGAGGCATCTAAAACAGTCCTAGACAACTAAAACACACCCTATGGGCATAAGGACCCCAAGGAATCAGAAACCTGAAAGTGTCAAGAGCTGCAGAGTTAATGGGACTACAAGGGCAGGGCCTAGGATGACCACAGATATCTCATTTCCTAGTCCCCATTAGCCAAACATCTATAGAATCACAATTTTTCCTTCTTACTCGCTTGTTAATCCATAATTTAGGAAGTACCAGCTGCCTGGAGGTCTTGGGAACTGCAGTGTGTGGAAACGATGTTATGATTCCTTGAAATCAATATTTTCCCTCAGAAAAGGTTTTTTGGAACCAAGGCTTCTGTTGGAAAAACAATATATTGGAAAAACCACATGTTTTTCATCTGATGCAGGCTGCAATCAGAGGGTAGAGTAGATACTCATCTGTTTCAGTCAACCATTGCTGAGTATTTCAAGAAATGTTATGAAGCAAGTTTTCTGCCCAAGATCCAGCTCTCACTGGCTGGGCACTCTCAGCTGTTGACTAGTTTTTCAAAAGAACTCAGTTCCTATTGTGACTATTATGATCAGGTTTTCAAAAGACTTCAACAGACCAAGTGCTGAACTCCTTTGAAAGTGTCCTAATAATTATTTAGGTGAGTAAACAGCATCTGAGTCTGGTTGCAAAAGCTGACTCTTTCCGGAAAGTCTTACCACATAGCAATGCATATTATCAACCTTAAATTTTCATGTCCCCTGTACGTGATTTGCCTTTATATATTCTCAGCATTTGAGCTGTTTTAGATACAGTTTCCACAAAATATAAATAGTGGAGCAGTTATAGGCTGCACTTGGGTGTATTATTTTTAATTCAGAATCAAAAATGTAGCCTTCCTACTGATGAATTGATCATGCTAAAACTTGAATGTTGTTATTGAGCAAAATTTCCACATTTGATGATGAGTAACAAGAGCAGATCTGATAGAAGAATGAGGGTGAATTCTTCAGTTAGTGTTTTACCTCAAGACCAAAGACTAGGGGTAAAAGAGCCTGTGCTGACGGCAGTCTTGGACCCAAGGATGGGAGCACTGGGGACAGCGGTGAAGGTTTTAAGCCCTGTGTCTGTTACAAAGTTGGATTTAACTAATTCCTGTCACAGTGCTTAAGAGGCAAAATGCCCAAACTTGTATTCTTGGCAAAACTTCTGAGTGAACACATTATTCTCAATTTAACCCTTAATATATGTGAAAATGCAAGAGTATAGCAACACACCGTGTAAAATCAAAGGCTCATTTAGACTGCTGTCCTCTTCCCAGGAGTGCTCAGTACTGCAGGCCTAGCAAAAGAGTGTAAGAAATAATGTTAAATAAATAATGTTTTTAAAGTACTTTTTCAGGATTTGACCTCTAAGAAGTTATTTTTGTCTGGTTTATATTCATTCTTTTGCCTCCATAGGATCTTGTGGCAGTGACTTCCACAATGGAGTTTCATGCTATGTGAAAAACCTCATCTCTTTTATTTCAAACCTTTTGTCTGATATTGTGGTTGTGTGTCCCTGCATGCTGGCATGTGAGAAATAGCCAATACTCTGTGACTTTGTGGAATTGTATCATATCCCTCCATCCTCTGCCCCTGTTCTTTTTTTTGCGGGTACAAGGGTTATAGTTGATGTAGTTTCTTTACTAATGGGAGTCTTCCTAGGCCTCTGACCCGAATTTTGCCCTTCTCTGAGCTAAATCCTCTTCTAAGTCACCTCTGTTTCTTTGGAAATGGGATGAGACAAACTGCCTACAACATTCAAGATGTTTTTGCCTCAGATTTCTATTGTTATATAACGGTATCTTTTATGTTTCGTTCTCAATTCACCTTAAAATTCTTAGCATTGTATATGGTTTTCTGTCTACTCTTAATCATGGAGCTGATGTTACAAAGAGGGAGGCACAAGGGTCCCACATTTTTTTATGGAGTGTGAATACTGATATAAATGCCTTCCTTGGGTCATGGTTGTTTTTCCATTTGTGTGTAGATGAACGCAGGATTTAATTTACTGCTTCTCCCCCCACTTGCTGTGAAATGCATCCCTTCACTCAATTAACCTTACAATCAACCTCTCCAAATATTTTTGTAACATGATATGTTTTGTTTCTTCATTATCAGTGCCATTTTCATGTATGCTTTCAGCATACTCATGCACTTCATTTCCTGGGCAGTGTTTTCTCTGTAATGTGAAAAATTAGCAATCTGTCCCTTTCCTTTATTTACCATTTCAGCTAGTTGATAATCCACTTGAGGAACTTCATTCCATACCCCTTGGTTCCTTTCAGAAGCTTGTGTAAAAGGCTATTATGCTCAGGAGCCTGAATGGCTGGGTCATATAGACTGCTATTGCTCTGATGGAATTACACTCCTTGGAAGAGCAGACTATCTGTCTTAAAGAAATCACAAATCTTTAATCATTTATTCCTATTCTTACAAATATTGCATAAGAAAATCTATTATCTCAGTTTCTTGACCAAGGTGCTCAGCTGTGTCATCAACTTGTCATAAAAACTTTGTATTTCATCTATAATTTCTTTATCCAAAAGCAAGGTGTTGGTGCAGTTGTATACTTGCACTTTCTTTTACTTTTTGAGGCAGAGAAATGAAAAGTGTTTGGTCATTTGGGACTCATGCAGAACTACAGATAGTATGGAAGTGATACTGTAAAGTGAAATATTTATTATTTTTGCTTAAAGTTAGGTAAGAGTGTCTAAATTATATTATGTTGGTTTCACGAAAACTCTCTCTGATGAGCACTGTATTGCTCTATCTTTTGAAAGCAAAGGTTCACAATAGATAGAATTACGGGATTATTTTGAACAGTCTTTGAATAACTTGTTTTCTGACTGGCTGGTTGCTATAACCTCATGCTGCCCCTGATGTATTTTCTTTGGTTGGAAATTAGATACCTGCACAGAGCTGCAAACATCATCTGCAGAACATGAAATAGAAAATCTTAATATATTTGGAGTAAGGCTGCCCTATATATTAGATACAAGAAAGTGTGCTTTGAGACGTGATGCTGTGGAAGTTGTACTTTCTTCTTTCAATTATTTAAACCACTTGAGCTTGTCTCTCAAACTTAATAACACCATGAAAATTCCCTGGTGAAACTACAGTTTATGATACCAGGTAGGCTGAATTTTATTTTCTATTTCCTAAATTATTATTTGTCAGCAAGTGCTACAGATTGCTTTTCTGTAGTTGTCTTCCACATGATAGGTACACTGAGATGTTTTGTGTCTTAGACTCTTGGTCATACAGAGCCCTTTACAAAAGTATTCAGAAATCTCTCTCATTCTGATTATTGTTGACTTAGGAAGGGCTTTGGTGTTTGTTCTTAATGCTTAGTATGTATGGTTCTATCAATTAAGAATTAATCTGAGTGCAGCTGAAGACATGGATGATTGGGCCCACAAAATATTTGGATGTCTCTTCACCCTGCTCTCTTTGTGAACTGGAGAGGTCCAGAAGCACCAAGCATGCCTGGGCAGCTCTGTTTCTGCCTGCACTCGTGTTTTGTCCTGAGGCCTGGGGAGGCCCCTGCTCTCTTGGGTTGTGGGTGTCAGGAAACACTGTCATCCGGGCAGGAGCAAAGTCTGAGAAGGGATGAAGCATCCTTTGTGAACTGGGTGCAATTGACTGGCTTGGGTAACCTGGTGGAGAGGGGAACAGATCTCTCTGCTCCTCACAAATTCTTGCCAGACCTGTGTTGGAGTATGTATTGTGTTATTAATCCTTGGTGGTAATGATTGTG
>JAYRBT010000042.1:63798256-63828408 GCA_036023395.1 Myiotriccus ornatus | reverse complement strand
GGAGCTCATCCCCACCTGTAGTGCAAAGCAGTGTGGGCAGTGTGATCTGCATGAAATTCAGGATGTATATGGTTCATGGATGCCGTATGTATTTTTATTTGCACGTGTTGGGGTGTTGCTGGTACAACTTGCCACTTGTCTTCTCTTAAACAGCCCAGCTGTTAGAGCAGTCATTCAGAAAATGGGGGTTTTGATCTCTCTTGGGTTATTTTTCCATTCTCTCTTAGCTGCAAAATGTATCACCAGTCCTTGGACCGGGTATGCTAAAAAAACCTGCACTACTAAAGTGGTATCTCTGTAACTGTATGGTGGAAAGCATTTCTTTAAACTCCATGGAAAATTTACAGGGAACAGAATGTTTTTAATGAAATACTTTTTTTTTTTCTTTAAGGAATATAAAGCATAATTTTCTTTTATGAATATAAAGCATAATTAAAATTTTTTCATGAAAATTTTTATATTGATGCTGTTGGTACAAAATTATCAGTCAAATATTTTGCCTGTTTCTACTATAAGCACTGGCAATTACGAATTCTGGTATGAACACTTAAGCAATAACACAGGTTTACCTTTTATTGATATTAGATATTAAATTCCACAATGAACTAGTGTCAGTGACATAGTGCTAAAACGAAGCTCTTGAAAAATCTGGGCTTGTATAAGAGATTAATGAGGCTAAGTCTGTGTAACTACATAAAGCCAAGAGGTAACTAATGGCAAAAATGCTAGCTAGTACCTCTACAATAAAGGCAGTGATGTAGGAGGAAAGCATAGCTAGAGAATTTCAGAAGAGAAGAACAATGCATTTTCTTTTATAGTTGAGGCAATTAGTCCAGATAACAACCTGCTAGAGTGAGCTGAAGTCACCAAGCAGTGAAGAGAGATTTTTAGGTATCTCTCAAAAGCAGCTGCTACAGTTGTATGAATAATTACGAGTGGGACTAAGTGTTGTACTGGAGTGCTTAGGGTGGATTGTGGGGACTGGTCGGTAACTTCTGCCCAAGTTGCTCTTTGGGGCTTTAACCCTTTTGTACATTTTGGCTTGGGTGTGTGCTTGAACTATGACTGAACAAGATGGCATGTGTCACTTAAATCACCTGATTTTGGGTTGTTACCAGTGAGATGCTAATGATGCCAAAGCTGAATTTATGAGATAGATTGGATACTGCATTTGTTGCAGCCCAAAAGGTGGTTTCGTGGCAGCAACACAGAGAAATTACCCCTGATTATAACTGAAATGTTTTCAGAACAAGGAGAGAAAAACAGATTTGTGTCTTAAGGACGTATTTCCAAAATCCATTCAAGAACAGCTAAGAGAAAGAACCAGCTAGCTGTAAGAAAAGAAATGCTTTTAAAAAGGGAATATGTTGTTGGCTCCAGCCAGTTGGCCTAGAGATGTTATAGGCAGGACCATTACAGCAATTAGTGTTGGATTCATTCCTCTGAAAATCAACAGTAAAACAAAACAGCAGCACAGTGCTTTGATGAAGCATGGGATGGATTGGGGAAGAAATCCTGTTACAAATTTACATGCTTTTATCCCAATATAGCCCATCTTTTAGCAAAACTGTTGTGAAACACGGAAATTACTCAGGCAGACCAAAGCTACAAGAAAACTGGGACATGCTACTGTCTAGTATCAGTTTTGGCTAAATCTTCTGTATTTAAGTCCTGGTTTTCCTGTGTTGGAGGTATTAAAACATGTCAATAGTGTAATTCATGAGAATGTGAAAATTCTCCAGCAGTTTTAGGTCTGGAGCTCAGACTAAGCTGGACAAATGCATAAAACATGGTTTATACCCTGCTGAATGGGAGGTCCACCAGCACTGTTGCCTCCTCTCGAGTGACAGAGGTATGTGTGTTGGCTTCAAGGATGTCAAATTCATCCTCTGTCAACCTGTGTGGTATGGACCACTGTAAATCCCTCTCTAAACTTCCATTTAAAAACAAGTACTGGAGTCTGTCCATCAAAGCTAACATTCTGTTTTCCCCGGTGATGAATTGCCGTAACATTTGATAAACACAGTATGCCATAAGAGGGTATATAAGCCACAGTTATCAAAAGTTAATTTTCTAGACTAAATATTCATTTGGATCATTAGCACTATTAAATCCTGTGTCAGTTTTTAAGGAGCTGGCTGTGCCTGAGTGCTAGAAGGAGCCTGAAAAGAATCATATCCTGTCAAGATAAATGATTGAACTGTTCAATGAACTCTTTGACTGGCATTGGTTCCAGTCATGCCAGCTGAAGCTCAATTCCTCTTTGTCTGTGTGGTCTTGTTTTCACCTTGCCTGTGGGGTGAAAGCGGTTTGATGTGACCCCCTCGCAGACGGAGGCATGAGCCTAACCTCTATTTACACCCTGTCATAATAGGGAGCTGGCAAACACCGCCGCTTGCCGCTGCTCTCCTCCTTTTCTCTGCTTTTTTTTTTTTTTGTCAAATAGTTAGAAGTTGTGCATTCAAATAATAATCTAATTAGCATAGTGGGCTTATAACATCTTGTTTATGTTGTCTACTCTATTTTGAACAAAAAAGGAGCAGAGAAAATATGTTCTCTTGGACGTCTTAAGTACAGCCTTAGGGACTGCATATGAAGTGGAGCAAGAAGGTAACTGGATAATGTACATATAGTTTTGTCCTTCTGAAATTAAAATTTGAGATATAAACTAATTCCATAGTCTGAGGCTCAGACTCTGATTTGAAAGTTGGTGTATGACACTTGATACCTGATTTATTTCTCGGCATTCATCAAACCTTCTCTTAACAATCCGAGTTTGTTGATAGTGCTGCATGTTTGCACTGACTCTAAACTCATTTATTTTCTGTTACAGTTGAAGTATTGTTCAGCCCTTTTTCTTCTTGGCCAAATTTTATGTGTCACCTACTGTCTCCTGCTTCTTCTCTTCCTTTCCCTCTGGTTCATTAATTGTTTCTTTGGCCAGACCTGGAATGGCAAAGTAGCCCAGTTCCCCAAGATCTCCCAGCTCCATGCTCTGAGAGTGACTGCCCTGGAGCACCCAGGCTCCTACAGAATTCAGTGGAAACATGCATCTCCCCTGGAAAATAGAAGGCAGAAAAGACTTTCTGGGGATTCTTCTGGAAAATAACTGTGTGGATTTGAGGATTTTCAGGTGAAGTGAGACACTGCAGGTCCACTTGCACATGTTGTTTCAATAATGTGGGGCAGAGCCCTGTTTAACTCTACAGTAGATGCCTCCTGACAGTGATTTATCACCATAGTGTGTAACAGGTTTGTGACCTACAGCAGTGACTGATAGCTCCCCTAGACTTCACAAAAAGGAAGAAAAGAAGCCTCATTTATAACTACAAAGGAAAGAAGTGATTCTAAAAAGAAAGAAAGGAAAAATGTGCTGATGAATCTCCTTTACCTTTTGAGGGATCATTTCTATTTATACAAGGAGATGAGTTATAATAGAACTAAAATTTATATACCATTGTTTTATGGCTGAATTAAAAGAAAAGATGATGTGAATGAGATGGTACAATGTGGGGAGATAGCTAGAAATCTATTATATAATATATACAAATATAATTTTAGAAAAGGAAGAGTCCTTTTGTAATGGATAATGGAACAAGAAAAAAAATATTTTTAATCTATCCAATTTATAATTCAAATTGAATTCTTTTAAAAGTAAATCCTGATGTGAGCAAAGAGAGCAGGAACTAGATACATTCATTGGATGTCCTCTTGAACAATTATACACATGTCCATACCAGATGGTAGATCTAGTGACAATTGAGTCAAACTGCTACTGTTACTGTGAAATAGGTTGAAGAAACCCCCAAATTTGTGAAGAAGACATTAAATCAAGTTGCCTTAAAGGGTAAAAATCATTGTCCTCTCAGGGTGCTCCTGGAAATGGAGGAGATGTGTGGGAGAAATCTTTCAGAGTGCTCAGTGGGAGCCTTAACAACTCCTTCGCTGGGATGCCTCTGCCCTCCAGGCCCACAAGATGGGGAGTGACTTAGATAGTCATGTGTCTGACCTCTGAGACCAGCAGAAGGTTTCTCTTTTTGTCTCTTCCTACATCATAACACCTCAGAGAGGAAAACTTCCACTTCTCTCCCTTGTCTTCCTTTGTCTTGTTTGTATTAACCCTGGAAGGCAAAAATATCCAAATTAGTTTGTGGATTTTAATGGTGTTTCAGACCCCCTTCCATGTAAGATGGTAAGGTGTTGTATGCTCTGTAATACTTCACTTTTTGGTCCTAATGATGGCTTCTTCTACCATGTGTCATTAGTGGCAATGAGCTCTGGAAAACCAGCACTTCTGCTATGCAAGCATTGTACTTTCCAGCTAGTCCTGAGTGACTCATGAGTGCTACGAGGGACACTGAAGTCAGCTGTAGATGGGTGTACTAGTAACAGAGCCAGTTAGACACTACCAAAAAATGTTCTTTCTTCTTTCATGTGGGATGATACTTAGTTAAGGAAAAAGACTGTTTTCAGGAGAGGACAAATTCTTGAAACTGCATATTTCAATCTTTTCTAGATGAAATTTTTGTTTTTCTGCTTTGGCACACTTGAGATTATAAAAAGAAAACATTTCATCTGAACTTCCCCTTCTTTCTCTCCCTGTGGCTATTGATTTGCAAACCTTTTCAGGATTTTAGCTTTTTTGTTCCACTGGGAAAAGGAAAAGTTTGGATCCTCTGATGGCAGAGGACAGGAAGGCTGCTCAAGGTCAGCTCAAGGGCCCACACACATCAACAAGGCACAGCCTCGAGGTTTCCCTGCCCACATTCTGGTCCCCAAGTGAGGCTCCAGCATGTAGCAGCCTCTGCAGCAGCTTATGGCAGAGAAGTCCCTCGCTAAAGCCCTTTCCTGGAGCAGCTTTGTATGCACAGCCAAGCCTTTTTACTTGTGCTTTCTTCAGTGGCTCAGGGTTTGTCCCCTACATTACTTCCAGGGGCTGCTTGGTTTTGGAGTAAGCTGTGAACTTAGAGCACCGATTGCATTAATTGCTTTCATGCCAGCATATTTCCATTGTGGCTGCCATTATAGTTGTGTAATGTTTCTTCTCTCTGTTCTTTCATGGCTTTCTTTGCCTTGACAGGCTCAGTCAGATTCCCTCATTCACGTCTGCTAATGTGAGGGTTGAATAGAATAAATCTATGCAATGATGGCTTCGGAAAAGAGGGAGGGAGGATGGTGGAGAGGTAGCTGTCTCAAAAAATAATTTCTACTTAATAATTGGGATTTCGATAGACAACTTCAATTAGTTTGCCCCATGCAAGATGCTCATAGTATCAGTAGTAACAGGGCCCCATATCCAAAAGTCTTATCTCCCCCCTGCTCCTTTTTTCCTCAACTTAAAAGTCACCCAAGCGAAGGAATAGACAATGCACAGATTACTTTATTTGGCTTCATCAGGTTTGCCAGGAGAGGAGAATGCTGCCAAGCTCCTCAAGACAAGCTATGCTGGGTGCTTGCCCTTGTGCCAGTGTGAAGACAAAAAAAAATCAGAAGCCTTGAAAAGAAGCTGGTGCAGCACATGGCTCTTTCCCACTCCTCACAAATGATGGCTGTTGTGCTCATTAACCTCTTCTGGGGCTCAGTCAGTTCATGCTGTGCAGCAGCGGAGAGCTGAATGAAATAAAAGGCTCGCAGGACCCATAGAAACGCCATAACTCCTTCATTCCCAACACACACGCAAAGGCCGCCTTCCTCGTGGAATACCAAGTGCCTCTCGTCAAACTCTTAATAAGTCAATCCCGGCTCCATGTGGCGGTGACAGCTCAGATTCCAGCACAGACGCGTGGGGCCAAGCCCGGCTCCTGATTTACCCCACTGGCTTTGGCAAGCCACCTCAGACTCGTGCTTGGCTTCGCTCTGCCAACATGGTCGAGTGAGCCTGAGTCTTCTGCAGACATGGGCTCAGCTTACCAGCCAGACCAGCCCTGTCACCGTGCGTAGGCTAGTCCTGCTAGATCCTCAGCAGGGGTCTAAAAGGAGACATGTACCGAGCTTTCCACTTATAAGATCATTAAATAACTCCATAATAACATCCCTTATAAAAAAATGTCTTTTTTATCTGAGTGGCTACGGTTCTGATAAATGAAAGAGAATCTCCTCTTTGTGCTTATAAATGAACAAAGAGGACTGTAGAGGCTGATCCAAGGCCCACAGAAATGAAAGGAAAACCAAAGACTTCAAGGCACTTCAAATGTAGGCTCTTCTAACTTAGTAGCCTTTGATTTTAAGGATTTTTATCTCAAACTGAAGAGGACAAAGCTACTGTTTAAAAGGAACTATGAGCAGTTGAAGGGCATGACAAACTCCCATCTGAGGATGCAGAAGGAGTCTGTGTGCCACAAACAGACTAAGATATGAGCTCTGGTATTTGAAACAAAAGGGAAGAATATTTGAAACGAAGCATACAGTTAATCAGGAAAAACTGAGAAAACATAACAAGGAAAAAAACCTCTAAATAAAGTTTTCTGAGGCAGTGTGAATGATACAGAGAAACACTTTGTCCCAAAACTGAATGTTTTCTTTTATCATTTTTCACCTGAGTTTAAATATCAAAGTGCAAAGTATGCAGAAAACAAAAATAGGAAGAAAACACCATTGCAGCAAAACATATATATTAAAACATATGAAACACATCTAATTATGAAATATGAATGCACTGCCTTGGACCCCAAAATACAATATTAATCAGTGTTTCTTAGATGTCAGTGACTGCAAGATGAAGAGCTGCTTTCCCTGTCTTGTGATTCTGTTGACTTTCTGGATAAGGAACTATTTCTGGAATAATCCTTTTCTACTTTTACCACCCCAGGTCCAAATTACCATCGATTCACAGAATTCTGTGAGCTTTTGGATAGTGTCCCTTTTGTTGAGTCAGTGAATATCCTGTTTTGCTGTCAGAAACTGAAGGATTGTTCCCTTGATGCCTTGGTCAAGCTGAGAAATCTTTCTAGGCTCACCATGCAGTGAAAAATAACCAGATCAAGAGTTTTATAATAGCAATTTTCAATTTCAAAAGTACATCAAAACTGCTTTTTTTAATAATCCTGTGTGTCTTTAAAGGAAACACATCAGAAAGTCTATAGCTTGTCTGAGAATCTCAGAGAGAAGCATGTAATTGAATTTACTTTTGTTTCATTTCAGTTTAAATTCATGAATGTCTGTGTGCTGGTCTTATGCTTGGTATGTAAAAACAGAAAGCAAAGCCTAGTTAAGAGAAGCAACAGCAAAATGGTATGAGTGTTTCTAAAGGATGAAAAGTGTGTGGTCTTCATTCAGATTTCAAACTGGTTTGACCCCATGTCATCCTATTGGCTTTAGTTATTGTTCTGATTTATGTTAGCACAGACAAGAGCAGGATTAGATATAAATGTGGTAGTCCATTGTTTAGATGAAACTTGTTTGTCTTCCATACTATCATCCAGAGAAATTGACTAGAACTAAATAATTTGAAATATCTTCTTTTTTTAAAAAAAGATATATAGAAACATCTGTATGCTCATTTCATGCAGAATTTAGAATTAGAGATTGAAACATTAAAGAAAAAAAACATAGTTCTAGACCCTTATCATTCTTAGACATATTTCTATCTGCAGTGTTTCAGTAATTAACATACGTGAAAAGATGAATTCTATAAATGATCTACAAATCTTATCATCTGCAAATACTGAGATTGTACTTTTGGTAAATTGTACCCACTGCACTGAAAAATGATTTAAAAAGTGCTATTTTTTTATTCATGTGTACCTAACTTACCAGAACATTGCACTGCTACTAAGACCCACCTGAGTATGCGTACTCTTGTGTGACTTTTCTAAAAAGGGAGTCATTTATTGCTTGTAAGCTGAACACCAGATAAGGCTGGCTTAGCTTGGCTGATTTTTTGAGTTTTAACACAGTTAGGGGAAAGATGTGTCTTCCCTTGTGTACCACCCCATGGAACACTGGGACTAGGCAGAGCCCGCTGGGTGTAGAATACGGCCCTTACTGTAAAGTCTAATATGGCTTGAATTTAGACAGCAATGTGAATTATATGTATAATGTTTGTATTCTTAACCTGGGCTGATGAAACTAGGTGAACCAGCAACAGAGAATGGAGAACACTTAGATGTAAGTGGCACTGGCTAACATGAATAGCCCAGTGCAGCATGGTAGCATGTCAGAAATATGTTGGAACGTGAAGATTAACATGAATTCAACAGAGAAGAGTCCTCTTTAAAAGGCAAATAAGGGTAGGTAAGTATCTTTCCGTATCATGGAATTGTTTCTGTTAATTAAACATGATGGAGCCTGATGTGGTAGCCACTGATGTTGTCTGTTTTAACACCGAATAACTTAAATGGGAGCAAAATGGGGCAAAGATTTTCTAGACCAGAAGTTGTCTTCTTCATGTATTTGCTGCCTCCTCATCTCCTGTTGGGTGACATTTCTGTAAAGTCTCTTCCAGAGGGGCTGTGATGCTGGGTCAGGCTAGTCTGATACCTGTCCTCAGCCCTAGAGACACAGAGAGGTGAGGAGACAGGGCAGGAGACTGGCTGGGGAAGGTGGAAGGACTGGAGAGAACAAAGGAAGGACACGGAGAAAGAGGAACTTTGTCAAGTAACAAGTGATATGATGGGGGGAAAGAGTCTCAATTTACACCAGGAAAGATTTAAGTTGGATATCAGGAAAAACTTCTTCATAGAAAGGCTTGTCAAGCATAGCAACAAGCTGCCCAGGAAAATGATGGAGTCACCATCCCTAGAGGTACTTGAAAGACGTGTAGATGTGGTGCTTAGGGACACAGTTTAGTGGTGGACTTGGCAGTGCTTCATTTATGGCTTGACTTGAGGATCTTTAAGGTCTTTCCCAACCTGAATGATTCCATGATTTTATATTGGCTTGAGGCTATATTTTGTGACCTTTGACTCGTGACATGGTCCTGGTGAAAAAAGCTTTGTGGAGACTTTCTCTCAGACTGATGTGAGACAGTAATGAAAGGAAGTTATCTTCTCTGTGCTATCTCTCTCCCATAAAATTTAATTGCAGAAATTGTACATGATACTGTGTCAAAGATATGGCTCATCAGATAATTGTGCCTCTGCTTCTGGGACTTATATTTCTGTTTCTAATTTGTGTAAGTGGTTTTAAAATGCTACATCGAATTATGTTTAGAACACTATCATTGTGAAAAAGATGTGTAGGAGTCAAGAAACACTGAAACTCAATCACCTTCAGCAATGTTCTGCAGTATATGTGTTATTATGCAGCTTTTAATTGAAGAATGACACTTAAGTTTGCAACAGAATAACAGAATCACAGTGAAAAATGAAAAAAGAATTTTGGAAACAACTTTTAAGAACACTTCTAGGTTTGGTTGTTTTGTTGTGGGTTGTTTTTTTTTTCACTCCCCCCCCCCCCCCTTGAAAGACTGGAAATAGAGATTTTATAAATAGGTGAACTAGAAGCCTTATGTGACAGTGTTGAGTATGGCTACACTGTGGTGAAACAGTGTGAATGCTCCTCTGGACATACAGTGGAGCTGCCTCTCCGCCAGCTGCACTGGTTACCACTGCCATGTAGCTTTAGCAGTGTGCTCTCAGCATGACTGAAGAAATGATCATTTATCCAGATTCTTTATGAACTTTGGAGCTTGTGCTGTGTTTTGTGTTGCTGAAGCCTGGGTGGTTTTAGTGCCTGAATTAGCAAGTTAGCAACAAACTCCATGGTGACCTGCAACCACTGCCTCCAGGGTAGAGGCAGCCTCAGTGTCAGTCTCTGAACTTGAACTTCATGTTGATAATGAAGTCTCCTAGAGATGCTCCCCTCTCTGTGTAGGGAAGGATAGCCTCTAGCTCAGATACCTGCTATAGTAAGAGGAGAACATCTGGATGTTCTGGTATTTTGGAGTCCTTTGAGGATGCAGATTCTTGGGGGAAAAAAGAAAAAGGTAACAAAGACTGTGCGCCTTTACATTAGGAGGCAGACTAACTAAAACAGAGCTTTTTCAAGCAGAGCGATATCCCCAAACACCACAGTGTGCCAGAAATAAAAATGATTAAGAAAATAACAAGTGAATGCTCTGCCAGTGATGAAATTCTCCAAAGTATCGGAAGCCTTAAATGGGGCACTGTTTTGTGCTTGTAAAAGAGGACTGCAAAAAAGTCTCATTATTTCTGCAGGCAGTAGTTAGCTTCATATTCTGGTATGCCTTAGTTGTTGCAGTTAAATCTGGCAGGGCAGGCTAGGTGTGAAACTGTGCTGAGGAATGTCGCACTAAATCTGTATCAGAAACCAAAGTGAAAGATGAAGCATTTTTGAGTGAGCTGAGGTTGTATCTTTCATCATCGTGGGAGGCAAGCAATTTTCTGAGGGGTAGGTCGTGGCTGCAGCTCAGAGCTGAACACCTCACATTGTGAGCAATTCAGAAATAATGCCAAACAGCACAGCTAGACTTTGCCAATCCACAGAATTACACTTTATTGTATGAAGTTTATATTAAAGGATCAACACTTCCCTGAAACATGGTTGTGTTGGATCTGCAGTCAGGACATCAAGAGAAAAAAGAAAGGCTGAGATAGAAAGAGGGACCTCAGTGTCAGAGCCCAAAGAGGATAAAACCTGCAGAGTTGCTACAGGAACCAAAAAGCAGGACAAGGATGGAAGGGTACAAAGTTGGGGTAGGTGGGATTAACTTGTGAGAAGCAGAACACTGCAGCCAGGGGAGGTGAGGCCAATGTGGATGCCCACTGCCCCCACTCCTGTGGATGCTGTCCCAGCAAGTACCACCCTGCTCACCAGTGAGCAGGAAGACCTTGGTGCAAAATCAGTGTATTGGCAGAGGCAGGACTATGGCTCGTAAACCTAAAGCCATTAGAAAAGGTAGAGGTTTTATCAGAGCCCTTCTGATTGAAAGAGGATTGAAAATACCTATCGAGTCTCCTTGCTGCATGATTCCCAAAACAATGAGGTAAGCAGTGTCTCTTATAAAGAGAAAATTACTGGATTATGTGTGCTAATTAGGGCTCTGATATACATTGTCTATTGATTTGTCTATCAGCCTGCTGATTAGCATTCATATTTCTTCATGAAGGAAAGCACTGAAAAATAGCTTGAATCCCTTTTTCCTGCTGACAGCTGGCTGAGCAAAGAGAAGAAACCATTGCTATGGGTGCATGCCTGGCAGAAACACTGTTTCTGCATTTGACTTTCCTGCTTATGACAACATAATGTGATTTTTTTTTTTCTTTGCCATGTTTTCAAACATTTCCATCATCTGAGGAATTAAGCACAATACTTATCTCAGTCTGCTTGTGGTGAGTTATTAGTCACAGGTTACCCTGACAGAAAGTCGCTCAAGGCATTTTCATGGGCAGGAAAAAAGCAAAACCAGCCCACAGTCCTTAGAAAATGATAAATTTAAATACAAACCAACTATTTATGAAGACAAATACTAGTGTACGGCTACCTATCACCAGGTTTGTTTCGATCTTTGATTCTGAGGTGCGAAGATGTGGTCCTCACCCTCTTTGGCAACAGAGATTGAGAAAGTTTATTTTTGGTTGTAAGAGCAAAAGATAAGGCATGGGAAAAATATGGCCATTTTTTTTCCCCTCTTTGTTTTTGGCAGTGCTACTTTGGAGGAACCCTTCCCTTTTATACAAAGGATTCCCTGGCTGTCAGTTTATTTTTCTATAGGATTTTAAATCTCTCTTATAGCAAAGAAAAAGTAAATGGGCTTTTGATAGTTCTATGACATTTGTAGCAATGCAGGGAAGAAAAACCCATGCAATGAGCAGACATAGGGTAGGTTGGGGAAACTTCAGAGCAGAATGATGTACAATGGAAAAGTAAAGTGGTAGGAAAACAAATTATTTAAGGGAGAAAGACTCTATCTTAAATTAAATCCTAGATAAACTGTAATAAAAATAAATCCTGCAAATGCAAATATATCAATTAATTTCTATTTGTGAAAGATGCACTGTGTGGAGTAAGGTTTTTCCTTTTTACTTTGTCGTTCTTCAAAAGGCTACTGTTATTTTTCCCACTAGTACTGATCAATGAAAGGGAAAGCTTGTTTTCAAATAAGATAATTTATTAGAGAAAGAAAAAAAAGAAGGTTGATTATGGAAGCATTGGCACTGTTCTTGGGTCTGTGACCATGGGATGTAAGAGAATATGGAACAAAGAGACCATATTAATAGACTGCAGTAACAAAATAATTCTTATGCATTTAGCTGTCTAGGAGATGCTTTTAACAAGGAATATTATAAAGGGAGAAAAAGTTGTTAAATGGTAAAGATCAGTGTGTGTTTGCTATCTTGGTTTTCCTCTGCACCCATGATGAAATGACTGTACACATTAGTCACTACAATCCTCAATTTCCATGCCAAGCTCTTGTACTGAAGTGCTGCGGTTCAAGGGACTTAGAAAAAGAGCTCCTAGCTTCCTCTACAGCCATGCTCACCCAGCCCTTCAGAACTGGTGACAACATTTAGACCTGTAATTGCAATTTCATCTATGCACTCGCCTGCATTTATGTTCCTTCTTTGCAAGGGCAGATGGTACTTGATCTTTGCTTAGAAAGAGGTGGCCCTCATCCTCTTCTCACATCCACTGCATCCATATCATCTCTTTAGTTCTTGTTCTTCTCCCTCCCACAGAGACCACAATTTTTAAAGCAGCTGAGAAATGTAGAGTCCTAAATCTCAGGGAAGTTACTGAAATTTGTAGTTCTTAAAAATGCTTTTGTTGTTTTGAAATGGGACATAGGACATGCAAGGCATACTTACATCAACTCTATTCCTACATCTCCGGAGATTATTTTCACAGGCATTGTGGACCAGCTGGGCTCCATTTATACCTCTTGTCATAGAGTAAAACAGGAGACATTTTAGAGTGAATCCACAGAGTTCTGGGACATAACAAGTGTTAAAGGTGTTTTGATGCATCTCAAACCTTAGTGTTGCAGTCCTCATCCACTCTCATGCACACATGTGTGGACACACACACACAAACAAGCAGTATTGAAAATTTGGCTTCTATGTTCTCACCCAAAACGATGAGTTAAGACACGTGAATTGAAAAAATCAAGGGACTGACTGACAGTACGAAACTTCAGGTTACCCACATGGCAAATACAGTGTAATTGTCAGTTCACAATAAATCATCTTGTTGTCATGTAACAGACAGCATGGAGCACGTTAGTCTACATAAACATCCAATTTGCCTCCTTGTAATGAAAATGCTGTTCTCTGGGAATGCTGCTGCAGTGTTTTACATGCTCTCTTGCTCACATGCACATGTTATATGAAAGGATGCTGTTTTCATAACTGAAAAATATCACTGGAGAATAGGCATTTTTATTAAAAGTGTGTCTCCTGCTGACAGTTTACATATTTTGACAACCTCTTGGAGATCAGCAATAATCAAGTTGAGGCCATGCTGTGTATGGCCTCAGTGATGCGTGACTGGAGTGGCAGAGACCCCGCTCCGCTTCCCGCCCGCACTCACCCCCAGTGTGCTGGAGTGGAATTCCAAGTGCAGCTCTGCATTCATTACCACCTAATTATCTGCCTCAATGTCTTCCTAAGTAATTTTTTCCTCAAGACTAAACTCAGACCAAATATTTTTATTTACCTGTGCTGACAGATTTTCATCTGTGAAAGAGTTCCACATCATCCCATTTTTGCATTCTTGTGGCTCCAGCCTGAGCAGAGGCAGCACTGAGGGATTAGATGAAAGTTATTTGGGGATGTGAGGTTGCTCTGCTTTCTGCTTGCCAACTATAGGCAATTTTGCAAAAAGGGAAGTAAGTTTCGGGCTCCCCTCTCCATATCCCGGTACATTTTGAACCATCACATATATAAAATTAATAATCCTTTTTTCCCCCGCAAAAATTAAATGTAGTGAAACCTTGATCACAGAGAAGAGTAACAAGAGGGTGACAGCACAGATCTATCACAAGGAACTGTAGGTTATCTTCTACATGGACAAGCTGTTATCTTTTCAGCACTTAATTTTTAGAAGTTAAACTGTTAAAGGAAGGCTTTTGGTATTACAAACTTTGGTATTATGAACTTTAATACTTATGGATGGATCCTTTGAGTGCAAATGAGAATACAATGTTTTTGGGATATGGTGTTGGATAAAAAGAAATTTTGTTGCATTTCATGGATTTACAACCCATTGTATAGATAATTGTATGGAACTTACAGACAATAAACTTGCAAGAAATTACAATGGACGAGACAGAATCAGTTTTGAGGTAAAGGATAGCCTATTCCCTACAGAGTTGCACAGGACTATACCTGTGATCCCTGGGACTAAAAAAAAAAATTAAAAAATCTCATTTATTATTGTGACCTGTAGTTTCAGAACTGCTGGCAGTACCATAGTGGCATATTTTAACTTCTGAATGTTGCTTAATTTTCACCTGCATTTGAACACAGTGGACCCATTCCTGGTAGAGCAATTACACAGTAAAGCAAATAAGGGGATAGCTTACACACCACTGATATCTGCTGGAAACCAACTGAAAATGTAAAATGGACAAATATATCCCTGAAACGTGTTGTTCAGTAGGTTTGCTTGGAAACCCTAAATAGCACATTGGGTGACAGAATCCTGGAAAGTATTGAAGATGGATAGAATAAAGTTTCTTCTCTCTCGAGACTGATCACCACAACAGGGTACAAAGTGGGTTTTGATCCTCATGTATTCGAAGGAGGATTTTTTTGAAGCCTCGCTCTTTCAGGTTCCAATTAATAGAGGAATGAAGGATGTACTCTTACTCGTCTCTGACTGTCTCTAGAGATCTCACTAGAATTTGCTACCTTTCTTTGCATGCATAGAATATGGATTTTGGATGATGTGGGTCAGAAAAAAAGGAAGATAGTATATAAAATGGGTATATTTATAGGCAAATGAATACCAGCTGAAAGTGTTTCCTGCAAACCTCTGTGATTATACAACTTCCATAAGATAGATTTTCTTTTCCTCTGCTGAAAAGTAACCCAGATTTAGAGAGAAACTTAGTACCATGCACATGGCTTCAGCACAGCCAGATTGCTCCTGCTTAGACCCAGTGCTGAGCACAACTTATAAGGAAGAGTTTTACTCACCATAGCTAGAGTGGTTTAACAAAATATCCTGCCAAAACATCCCTTCAGGCTTTACCTTGTTTTTGATTTGTCCTTCATCTTGGTGTTATATTTAACTCTATCTGGTCTCTCTCTCTGTTATGTCTCATGGAGACAGGCTACTCTTACTAGTCCATGCTGTGGAAACTTTCACACAGGCCCTCATCTACAGATCAGTTTAACTTCTGTTACTTCCTGAATGCCTGCACATCCACTGTACCTGTCTAGGTGTTTCAGCTGCATCACACAAAGAATATCACCATCATTTTGGAGTCTTTTCTACAAATTTCTCCATATTTCAATATCCTGAATTTGCTTCTTATTTTCATTTTGTCTTCTGCAACAACCCTATTTCCTGTATCTAGGCTGCTTTTCAAAAACACTCTATCTCACCTTCATTTTATTCAATGATGCTGGTTGTGACAAATGATTTGTCTGTCCCCAGACACACTTTATCTCCTGTTGCCGCTTTTTCAGGTCTGCCCCCATCTTTTCTTTTTTGAAAATTCTAGTTGAGAGCAAATGGTCATTAAAATAATTCATATGCATCACTGCCTGCACACAGCCAGCCAGAGCAACTAAGAAATCTTAATGATGTTACCTGTATCTGTTTCTGTTTACCATTTCAATATTTGCTGTTTTTTATTTTTATAAGGTATACTGGGTTAGGGAATACAAATTTGTTTGGACCAGAAGTTGTCCTTCTTTTCAGATATTTTCTGACAATATAATAATATAAAATAATATAAAAATTATATTAAGTAATATAATTCCCAAAGGGGAAACTAGTGTTAGATGGGGCCCTGAATTCTAATTTAGTACAAACAGTAAAAGTCCTGATAAAGGTGAACAAGTCTATACATTTCCAGAAGGAAATATGGGATAATTCCAGCTTGATAGCTGGTGCTATCAGCAGGATGTCCTGCTGATCCTGGTAACAGGACAAGAGGCAATGTATACAAACTGAAACACATGAAATTCCATCTGAACACAACTTTTTGTTGTTGTTGTGGGGGAGTTAGCCAGGAGAGGCTCTGGAGTTTCTGTCTGTGAAGGTACCCAAGCCACATCTGGACAGATTTCTGAGCAACTTGATTCCTTCGGCCCTGCTGAAGCAGGAGGTTTAATCAGGTGGTCTCGAAAGGTCCCTTCCGTTTTTGATTTGGGAATTCTGTGATCACTTATGGTTGAAACAATAAATCTTTGTTTATGTTATCTGATGCATGTTGTGTTCATTCCTTACAATGCCGGTTTTCCTCAAGGCGCCATGTTTTCCAAGTTAGATGTCTTATGTGAGTCCAAACGCACTGTATCAGCACAGCCTGTGCAGTAAAAAAGTGTGAGGAACTCTAGCTAATGACATAATCTGTAGTGATGTTCACTGACCTGAATGGCCTATTTTCTCAAGTGCATGGAACTGTTCACTTTGCTCCCCTTGTGCAGGGTAGGTCTTGATGTCTGACTTCCAAGGTTCAGACTGGAAAAGACATTCAGGATATCACATCCTAGTGGATGGAGTCTTTTAAATGCCTTTGTGACTCTGTGCATTAGAGAGTGAAGAAATAACAGAAGCCCTTTATTCACTCAAACCAGGATATTTCTTTATTTTTTTTGTCCCAATGTGTTGCATCTTGAATTGTAGGCAATGAATTAACTGAAATATTCTTTTTGGAAAAAACAGGAAAACAAGCTAGCACTGGACACACAAACAATTTCCTCAATAGTTTGGCTAAGGAGATTGCAAAAGTTGTACTTTATATAAAGTATGAGATGTGTGCTCTACCTTTGTTTTTCAGTATTAGTTATCCATCAATTGATTTTTTTTTCCCTAGAAGTGATTCTTCCCGTTTCTTCCAGATTTACTTTACACTCAGTGCAGTAACCTTTTGTTGGCTTAGAAATATAGGATTTTAAATGCAAGGTAAATCCAGAATTCAAATATTCCATATTCCTTCTGTGTGCATTGCTCTGAACTACATGGTAGGTAGAAGAATAATAGAAGAATAATAACATTCTGAGGAAAAAATATCCATCTTTAAGAGTCCAATTTCTTCCTATTGATTCAGGCAAGGAGTGAGGGCTATTAGCTGTGACACCTAAAAGCATTTACTGCTTGCATTCAGAAAGTCAGTGGAAAAATGGCTTGCTCTGTGGAAGAGGAGGTATTTCTAAATAGCAATAGTTGCTTATGTCTGCTTAGTTACAGCTTTGCAGTGCACGACAATATCCAAATACAGCTGTTTGTAATGGAAGTTGCTTCTAGGTTTTCATCTAAGGAATCTGCTCCCGGATGAATGATGTTTAGAGAAGAAAACTCTGCAGAGGTGAGAGTTTAGCTTGGCTTCTCACGCACTTCCCTTTATAAACACCTCATCCTTGCCTGGACCTCCTATTTGGGGTTAGAAAAGTTTAAAGAATTGCTAATGAGAAACTCAGCAGACCACCAAGATTTGCCAAGGGTTTTGTCAATTTGTTCATTAGGTGGTAAACTATGATGTTGTCCCAAAATATTGGTGTTGTTGACTTAGAAGTGTAACTCCATATGGATCTTCAATGATTCCCACGGGTGAAGAACCTCAGCCTACTTTGGAGAGAATCTGCTTCACAGGTGAGGTTTGAAACCAAATGCCCAGACACGATCACTGAGTATCGGTGCTGGCTGTAGTGCAGCTGTAAAACAGAGAGCAGGCATTGCTCTGGCAACGGTGATGTGGGATAAAGCAGACGCAAGGTTTCTCCAGAGGATGATGTGTGTGGGAGTGTGTAGATACAAACATATGCATATATATGTAAATAAAACCCTCTGTATGGATATCTAACCTCCCTCCAGTCAGTGCAATCGTGTATTGCAAAGAACAGTGTGCTCATGCAGCAGGAGCAGAGATGCTCCTGTGGTTGGTGCAGGGGTGCACCCGGCTGCAGGCAGGAGCAGGAGGTAGCCCCATCCTTATGCATGTGCCAAAACCAAGGGTACTCAACACCCACAGCATTTTGTCTCCTTGTACAGTTTCTGAGGGATTGGTTAAGCGCTTTCGTATTGCCCAGTCTGGGTTCCGTGGAGCTGTAATTTATCTGCTTGTTAAGTGGATGGTATTTAATATCAAACGTATTCAAAATTATTAAAAAAATCAAATATTTTGGGTCACATGCACAGACTCAACGCCTTGTTTCCGTTCACTGCTCTACAACATCTTAGGGTTTTGTTTGTTTGTTTGTTTCCCCCCCCCCTCATATTCAGCCCATGGGAATGTCTTGATTTAGTGGTGGCATTAAAATGACTTAGCAAAATATTAGCACTATTTCAATATCTTCTTTCACAGCAAATTTTTTTTCCAGGGTGGGGAGGTTTTGAGAGCATTGTGCCTTGTTTCCCTTCTGTGACTGCGGTGGTGATGCGCCTGGCTTTGTGGGGACCCCTCGGCTGCCCTTTCTTCCCTTGGTGTCCATTGTGGCAGGCTCATTCATGCATCCCTAAATCCAGCGCGTGCAGCAAAATGCTGACTTCCAGGGGCAGGAAGGGCCTTCCTGAAACCGCCCCGCTGGCTAGAAACACTGCATTTGTTTTATGTCCTCCTCTGGAAATAGCCGAGCCCCGAGGAGCCCGCTCGGCTTCCCACCTAGCGCGAGTGAGCCTCCCCCAGCCCCTGCCCCGGCGGCAGGGGGACAGCCCCTGGCTGGGCCCCCCGACTCTCCCTGCCCCCTTAATCCCCCCGCCCGCGTTGCCCAGCCAACAGCCCAGACAAGCAGGTGATGCATTGACAGGGAGCAGATGGTCTCCCGCCGAGGTAAGCGGGGCTCAACAATGAAACCATATTGATCATATTCCTCCTTTTATCTTCTTCAGCTTCAACTTCGGTCTTGAGGTTTCTCCGCTAATAAAATCTCCCCCCTCCCCTCCCCCGGCTCGCCCCCTGCCCCGTCATCACAGCCTGCCAGCAGTTCTGGGGAGAGAGGATTCTGAGCCTCCACCCTGCCCACCCAGCTCCAGCTCTGTTTCCTCTCCTGCTGAAATCCTTTTGCAAGCAGGGACGATCGAAGGGAGCTCATCATTTCCCTTCCCTAGATGCAACCACCTCTCCTGCTCCCCAGGACCCTTTAACCCTTGCACCCCTCTCCGTCCTGCCCTCTTTCCCATTCGGCATGGGGGTGAGGAGACTGCGAGTTTCCTCTGCCCCCTTCCCCAGCCCGGCCCTCCGAGGCACAGCATCCTTCACTGCCTCACCTCCCTCTTCCTTTTGCCCCCTTAACCTTGTTTTTGTTCATGAGCGTGGAAAATAGACTGAGGAGATAAATAATTTGCTCCCAATTGCCCTGTCGGGTGTCTGCCCTCTCTTATACCTCCCTGTGGCCACGACTCACTCAATCAGCTCAAACGTGTTTAAATGGAAGCAAAAGTTAGTGCCTTTAACGAGAAGAAGCCCTGGAGCTTGCATCTTGCTCTTTCCATCGTGTGTCCCCCCTCAGACGCTGGTGTACAGATAAATAAGAGAGAAAACCCAGGCCCTCTGCCTGCCGGCCTGCCACCCCCTCCCCTCCCTTCCCCTCCCCTCCCTTTCACCAGCCTCAGCCCTGCATTCACCGCTGTGTGAAGATGCTAACACCGAGGGCTTGGGCACTGTTAGCCACTATTCACAATTTTAATACTACTTCATAGCTGTCACATAAATTCATTACTGACTGCAGGCTTAGAATGGCAAGAGGGAACTTTTAAGAAAAAAAAGAGGATAAAAAAGGACCATGTAAGGAAAACGAAAAAAGAAATCCTAAGGACAGTTTGCTATGGTATCTGCACTTGTTTGCAGGTGGTTTTTGAAACTATAACTACTGTAACTCCACTCAGTGTTCTCTAAAGTAGCTATTACATAGTGGGGTTTTTGTGTGTGTGTGTGTTTTTTTTTTTTAATCTATTATGGCAGTACACACACACATTTTTTTTTTACAGTAGATAAAAATGCCTATAAAAGCTTCACCCCTTCCTTTTTTTTTTTTTTTTCCTGAGGGAGTAGAGGAAAAAAAAAAAAAAGAAAAGCAAAGAAAGAAGCTTGTGAATGAATGGAAAACAATGCAGGGTCACAAAGCTGTCGCAACCAATGTCATAGTGGTGCTGCTGGGCAGGCTTACAGAGGACTTCTTGTTCCTTGATTTTTATGGTGATCGGTAGAACGCATGTAGCACTTTGCGAACAGGTTCAGGACAAGTGGCAAAGAAAAGGCTCCTCACAATAAACTCTTTTCTACAGCATTGGGGGCATTATGCCTGCAAACACCTGTAGTTTTCAAAGAGGGAGCTGTAAAGGACACAAACAAAAAAATATATATAAATAGGGAGGCAAGATACTGTGTTCAAGTTACACTGCATGTCACAATTGTTTACAATGGTGGGCTTTTTAACTCATGTGAGACTATGGAGTTTAGAAAAGTCCCAGAAATATTACTGAATGCAAATGCCAGAATTTAGAGGATGCTGAGCTTGGGAAACAGAAATGAGATGAAGAGAGAAATGGAAAGATCAGCCTAGTAATCTGTCAGGGTATCAGTACCACTCTTCGATGGTGCTGCAGGAACTAGGACTCTATTATTCCTTCTGAAGTGCGTCTCTGGAATGGCCACCAAATCCCCACAGTCTGTGAAGTAGGGGCCTGAGCTGAAGTCCAAGGAGTATCCTTATATTTGGGCCACCTGGCCCAAGGGGGCTCAGTATTACAGTCCAGACTTGGTACTAGACACTAGTTAAATATGACTAGATTGTTAAAAAACCCCATTTATCTTCCTCTCCAATGTTGGAATAAAGTAACAAAACATGATTAAGAGGACATATAAAAAGGCTTCTTAGCTTCACTGACTTTGGGTTGGTGAAAGAGACATCTCTGCACCCCAAGATTCCTCATTCCAGTAGGTATATTGTGAGCCAGGTTCCCAATACTTCTTGGGGTAAACACCCCCATACATTTCAGAATAGGTAGTTATTTTCTTTCAAAACCTGTAATGAAGATCCTCATTAGCATCCAGCAGAGCTCTGCCCAGAGAGAAACTTCTTCTCCCTCCAGAGCAGCTAAAGTGGTTCATTATTTCATAAAATTAAAATTTTGTGTGGAGCAGACTTTCTTGAAATTTGAGAAAATTGATATAACTTATTATGATTCTCTATATCCTTCTCCATTTCCCTTTTCTCTTCCCAGTTTTTTCTTTTGGATTCAATTCCTTATGTTTCAATTCCTTCATGTTTCCCTCGGTAGATTTTTCTGTTTACTCTGCAGTCTTAAATTTACCAAAACCTGTCTTACTTTGGTAAATTATAAAAATTCCATCATTCTTTGTCTTGATTAGTTCTGTTGCTAAAAACTTTGTTGAAAAAAAAAAAAAAAGAATAAGACTCCTCTATTGCCCCCAAACTTCATCCTACTTCTTCCTACCTCTTTTCAATTATCAACATAGCTGTGCACGCAACTTTGTTGATTGATTGAAATATAGTATATTTGAACCAGAGAAGACTGCTGCATGTTTCATTTGGAAAGTGATCTGATATCTTGGCTAGGGCATTAATCAAAGGTGGGGAAGTGACACTCCTCAGTGCCTTGAACTATCACATCTTGTTTCACTGAGGAGTCTCTGGACTGAAGAATGACTCTTAACTGGTACACAGGTATTAGTTGATAGAGAGTTGGTTTTTGGAGGGATCCATGGAAGTAAACGAATGCTTGGCAGTTCAAGATCACTAACCTGAGATCTGCAGCTCCTTTGTACGACTTTCCTGCAAATTGGAACGAATTGGGAGCCACTCATGGTAGAAGATGAACTGAACAATATGATCTACTTAAGAAATGAAATAATCTTCTCTATTCCCTAAACTATTTGAATATGCTTTATTAAAAAAGGAATACTTTTTTTTTTAAAGATAATTTGAAGCTTTTCAGTTATGTCTAAGAACCCTGAAAATACTTGCACGAGAAGAATTAAGTACGAAAACTCTAAAACTGCAGTTTAGTCTTATAGGGGTCTGGCATGTGCTATTAAACCTACAGTTTAAAATACTGTAGTTCAAAACATTGTTTCCTGCTGAAAAACTTCTGTTTTTCTAGTTGTTATCTTTTGTATTAAGATGACTGAAAGAAATGGTTTTTTATTCCTTAGATAGACCTTAACTCTAGAGTTGAATTAAAGGACAATGAATCTTTCTGTTGACCTTGGTGGGCTTTGGCTCACTTAAAACTTCACTGAAATTGCTGTGCAGGGACATACTTCTCTGATTCTGTGAGTTTTTACCCCTTTGGGCAAGTCTTATCAGACCAGTAAGTGTATCACATCCACGAATTTTAAATCAAATGTACATGCATGTGTTCCTGTCCTGGTGCAAGTTAGATGTGCTTATCTTACAATCTGAACCTGCATTAATTACCCTGAGTTAAACAGCAATCTGTTATCTTTGGCTAAAGCATAACCAAAATTTTTTGTTTAGGACAAGCTTTGGAATATTTTGTGAAAACTTGATTCTGTCTTGGTGTGCTGGTGATAACACCATCACTCACAGACCTTAGCACACAGCAGCAGACGGGACAGGTGAGCTATTGCTGTTCCCAGTCTCTGTGGGCTTTGTCAAAACAGGGTTGGGAATAAGTGGCATTTCCTTGCAAGTTTAAAGACATTGTAGTGCCACATGCAGTCAGGGATTTTAACACCTTAATTATGTTATTGGAAAAACTATGGTTCTCTAATTCCTTTTGAAATGCTGATGTGCTTACCTGTACCTTGTGATAATGACGTTAAATAAGTTCAGTGTTGCCAGCGGTGATTTACTGGAAGGGGTGGTATTTTTTCTGTGAGAACTTGAGACTGATAGCTTGGTTGTGGGGGGCAGATCTGCTTTCTGTATGCTTCGTTAGTTGTTGCTTGACCATGGACTGAGATTAAGATATTTTCTTTGCCTTTGGATCTGTTCCAGACAGTTTTTTGGACATCTCTGGACCATTTGTCTTTCAGAAGTCCAAAGAGATATATACTATGGCCTATTTTGGTCAACTTGAGGTTGATCAGACAATGAACCTCATATTCAAATGGGTATTGGCTAGGACAATTACAACATAATTAATTCTTGCAATTTATCACTTTGTAAATCACTAATCTGCAGCCTTAACCAGGAATTCTTTACAGCTTTGTATAGTTCTGCTAATACCAATCAAGAGTGGCCATGAGGCCAAAACCTTTCAGGATTATCCATCTGAATACTTTCATATATAAATAGTATTACTGAAGTAGATGGGACTATTTAAAAGTATGAAACTATGGAAATGGTTGCAGCAGTGAGTGTGTAATGTGCCTTTGTTCATTATGAATTGCTTGGCATATTTGGTATATATATAAATACCTTCAGACATGTATATTTATATATGTGCTTATGCATGTAAGCAAAATGTATCTTCTCTTCCAGCAGTGCCAAAGTAGAACTGCCAGTAAAGCAAAGAATGTGACAAGGTTTCTGAAAATGGCTAAATACTATTATTTGTACTTTGTCATTTAGTTTTGTAATGTGTATAGTCCTGCTTTTTTGCAGTTCCATTTGGCTCTGGTGAGTTTGCTGACTGTGGAAAGACTATTCTGTTTGAGATAAAGTCTTCCTGACACTCAGAATGTACTCTTTGACCTATATTCTCTATTTCTGCTTTCTCATATGCACACTCTTCCTTTTGTTCGTGGCAAGGAAACAGATTAAAGAGATAGCAGACAGTGTGAATTTTCAGCTCTAATAGGGCCTTTAAGCATCATCAAATAAGATTATTACTTTGAGAAGGGCAAGCAGGGTGTTTGGCTCAGCAGCCTGACAGCATGTACTGACTTGTTCTTAAAGGTGCTCTCCTGGGCAAGAATTACTACCAATTACCTGTGTGTATCTGAGTGAGGACTGCTGGCCTGGATGCTATGGCGTTATCACTACAGAGCTTTTGGATTCAACAGGGTTTCTCTAACAGGGTTTGTAAGTAAACAGTATTTTAACTTCCAAATGTTTCAAAATATAACCCTGCTGCCTCCCTGGTGACTGCAGTCATTGGTTTCTGCACTGGGCACACCCGTCTTGTGTGAAGTAAACTGAGACAGGATCCCAAGTTTCCTAATTGTTTTCTGACTGCACAGAGCACGGAGCCTATGAAAGAGCTGGGATTAAATCTGCATCTAAGCAAAACAAACAGGACCCGTTTATTGTAAGCTGAAAGAGGCAGACTGGCTATAGTTTCTGGCTTTTGCATTATTGTCATCATGCTACGAACACCATGGCTTCTCCCTTCGTGCTGACAATTGAAAACTCCAATATTCCATACTTTAAAAAAATAGTCTTATAGTTTGTTGCGTGGTTTTCCACTCATTCATGTTGCTCCTCAGTAACTTAGCAATGACAAGTCAAGATATGCACACACCATATTGTTTTACGTGTTTGACTAGAACACTGACAGATTAATAGGAAGGGTAAATAGCTACGCACTCTGTGGCGGCTCAGTGTGGGCTGGCAGGATTGACTGCTGCCAGACTTTGTTGTATTTGCACAGAGGAAGCCGCAGCAAAAGCCTGCTGGGGCAAGGTGACGTGGGTCATGGGTATTTGTTTCTCATCTCTATAGAAAACAATTGTCCTCTCAATGGAAGACAGCTTTTGGAAACTATGTGGTTCCACTAGTGGGGAAGCATTTGTACTTCCAGAGCGCTAAACAAAATGCAGCTACAGAGTGGCAGATGTGTTAAGTGTCTGCAATACACTGCATATCATGCAGAAGAGCTTGGGTTCATACACTGATAAATTATTTGCATCTATTTCTTTAACTTGCCCATTTTAGAAGAAAGTGAGTATTACTCAGATTTGCATGGATATTTTCCTGGAAATTTCTTCTATGCTGAAAACTTTTCTAAGATGTCAGTTTAAGAAGAGCACAAGGGCCTGCATTTGCCTGTGAGATACCTGCTTTGGTTATTGCAAAAAATCATTATTTTAACAATTGCTAGAGAATCTCCTAGGAAGCTCATCTGAGACCACACCTTTACAGAATTAGATACCATAAAAATTTACAGTAGCACTGAGCTTTTAAAGTGATCATACACTAGACAGTTATCTAAAGTAGTATTTTTTTTCTCTAGTTTCCAGTGTGAGGTGCATCACAAAGCTAGTTTTAGACAGGTGAGATAGATAGAGATCTGAGGTCCAGAGTCAGGAGCATGGCTTCAGCTGTGTAGATGTTGGGAGGGAAAACTAAGGCACTAAGATTCCTTGAGTAAATGGTCTCAGTGCCGCCTCAAGAGCTGGAAGCCCCTGTGAAGAATGTGAGAACATATATCACCTGGATGTTCATGAGGTAGTTTAGGTAGTGCTAGTGGTGGTGGTATAGTGGGAGAGACTGTTTGGGAGGCTGAATAAACCCACCCAAGAGGGTACCCTGTGCTGATTCCCCTCCTGGCCCCCTCCAAGTACCTGAGCTCAGTGGTTGGCTCAGCTGGGGAGTGCCTCTGCACTTAATACAGCTGTGTTATCAGGCAAACCTAATGCCATCTCTAAAGGTCAGTCAGAGGGCCCTGCCCAAGGCAATTTTAAGCCAGTTTCTGAAACTCTGTCTTGTGTAATAACCTTCTTCCTTTCCTGAGTTATCCTTGAGGATAAACTGGTTTTTTTTCCGATGGACTGCAAAGATGCAGAGACTTCCCACTGTGTCTGACCACCACAGAGTGTTGACTAAACAGTGTTAGGAACTTGTCCATGTCTAAAGTTTTGTGTGATGTTCACTCATGAGTTGACCTGCTGTCTGTCTGGTTCCTAGATATGGTTTTATTCTTGGTAGGGTAGTGGCTGCATGTGATGTGTGAAGAGTGTCAGCCTCATGCAGTGTAGGCATATGGCCAGAGGAATATTGTTTTGTCTTACATTCATGCAGTTCATTTCCTTGAGAAGAAAAAAACAAACCAAAACCAAACCAATAAAAAAACCTGTGTAACTTTAATTGAGCACATTTTTGATTTCATGAGACTCACTTAAAATAAACTGTAGTGGGTAGAGAAACTATTCACTGCTTATGTATTGTTCTCAACAACGTTGACAGTCCATAAGAAAATCAGTGTGAGAATCAACCCCCTATTGTTAAGATAATGTAAATACAAGACAAAGTGCCTTAACTCCAAAATGGGAGGAAAAGGGCAATTCCTGTCCTTCCTTCCTGCAGTCTGTTTTACCCTTTCTCTGCTTTGGGGTAATTATTTGCACTATAGGGAGGTGGCCATAAATTACTATCACCCTGAAAGTGTGGTGGCATGAGGAGATTGCTGTGGGGCAGAGTGGAGTGTGAGTTTGCAGAGCCTCAGACACTGCCTGGTGAGATCCCCTGACTGTGAAGTAAATACCAGAGGGCTTGACTTTCAGCTCAAACTGCAAAAGCTATTTTGCATTACTCACAGGATAAAAAAAAAAAAAAAAAAAGAAAATCACGTGTGAGGGCTGTAGAAAGTAACATAATGTATATTCAAGCTCTAATTTGCCTCACTGTATTTGTATAGATGTGATCTGATGTGGTGATGTTTTACGGCAGCTTTGTTAAAATTACTGCAGAAGATCTAAGGATCCAGACTGGGCCCCAGACTTTTTTTTCTCCTCAAGTAGAATATTTGAATAGGTTAATGGCCACAATAAACCTGTGGACAGTCCTGAACCACATCATGATGTGACAGTGATTAGTTGCTGCCATTTGGTAATGGAGACAAGACTCTCTTTTTCCCTCATTTACAATGACCTTGCCAGCTGTCACTGGATCTTTTCAGCATATGCAGAGAAACTGCAGTGTCTCCATGCAGTGGAAGAGGATTCTGGGTTTTGGCTATAGTTTTACTGAAACTTCAAATGTTCTTGGACTATATATATATATATATATATATATATATATATATATATATAGTTTCAGGAAGTGCAGTCATAGAAAAATTTAATATGCTACTGCCCTGAACTTTGTCTTCCAAGGTTTCTGGGCTTGCAACAGATATATTCAATTTGTTTGATGGTAAAGGCACAGTACAGCTGCCACATAAAGAATCTTAACTTTTATGCCTGGTATGCCAGACTCTGAAGTTTGTAGAGTCAAAAGGAGAAGAAACATATATAAGAAACTGTCAAATATGGAGATGCCTGGAATCACTTCCTAACTCATACAGCTGGCAGAATACTGAAAACTCAGTGTAAGTTTTATGGTGTTTGGAGGCTTTTGTATTTTCCTTTGTTCAAATGGAGACACCTTTACCTGCCTCTCAGTACTTATTGCAATACTGTCTTCCCACTGTCTCCCTGCTGTGGGGCAGGCTCCAGCATCCCAGGAATAGCAGTGACTCCTAGGTCAATTCAAGGTGCATATGGCTTGAGATATTGCTGGAGTAACTAGTTAGATCAGGTAGACATCATACCTTGGGAAAGAAAAATGCCCCAGTAACTCTCTTCTGTGCTGAAAGGGTTTATGCATCAGTATTCACAGAGGTCTTTACCAAGCTTTCCCATGGATTTAGGTTGTAATTTCATGTTCCCTCTGAAGACTTTAGTGCGGTTTGGTGCCAGCATGGATATGCTGTGGAGAAACTGCTCTGGGCAAAGCATTGGTTTAAATTCGAACAAAGAAGTTACTGCTGTGGCCTTAGAGCCCTAATAATTGCCTCTTGCAAAGTAATTGTCCTTGAGGGTAGAAGGAGTGAATAGATATATATGGCAACTGGAATCTGTGTAAGTGTACGGGAGGTCTGAGAAGGTAGGGAAATTGGGATCCTTAGAGAGATTATATCCTCCCTTCCTGGTGTGACTTTTGGCTGGCTGGATCTGTACAAGATACTTTTCATTAGTATCCATCACATTACTGAAGGCTCTTCACCTGAATTTTACATGGTGGGATTCATCAACAGCTGTACATTGAGCACTGTTAAAGGATGAAAGTAAACAAAACTTTAATCAAATTTAACGGCTACAGTTGGGTTACCTTACGGATTGTCTGTTGTAAAGTTAAATGTTTTTAATGGACTTTGTTATTACCATTGGTTATTTCTGGAGAACCCACCCTATTTTACATTTTTGAGGCATTGTTTCACTGGAAATATCGAAGAACAGTCTTTATGCAGTTCTGTGCTTTAGAATGTCCCTGCTTGAGGTTGGACCAGATGGCTCACTGTGTTCTTTTCCAACCTTACTCATTCTGTGATTCTTTGGTTGTGTTTGTGATTGGCATAAACTGATACTGTTGAAGATGTCAGTGAAAGTCAAGCACCCAGGCCCCAAGGACTTTAAATAAAATTGTGCAGAAAGGATGTCTCCTGGTTTGTAGAAGTGTATTGCCATATAGTACAATGAAAAAAGAAATAAACAGACATCAATTTCCCTTCTCTAATGAACTCAGAGCCAGCAACAGTGCAGGCAGCAATAAAGAGTACAAAATGCTGCAGTACACATGCACAGTGGCTGCTTTGTATCATGTGTTTAGTAATTTAAGGTCAATAAAATACCCTGATAGAAGCCAACTGGCTCTGAAGTAAGCAGACAGACACTGATTAGTTACGAGCAGGACTAAAATCATAGTGTTAGTTCAATTAATTTGTTTATTTATTATTAATTTTCTCAGTTTGCATGCTCCTTGCCAGGAAGAAGAGGAATATGAAGTTGCTGATTTACTTTCCTTTCAAAGCATTTGCCTAAGCAGAGCATGCCACAGTATATTTCAGTACCACACTCCAGGCTTGCCTGACCCCACATCAGAGGGGTCTCCCTGTGGCACAGAGGCTGAATTCTGACCTGCTCAGTGAGAAAGGGGATACAGGAACAGGTATGAGCCCAGGTGTAGTAGGAATTGGCCCTGATCACTATCATGTCTTGGAAGTTTCAGAATTGGAAAAAATGTGTCACATTTGAAAACAATTCTGGCATCTCCCAAATGCCATTAACAAGGTGGATGGTTAAATCTCCCAGGATTAGGTTCTGTCACCTTTGTTAATTCTATTGCCTGAGTAGTCCTTATTCCATGGTAGCAAAAACAACAGAGGAGAGGTTTAGGATCTGGAGTTCTGTTCAAATATATGACAGAAAGACCTCTATAAAATGGATTACACCTAAATGGTTCAACACTTAAACCTACAGTCAAGATAAAAGTGAAATATGGAATCCAGGAGCAGAATGGCTGTAGAATGACAAAAGGTACTTGAGTAAACCTGTCAGATAAGAAGGCCTCGCAGAGAGGAGGACTGGTCTCACTGCAGCATGAATTATTTGGCAGCGTTGTTGCCCTTCCAGTTTGTTGGGAAATGCACGGATGAGCTCAGGTGGAAGCCTGTAGTTCCCAATCTCCGTTGCAGCCCCTAAACCCTGATGACAGAAAGAGTGTCCCTTGTCATTCAGACACATAGCCCCTGCTTTGTGAACTTGTCCTCTTTCCATAACTTCCAGTGCTGCTGGTTTCACATAAAATAATCCTTGAGTCATTACCCAGCCCCTTCTGTCAATATGATGGGAAGGTGCTGTCAGCGAAACCACTTGTTACCGAGGCACTGGTTCTTTAGAGGCTGTGAGTAACCCCACCCTTCTCCTGCAGAGCAAACATTATTGATAGTTTTCTGCCACAGCAGTTTGTACAAGTCCTGGAAGAAAATCAAGATTTGTTAAAGAGGATGGGTTACTCTTGTTGCCACTTTAGGAGACATAGGAACTTTCATTTCGTGCAATACACCGCTAAGCTGAGAGGCAGGAGGTGTTGTTTTGGAGGCCATGCTCGCTGGCTACTGCCACTTATTTCTGCACAGGTTCTCTGATCTCTGAGGAGCGGGGTGGAGAAACTGGTATAGTTAGGGGGAAACTGCAGCCATGGGGACTGAGGACTGAATTTTAGTTTCTGCGTGGAACTCACCCTGCTGTTATTAACTGAAAATTTGTAATTATGGTATTGAGGTTCATTCAGGCTGAAATTGGATGAAAGCAGAGTTACAATTGGGAAGTCACTTGATTCTGTGGGGGTTTTTCCTTTCTTTTTGTAAAAATCACTTCAGCATTTGTGCTG
>JAYRBT010000042.1:63673630-63798156 GCA_036023395.1 Myiotriccus ornatus | reverse complement strand
GTTACAATTGGGAAGTCACTTGATTCTGTGGGGGTTTTTCCTTTCTTTTTGTAAAAATCACTTCAGCATTTGTGCTGTTTTTGAGCTGCTGGAATATTTTTTTCTAGTGGATGTTAATTTTGTTTTCTTTGCAATGCTCAGAAATAAACCACACAACACCATTCAGAATGCTTATAAAGGCAAAGATGCATGATTTCTTTATTTATTGTGCCATATTATCCCAACAGTCTTGCAATGAACAGGAGTGTTCAGTTTTACATGGCCATATTGTGGATCAGTGGCATAGTCTGGTGGTTGTGGAGACAGCAGTCAACTTATATGCTATCAAATTAGTTCCTGTAGAATTTAATTAGAGAGGTCTGTCTACACCAGCACTTTTTATGGATAGCATTTTGGAAAACCCTTCCTTCACATAAAAATATCTTGACTCTTGTGTGTCTTTATTCTGTTTTGGGTGTTCTTTTAATCAAAGCTTCTGCTGCATTGAAAATCTTTATCCTGTAGCAGCTCACTGTGAAGTTTGTGACTGATGAGAGCTCATTTCAGAGACAGAAATGCTGCTGGAAGCATTGCTGTTTTTGTGAAACAATCAGCTCTTGACAATTAGCAGCCTTATTCAAAATCCAAACATTTTGCCCTTCTGCTACTAGTTTGTTTGTTTACTGATTTTTCAGAATATCGGTTTGTTCCTTCAAGTACAGCTAAGTTTTAAAAAGGCGGATGTGAAGAGGGTTTCCACTGAACTCAAAATCCTTTTCCTTTTTGAAATGAGCAAGCAGAACTGTAGATCCCATTTGCTTACCATGCCTCAGCTCTTCACTGGGAAGCAGGACCAAGGGCTCTGTTTAAGTGAAAACTGTGACAGTGAGTCAGCTACAAATTTTCTCTCTCCTAAATTTCCACATGGAGGGGTGAGCGTGGCCCTCCAAGATCTATTGCCTGGCATGATGGCAGCCTGATGCCTCACGCATCCAAGTCCTCTGCCAGTGGAAACACACCACGTACAAAGGAAAAGTAAAACAAAAAGAACAATTATAGATCTTTGACGGATTTCTGACGCTAGAAAGACCCAATCAAAATTTCTCATCTGACTGTCCTGAAGAGAGGAAAAACACTTCTCTTAAAGATTCATGATGTGAGAGCCTGATAGGATCTGCTGTTTCCATAGAGCCGGGCCCTAGATTTCCCTTTAATGTAATTAAGCCTGAAGATTTATGAATACAACAGGCCAGAACTTGATCCATGTTCATTTTCAATTACTGCAGTGAAAGGCCTCCATCCAGATGTCTCTATTTACAGCATTCACACAGGCAGGACCGGGGGCTGGGGGAGGAGGGACCGCAAATTGTCACACTTGTTAATTCTTCACTGAGGACACTCAGCAGAGGTCTTGGCTTTGACCCCGTGACAAAAGGCAGGGGTCTGCTGGAGCAAGTGCATCAATGATGAGGGGGCTGACCCGCCGACCCACCGGGGTCACTCCCTCTGCTTTGTAGGTATTTGGGTAATAATGGGGGTTCATTCCTTATTTTTATTTCTGTTACAGTGCCGGGGCATGGAAAGAAAGAGAGGAGCTCTGATGTGAAAGACAAACATACATAATGAGAGGATCAAGCTTCCCCTGGCAACAGTAACGACTATGAAATGCTACAGGGGAAATACACAGTACTTAGTGACCCACGTAATCAGGCCTATTTTAGCAGCATTGTTTTATTTTTCTTTTGAACCATTTTTCTTTCATGTTCCCACATCCATATCGTAGTGCAATGAGCAATATTTGGGCATAGAATCTTTTCCCCATCACTGACTCTAACCTGATGCTCTAGGTAGGCTTTTAATCACACGTGTGATGGCTGGTACTATACCAAGTGTTTTACTTTCTGTCTGTATTTTTATTCCAGTTCCTCAAGGCTCTTGACAGACATATGCTAGACGCTTTTTCCCCCCTTGAAAAACGCTTAAAACAAAGTAACTGAAGTGTCACTGTAAAAGAAAACTGTACCTTTTAGATATCTACACAGAGCTCAGTGCTTTGTTCATCTTCGACAAAGCTAGTGAAACACTGTGTGTTCCTAAAAGCAGCAGTTTCTCTCTCATAATGGAGTTTCTATTTCCATAGGACAAGGAACAAGGCTGTGACAGGGCAATGTTGTTTTCACTGAACTATAATTGCATGTCATAAATTAAAATATCTTAATCAGAGCAAACCCCTTACAAATTTTCCAAAAGGATACATTATTTCTTGAAATACCAGAAAGTGTTCCACTCCATTAGCATTTCAAAGAGATTTATTTCTTTTGCCTTCTGAAGCTGTACTTTTTTGACTTGCAGATAAGCTTAGAGGTTTTAAAAGGATTTGAACAAACTTTGCCAAATGTGAAATTATGAGCAAAACCAGAAGACCAAAGCATCCTCTCCACTTTCAGGCAGTGAATAAAAGCTTCACAAACACTGCCCAGGAATGGCTATTCTATAAAGCTATTTGATAAAGAAAAGCAAAAAGGGGGAACAAACACCTGATGCTATCAAAACCATAAAATTTTTATCATTCATTGTGATGAAATTCAGAAGTTCCTGAAAAAAAAATTAGTTGAAAACAACTCAGGAAGAGTGGATGCCACTAATCAGAATAGCCATAGAAACACTGAGTCATTTAGGTTTGAAAAGACCATTTAGATGATCCAGTCCAGCCATTGTAAACCGTGACTCTGTTGTAATCAGCTGGCTACACAGTTAAGAATCTGAATGTGATTTCTACTCAGCTATTGCTCTCACCTCGAGGTATGTTCTAGCTTTAGGCTTAAGACCTATTTTAGGTTTAGGCTCTTGTTTTTTAGCACACATTTTTCCTGGGACTTGCTAAGTCTCGTGGTTCTAGGTTTCAGTGAAACACGTGTTTCTGTGATGAGGCTTCTTGTTCTCACAGGTGGCCTGTAGACTTACCTGGAGAGGAAGACACAACCATTGTTTCAGAGTCTCTACATACTGTACACAGTTCTTGCCCTTCTTTTTTGGGATAGAGTGCTCTTGTCATGCTTCTGATGTCCCTTCGCCTGCAGTCACTCTGAGAAAAGCCAAAGAAGGTGTCTACAGCTTATCAGGGAGGCTCTGGTGTTCAAAAGACTGATCAACAATAAAGAGAAAACCAGCTAAAATATTTTGGTAGAAGAAAATTCAAGATTTTTTCCTGTTGTTTGTGTCTAGAGTGAGAAGATAAGAATCCTCAATAGGAAAACTTGTGTTAAACTGATCCCAAACCATCACGGTAAAAGGGATAGGGAGAGAGTGGTAAGAAGCAGCAAGGGAAGCATCTTTCTTCTTGTTAACCATGGACTGACCACAGAAATTTTTTTTCAGCTGTAATTTATGATTTTTTCAAAGGAAACAACCATTTTACTGCCACATAGAAAGACAAGGATTTATTTTTGAAATTAATAAATGACATCGAAAGTATGTAGCTTGATCTTGATGCACTTACCTGCTCAATTCTTTCTTCTCTCACAGTCAGGAGAAGAGATCAGCCAGTGATGGCAATGCTTTCCATAATCTTCAGTAACATCTGATCAAGTTTTACAGTGCACTCTGTGCTGGCCTACTGGGAATTGGTCCAACACAGAGCATTTCAGAAAACCCCACCTGCAATGCCCTGCGATTAATATTGCAGATATAGAAAAATTGTTTTAAATAGGCACTTGTAGTTCCTGTGCTAGCTTGCTCGGTTGATGCTTGTATTTTGTTTTGTTCTGCATGTCATCCTGAACAAACTCAGTAAATTTTTGTTTAATGTAAGCATAGAAATTCCATAATTTTTGTTTGTGATTAAAGAGCATTGACAAAAGAAATCCCTTGTTTGAATGAAAACTGTAATATGAACATGTTGGAAAAGAAGGTAGATGTATATGCTATTTGCAAGATTTGTCTAGTAGAGAATACTTTAACTACAAGTTATTTAATATCATAGTTAAACATGATTACATTTTTACTACGGTAAGTAAAAAGCATACAAAATTTACGTTCCCTCAGGGAGAAGAGACTTTCTCAAGCAGAGAACTGAGGCAGTGCAGTTCAAGCTCCACTTTGATGGAGAAGGGATTTGAAGCCTGCAGTGTGGACCACAGCCACCAAATTGCATGGCATTGCTGAAACAGCTCGGGGGCTGCTCTCTCCCCAGGATTCACTTGTGTTAATATTCAAACTGAAGTTTTCTACCTGGTTCTCACAGAAGCATGGCCCTGCTGAGGCTGATAGAGATGTGCTGCTTTGAAATCAGTCCTTATTCTACAGTGAAAAGTGGTCTCATATTCCAGGACTTCAAAATGCGTGGTCCTAAGTTTGATATTCAGAAAGTTGAATACATGTTTATTAAATGCTGAACATGAACTATCACTATGTTGTAATTGTAAGGAAGAAATACATTGTGGAATATTATAATCTTCCTTTCATAACAGATTGAGACACTTTTTACTTCTTTTGGTACTATTTATTTACCTTTTCAAAGGATTTATTCTGAAATATATTGTTCCAGTGCACTGGAATTTTAACAGCTGTTGTAGGTAATGTACTTAGTTTTCTCTGCCCTGCCCTTGGTGGATAGGGAGGAGTTCTGCTGGGACAGGGTTTCCAAGGTCAAACATGCTAAAACAACAGAGTTTGGAAAAACAGCTTATACCAGTTGGGTAAAACTTAGCAGAAAAAACTGAACTGTGCTGGGTAGTAGTTTGTGAACTCCGTTGTGACAGACAATGTACGTGACAGGTCAGGTGTGACGTTGCTTCTGGACTTGCATAGCTCTGGTGACTAACGGAGTGTATGAATTTGGATGCTTGAGGTCCTGGTCTCTCTCTCGCACACAGTTTACGTGGAAGAGGGCAGCATCACAAACCTGCCAGCTCCTCAAAGGGGAACACTGGTTTCTCTGCCTCCTCCTTCCACAGGTGGCACTGGCATTGGGGACCTGTGGTACTGATCTGTCTCACCCAAGCCCTTATGGAAGATTCTGGATTTGACTTTGACTCTTCAGAGAAGGCTCTGGGGTAAAAAGAGGAAAGGGAAGGTGTGCTTGTTGGTGTGAAAGGAATCCTGGTCTCTGAGGGTATACCAATATCATTTTGGTGCCCTCATCAATATCCTTTTCTGCAGTAATCTAGCTGTGATTACCAGGGCTCCCACATATACCCTGATTTTATGCATGGGTTTAACCTGGATTTATTCAACTGGACATTGGGACAATTCTTGGTACACATGGGGGTGCACATATCCTTAGAAGATTCAGACTGGAAGCTAATGGGTCCATAACTGCATCTCTTCCTCACACAGTTAAATTTGCCACTTGGCAAAATGATCTGAGATGATGTAAGCTGGTTTATTATTTATTATAAGATCTAACCCTCCCTTTTCCCCCATAATCTCTTGAATTCTGCTCCAGGGATGACTGAGTTTATCCTAGATAATCTCAGCAATGAGATCTGATTGCTTTACTCTCCTTGGAAAGATAGTGTGAAGGTCTGAGAGGTCTAAGAAATTAAGATTTTCTGCCAACATCCCTGACTAAGCTAGTACAAATCTATTTTCCAAGTGTTCCTGTTTCTTTATTAACTGCAAACAGTAATGGTATCTCAAACTTTCATATGCTGGAAAATTTGATCTATTCTTCTACAAAATGTTAGTTTATTCTTATTGTTAGTTATCCTTTGAACAGCCAGCCTTTATGCCTATAATCACATTTATTGCCTTTCATCAAATCCCAAAGTGTACATTCCTCCTTTAGTTCATAATTTACATAATAAGCTCATACCCTTGCTGAAAGTACCTGTGAAAAACCACTTGGTTGCCACTGGCATTGAGTGGATAATAATCAGGTAAGCATTTTTCCTCCCCCGTACCACTGTACTGCTTCTCCCTGAAGATTCTAGACATCGTGTCTTGAGCCACAGCACAGAAGGTCCTTTGAAGTGCCATCAAAGACACCTGTTTTCCTTCCTGATAGAAATTGGACCAAGTAATCTGCTATGCAAAGGGTAAATGACTTCTTACTACAGGGAGAGGAAAGATGCCTTATTTTCAGAGGGACAAGAAAAATCCTAAACTGACCAGTGGCTCAATATGGCAGCTTGGTCACTTTTTTCAAAAAATATTTTGAAGCAAGTAATTACTAAATAACTTTATTTAAAACCAAGTGAATGTGAGTTAGAAGATGGTACTCATATACTGTCTCAAAGTCTCATGAAGGCCAAGATGTTTGTAAACTTCTTTACAGTAGCTCAAATTCAGTGTCATGAAAACATGAAAAGTGTTTTCCTAATCTCTACATAGAACTATAAAGAGTTGTGAAGGACTGATCAAGATTTCTTAAGTATTTTTTTTCTGACTGATGAGCTGTACTTGTTTGTTGTTTTTTTTTCAAAATGTGATTTTTATTAAAAACACCTGATAGAGTTGATAGAACCAAAAGTTCTGCTGTTAATTTAATACAATTGCTATTGTGAGTACGGTTTTACCTTGTTCTCTGAATAGAGCCAGGAGTTTGTTGTCACACTGATGTGTTATAGACACCAGTGCTCTCTTCAATATTCCATTGTTTTACGAAAGTAACTGCTAGAAAAATTAAAGTATTAAAGTTGAAAATCACCAGTGCAACTTCATTTTAAATGAGATGCTGTTATTCACTTGTATTTTGTTTTTCTCCTTGTGAGTTTGATAAATGAGGCACTCACTACACTAGTTAAAATTTCAAACTGCGTATTTTGCTGTGAGGTTTCAGATGAAGTTTATTTGCTGCCTAGGTAACAAATCCAGATGTGGCACTCGTCTGTGTATTTTACTGAATTATGTGGAACAAGCTAAGGACAAACATGGGAGACTGTACTCAGTCAAAGTATATGCTGTGGTATCCCAGAATGTTACTAGGGTAAACAAATACTGTATCCTTGTCATTTGGATTTGTCTGGAAGTGAAACCAGAAGCTTGGCATTTAGACATGAATAACTGTTTGCGTGACTTTCATTATCTTTAGTTGACCTAAGATTGTAGTAATTTCTTTGCGTATTGATTAAAGCCTCGTGACTGCAGTGTTTCAACAGAGAAAAAAATTCAAGCAGAGGGAAGAACTGATTGCTGCTGCAGAACACTAGCAGTAGTTTGTGTCTTTTTATCTCTGATAACTTTAATCTTGGATCTGGTGTTTTAACTGTGATTGACTTTAAAATGTAAGTTTCTGAAGAGCAAAGCTCATCTTGCAGCTGGAATTCATACTGTTACTGATGATAATTTTGCACCTCAGTATAGTACAGAGATAATCCTTCTTGGAAGACCAACTGCATTTGGCCTGCATTTGAGAGCGATTCACCTGGCAAGCAAAAGCACTAATACTTAGCTGCTAAAGGGATTTACTGAGAAAAAAGCCCAGGGTCCTGCCGTAACATATCTAACTTTCTGCTCTATGATGCTTGGCAGGGTAATGAGATGACCTGAGATTCAATAATTTTATACATTCAGGAAGTACAAAAGTTATTTTCTGTCTTTCTTGAGGACAGAAATGAAGGTAATGTTCAAAGTACAAATACGTTGTCTTCTGAATGTATCTTGAATCATATGGATTTCAGTTGGAGATTTTGCAGTTTTACAGCAAATTATCCTCCTGTAACTTGACCTCTCCTCAACCTGAACTGAGTGTGACCCAACAAGGGGGCAGAATCATCTCTCTTTATTTTGGTGAATGGCTCAACTGATAAGAACGAACAGGGGTTAGCAGCTTGCATGATGTTTGTGGTGACTTGTGTTCTCAGGCTCCCTCTCTGGGCTGAGACTCCCCCTTGGCTTTAGGAGCAGAGCTGAGCTGTTCATGCCTCAGAAAGCAGACTGGTGGTAATGGAGAAGGAGAGGGGCAGAGGTGATTTTGAGCAAAGAGCTGTGATCAGTCCTGGCTCCACTGAAGTTAGTGAGAGTTTTGGCATGGACTTGGATAAGGTCAGACTGTGGTGTGGTGTGATGGGGGAATCTATCAGCAAGGCCATGGATGCCATTCCATGCTGGATCTGAATGAAGCTCCTGAAAAGTAGTTTATGATGGAAATGTTCAACAGGAGGCAGTTGGCTGAACAGCAGTGAAACTGAGAAATATTCAGTCATGAGGGACTACAACTGAAGAGATTGGAAATAGTGTTAAAAAAGAAATCAACCCACCACTCAGCTTGCATCTTCCTAGACAATAATAGGAACGGCTTTTAATGTCTAAAGTTCTTGCACTTTAAAGTGATAAAATAAAATTTGAAGGTTGAACAAGTCCATTTTACCTTATCATCACTAAAAGGATAACTAATTTTAGGAGGCAATCTCATTAATATTGATGGAGTTCTTTAAAGATATGGTGAAGGTGGCAGTATAATAATTGATGCTCTGAAATATTTGGAATTATACTGACTTTTCCCTTGGAACCTTCAGCTGAAATCCTGAAAGGAGGATCCTGTTATTCTTCTGTGTACTTTGATAATCACAGAGACTGTAGCACACATTTTCTGTGACCAAAGTCACCTGGAAGAGGTTGCTGACAGTGTTGCCTCAACCTCCTCAGTATTTTCATTTTCTGTGTCAGTGTTTTAAAAGTGGATTTGTACATCTATGATGGTAGTTCTTCTATTTAGTGGCTCAGAGAAATACTGCAAATACATTATATATTCAACATGGATCTGCACCCTGAATTATTTCCCGTTTTAAAAGTCAGTTGTTTGACTTAACAGTGGTGTCTTTGAGAGGCTCCATAAGGTAATACTAAATTTTAAAAAAGTGCACATCTGTCAGCTCTTGACAGTAATGAATCTTAAGTAGGTTTGCAAGTTATTTATGGGTATCAAAGTGATGTTCCTATTGTAGATCAAGAGCCACAGTGTGCTTCCCCTCTCTCCTGCTTTCCCCCTTGCAGTGCTGTAAATCTAACTTCTGCCCATCCTATTGTTGGAAGAAAAGCAGCCATATTGTGCTGATTGCTATTAAATTAAAGCAGAAAGGGGGGGAAACAAATGCGGAAGCCAATCTTACCAGCAGGGATACCACTACCTTTTATTTTGTCTTTTGGGGGTCACAAAGTCATGGCAGGCAGCTGACCTCTGATAACCTTTTCAGTGCCACAGCATGCAGTTTCTTTCGGAAGAACTTAATTAAACACAACTGAAGTTCCTGGCTAACATTTGTTCCTGAAAAGAATCGTCTTTGATCGGTGTTTTCTGCTGAGGGGACAACAGAGATGCTGCTTTTGTTCCGAGGAGAAAAGTTAGCATATGTTAGTTAAGGATTTGTGGTTTCCTATAGTGGTGCTGGGTCCTTCTGAAAATTCACTGAGGTTCTCATCTAGCCCCAGAGCACCACAGCAGTGGAGGAAAACCTCACTGAGCAAGTTTAAAACACATTTTAAATGAGGCTACTCCTACTTATTAAGAGTGATGTGTAGCATGAGCCAAGGTAAATAAAATTATGTTTTCCCTGTAGAGTTGTTGTGTCCATGGTAGTCCATGTCTTTGATATGAAGCGTGAAGTATCAAACATGAATCCACCAAGGCTTGACTGGGAACCCAAGCAAAATTAACTGGAGTAACACAGGCTTTAGTTAGTTCTGCTGTGGAAATGTGCTTGCCACACAGGAGACAACAAGCAGGTTTTATGGTATAGGTTATAAATCTGGAACACTGATTGAATTTAAATAGCACCTGCCAGGTAAAGTGAAGCTCTTTTCATTGGAGAAATATCCATCTATAAGTAATTTTCTGTATGCTTTTTTCGAGTGTGATTGGATTGGCATTTTGTAAGTAAAACCAGTGGCAGAACTTTTGACTAGAGAGAAGGACTGTTAATGACTCCTGGAAAGGTAGCTGTGTTCTGTACTTAATGATTGCAGGATCTTTTTGAAACAGAAAACACTGACAGGTCTCTTGGTCTAATACAGGATGTGTGAGTCACTGTGTGAAGATTTGACGGAGACAAGATTAACATTTTAGCTTTGCTTGACTAGAAACTGGCAGAGGAAATACCTTTCCTTTTCTTGGTGGCATGGCCTGGGAGTTTCCAGCACCTAGGTCACTGGTTTGGGCAGGGAAGAAGGTCCAGCTCTCTGACAGGAGGAGTGATGTCCCAGTGGAGAGGTAGATCTCATCAGCTTTTACCTGCTGCCATAGCACAAGTGGTTCTCAGTTTGCAGTGTCTCACTTTGTTTCCTGGGTCAAACCTAATGGACTGTCTGGCAGCTGAGGTCCTGCTCTGTTGGCAGTCCTTTCTCACTGGGACAGGAGCTCCCTGTGAGCTCTCAGGGCAGCCAGGAGCAGGGCAGCAGCTCCTGCACTTGTGGGCTGTCCTGGGTGTTGCCACGGAAGGTGAAATAGCACTGTGGGACGGACTGTGGGAAGAGACTGGGGAAAGGAATACAGTGTGCTGTGGGAGCTCCCTTCTCCTTTGCTAAGGAGAGACCCACTTTAGCAGATCACAGCTGATCAAAAATGTTCCCATTATTTTTGCCTTGCAGTCAGCTCTTTTCTCCTTTTGCTCCTGATCTTGGATACTGAAAAAGAGATGTGTGAATGGTGTTTGCTGAGACTGTGTTGTGTTCCTTGTAGTTAATATGTCTCTGTGCAGGCAAAGGGTATCGAAAGCATCTGTTTTTGAGGTTGGGGCCACACTTAGCAGAAAAGATGCTGTCAAAACTGCCTGGAAAGATCAGGTTACCAGCTCATTAGAGGCAATGCGTCCTGGTAACTGTAAAGTGAGCTTCCATATTCCCTCATTTCTAGCATCTAATTTGCTAGGTGGTTTCATTTATTAGCATACATTCAAGTGTGTGGGCACTTGTATGGCTCTTTCTTTAAGAAACAAAAACATTAACCCTCTAGTACACCACCTGTTTGCACTTCATTGTCAACTGTGAGGGGTTATTTTATTGGCTTCATTGTTTTGCCTTTCATCATTTTTTTTTTTTTATTATTACAGCATGCAGGCTGCTATCCTATTTCTTTTACTAAAAAATGGACTTTGCCATTATACCATACCTCTGGCTCTATTTCTTTATTTAAAAGAAAAAAAGCATTTCTTTTATATCTAGTCTTTATATCTACCCTTGGTCTGTGTCTCTGTCCCAGTGGCTTTCCAAATGTACTTGATTTAGCTTTTCAATATGTAATTAATGCCAAACAAGTTAATTGCTTTACAAGTGTCCAAAATTCCCTCATTTCATTTCTATTCATTTATCAACCTTCATTATACAGCCACTGTTCCACATAAACACAAATGATCGTTAATGAATGCCTAATGTCGTATTCATTAGAAAATCAGGTTAATGGCTAGTAATGAATATCTGAGCTACTTGTTACTTTCAAGTATGTTTTTTTCCTTGTTGATGACAATACTTTTTTAATCTGCAAAGAAACCATACCTGTGTGTTAGGCCAACTGAAACATTCCCATATTGCAGGTGCTTTCTCTTTAGGTGGAATGCTAAAGATGTTTGACAGACAACTGGTAACTGCTATCTTATCCTCAGTTTGTGATTGATCTACCTGGGGGGACTTCTCATGTTATTAAATCCATTTTATGCTAGTCAAGGTGACAATGATCATTCCTAGATGCCTTTCTAAAGTCATGAGAAAGTTAATGGTTGGACTTGATGATGCTAGAGGTCTTTTCCAACCTTAATGATTCTATGATTATGCAGGATTAGTGTCAGTAGCTGGCACACACTGAGACAAATAGTAATTTTAATAAAAAGCATGTTTCTCATTGTAGGAGTGTGGGGTGTGAGCTCTAATCTTTCCACATAGTTTTACAAGCCACTGAGGTTCAAGACAGGTGAGCACTCAAGCTGAAAGCAGGGATGTTTTATGCTAGCTAAACTTTGACTAGATAGTACTATTTCAAAGACATCTATATATTCATGTGCTGTCAAAGATCACTGAGAGTGAGCAGGTCGTACACCATTTAGACCACAGATCCTCAGCTGCCGTATGTTGCCTAACCCTATGAGGATGATCTGACTCTGAATTTCTAAAGCATCATTGGAAGAATACATCTGTACAACTGCAAGCCCTGTTCTGATAGCCAGTGTTGTGTGGAGTTCTTCTAGGAAGTGAGTTGCTTTGCAGTTCTTCTGGGCATGGCAATGCAGTTCTGTTTTGAACATTGAATAGGACTTGAGACCTTAAGAAAATATGCTTTATAAAAACCTTATTTGAATTGAAGGTAAAACTGGGTCTCGAATTTTTGTATAGTTCAAATTTCACTTGAATTTATCCTAGAACAGATATGAGATTCTGCCCTGATTAGATTGCTTTCTAGCTAATAACATTCTTTTGTCTCTCCCAGAGGTGATGCATTTTAACTTCTGGTCCCTGTAGCTGTTGTATGCTGTGTTAATTCATTAGCGTGGTTGGTATCTCCTGCCTCAGCTGTGGTTGCATTTTGATGGATGAAGCAATTCCTAGATGTTGGCTATAGTGAAATGTTTTAAAATATTGTATTTTGGCCTAGAAGTGTTCAGTAATCCTGATTATGCTGGATTATCTAAATGCAAACGTGTGTTATGTACATGCATGTGTAGTGTCTTTTCCTAGATATTTAGAGAAAAATAACATTGAATAATATCTCTTGCCTTGCTTTCTAATGCACTGCCTGCCAAAAAGATTTGTCTGTTTGGAGTCATATATCCATAATAACTAGGCTATATTTCATATTTTGTTTTATAAAGTGTTGGCTCATCTTTGTTTGCTATCACTTCTACCATGGTAACATGAAGGCCTGGAGATCCTACAGGCGTTTAAGCTGGAGCTATAGCTCTTCTGAGAACTCAGGAAACGAAAGACCTTGTATTATTTGCATTGATATCCACCAACAGCCTTCCTGTTTTGCCTTGTTAGACCTTTCAGGAACTTCACAAACAGATTGAACAATGGTAGTGAACATGGTCCTGCTGGACACCCCAACCACAATGGCTCTTTACAGTTACAAAGAAATTACTTCTAATTAGTAACTAAACCTTGAAAGAATACATTTGTCCTGATTACAAATGATGTGAAAAAGAATCCTCAGTCTAACTGTGCAGACCGCATTTTGTCAGACATTGCAGATAATTTAAAAAACAAACACAATACAGTTAAAATGTAATTGGTTTTTATAATGTTCCTGTCAAACAAATTACAACATGAAATAAGATGAATTTCTGCAACGAAAGACAGTAAGTTGTATTTATTACTTAGTGAAAGTATGTAAGTGACAGTGCTGTATCAAAAGACATTGTCTGCTTTTAGTTAATATTGGTAGTTTGGTAGTAACCGCGGTCAGGATCAGAGTCCTGTGTCAACATAACAGCTAAGTGTATTACATATGTTGTTTGATCTCTAGCAGGAGTAATTAGCAGTGCTTATGACTGGAATGATTCACAAGGGTGTATATATATCATATGTTGAAAGTTGAGCATGTGCCGTGGGATCTTATTCTGAATAATTTCTGCTGACATTCCAGATTTCGTCAGCCCTCTGTCTGCTTAGCACTTTGCATGACTGAACTTTAATGAAAGTGCCAAAATGTAGACCTGTGCTGGCTTTGCTCATTAGGCCAAGACAGCTTGAAATAGCTGCAAGACACGGTATGGAACACCATGGTGGTACCTCGAGGCAAGTGTTTTGTGGGTGGCTTTAGAACACGTGTATGGTGTGTTCCTGGGTTTGGCCTGGAAAGGGAAAGGTGAGCAATTAATATTGAAACGAGGCTACTATGAGGATAATATTGGGTCAAGTCCCAAGTATCTAATTTTATTTATTATTATTTTGTGTGGGTCAAGAATATCAGCCAATATATAATGGAGAAATCTCATGCTTTGTCTTTCATATCACCCTGCAAATCTGCATGAGGCAAGACTAAAATATCAGTTAAAATTTCTGTTGTGACACCTTAGATCTGTTCTGCCTTTGAAATCTGCTTCTGAAATCTCCTCTAGAAGTGATATGCACAGCCTGAATAAAAGTAAACAAAACTATGTGTTAAATGCATTGCAGGCTGTCCCTTATTATGCAGTCCATGTGAGTGGAGTATAGGGGGTTGGAGACATTTACTGCTCTGCTCCATATGTAGTCTCCCTTTTCCACCCACAAAGTTAAACACTTTTTATCTTATTATTTAGTAAGCATGATTTCCACATCAGTAGTATACAGCATGTCCAAAAGTCCCATCATATCTGTGGGAGATGTTTTTGCTTATCTTTTTGTGTATATACTTAATTTCTCACGTGGTTTTTAGAAATTTATGTTCTGATCAGGCTTGGAACGAGTGTTCTTATGCTGTTGGATAGCTCTTGATCTGCTGACTGATTAAATAACCCCTTTTCCGCACACAAGGATTATAAAACAACACAAAACAACAACAAATAAAACCTCGCTTGGCATAATCTCTAGTAGTATTTCTAGTACTATCACCTTCTTCATTTAATGTGCTATTCAGATGTTCTGTGAAGAATATTTTAGGAATACATAGATGTTGAAGCATTGATTTTATTATTCATCTGCTGTGTGAGAATCAAAATCCGCTTTATAGGTGCAATTTTTGCTTCACTAGAAGTACAAAGCACAAAAATTACAAGAATAATTTCATCTTCTTCTTTCAAATAAAAATAAATAGATGAGTTCATCAAGGAAATTGCTGACCTGTTATAATTTTTCTTTCATTTGCTAATGATCTCTTTTTTCAGTGAATAAAGCTTGAGCCTGGTGATTTTTCCTGCAATGTGTACATGTATATCTGGTAAATTAATGGCAGTGTGCTGGGGAAGATGGTAGCCATAGGCCAAGGCTTTCCGTTGCCATGGATCCATTGCAGACCCCTCTGATTGTAGCTTGTTAGGGCTTTGTTTAAACAAGTAGGAACTGGGGGGAAAAAGGGTTTTCAGCTATTTCTGTCATTTACATTTTAACTGTTCTAATTGTCCTAATTTCCTTCCTATTTACAATGAATGGTGAGAGGAGTAAGCCTTCAGTGGTGACCACTATGCTCTTCATGCTCAGGCCTCACACTGTCCACGTTTTTTTCCCTGTGCTGCTTTGGCATGGAAAGGATTTAGCTTGCCTGGCTCTGCCTGGGGGTGGCAGCATGCCGTACCTTAGATATGTACATGCTCATCGCCTCTAAAATATTGTGTGAGAACTAAGAGTGCTTTGAGCACTAGTTTTATAAATAGTGCTTAATTCCACCATGCGGGGGAATGGTCCACCGTGGTCAGCTGTGGCACTTAAATTCACCAGTCTTTTAAATAGATACATAAACCCTTTAATATTTCAAATTGCTGCTTGTATTGAGACCAAGTTTGTGCTGAACACAGGCTGCTGTGTGCAGGTACCCAGCTTTTGGCCAGTGTAGGACACTGTCGTGGAGACAAAATGTCAGTGGGTATTTGGCCTTGTACAGGCAGTAGTAATACATCTGTGTCCAAACGTGTCCCCCAGCATGGCCTTCCTATGGGGTCTGCAATGAAAGAAGGGAAATGTGTGAAATTCTAAAAGGGTCTGAAGAATCAGATTTTTGATAAGTGGTTGGCTGCTGGTCTGAACTCCATCTGCACCACGGGTCCCGTGTTATCTCTGCATATTCCCCGTGTCCTTATTGGCTACACCTGTGCAGAAATGGTTCCCATCTCTTTCTCCAGACCTTCTCCTGTATGAATAGAGAACTACTGTGTATCAGAAGAGCTGCTAGACCTCATACTCATTGCAGCTATAGTCCTTTTTACTCTACTAAATTAGGAAAATATGAGGTGACTTCAAGTGATGTAAATCTGGTTTACTGTTACTTTGCAGAACCATTTTGACTCATCAAGTGGGAACATTTGCTTTAATGTAAATGAATCCAGCTTCTAAGGTCAAGAGTGGTATTTTACTCTGAGGATGAGTATTGTGACTTTGCTGTGGCTGGAGATGTTTAACGCTGTTCTGCTTAGAAGCAATATTTAATAATGGTACCAAGATAAAATAGATATTTATTACTCACTAACTATGAATAATTATATTATTAATAATGGTGTTCATAATAAAAGCCAACTTGTGGGCTGGCCTTCATTGATTCAAGTCTGTGCGAACTGGAAAGTGGGACCCAATCTCTTTCTCCTTTCTTTTTTCAGTTATAACATGCATCTCACTCAATGACAGCATCTAACCTTTATAAAACTGCATGTAACCCAAAAGACTCAGGCTGGCCTCAGACAACGATGTGCCCTAACACTGTAGAAGGAGTAGGTGGGATTAGGGCTACAGTTACTTCACTTTCTTTCTTGTTTCTCATGACAGTCCCAAACTGTAGTCACCCTCTGCATTTGTTGAGCCATAAGCTTTTTAGGGCAGAGGCAGTCAGGAAGTAAAGCTGGTGGAGTAGCTGATGAAACATCATATAGGATGCTGCTCCTCTACTTTTTGCAAACACTATTGTTAACATTTCTAGTGACAGTGACAGAGTGGTAGTTGTTCCTAGCCTTTGGCTTTGGTGTTCCTTCACTTTGGACACAGGCCTTTCTCCCTGCCTGTGCTGTCTATTTAGACTGGGAGGTTTTTGGGGTAAGAACTGACACTGGCATTCTGTGTAATGTTGCATAAGGTAAACCTAGGTTGTTCTTGTTCCTCAATTTGCACAGTTATAAAAATCATAGCAATCTGTCTGAGAGGTACAGGAAAAGAGATGGTCTGGTAAAATTTAGCCTGAGGAATTGCATAGTCAACATTTGCCTATATAAATCGCTATTCCAGTGGGCTCACACTTTTATTTGCCCAGCATAAGGAAGATTGCCCACTTGCTGTAACCATGCATTTTTGTCCTCTGCAGCACAAATAATCCAAGTGTTTGTGACAGCTTCTTCACATTGTGTTTTCCTCTGCTATAAATGGCTCTTAAAGCAAGACATGTAATTTTCCTCTTCTCTTCCAGAGCACAAGCAAAAATAAATTCCATGGTCTGAGGTGTGCTGTGTGCTGCTGGAGTCAGAACCGGTGTGTGCAGAGGTCTTCAGGGTTGCACTGATCGGTTAAGTTCTGGCTCTCTAAAGCACCTAGAACTAAGTAATTTCTTGCTGGCCAAGGTTTACAGGAGCCTGCAGGCTCTCAGTGCATGTCTCCGTAAAGCAGCATCTCAGGAGTGTCACTCCGACTGACTGCAGAGCTGCAGCTGGTCCATGATGGGCAAAACCTGCAGGTTTTGGTGCAAATTCTGACTCTGGAAAGGAATTGGGGAAGCAGGCAGTGCTGGTGTGCCTGTGGCAGTATAGACATACTGGTAATACCCTCTAGTGGAGACAAGAGGACTGCCAGCAACAGGAGGGGGTTTGCCAGCAAACTTGAACACCAACGTGAGCAGCTTCAGGACAGCTTTATCACATACTGTAGGGCTGCTGTAGGATTGTGTATGGGAAACATTTTACTAGTATACTTGTGGTGGTTAGAGAATATGGTTTATTTCCAAGTCTCCTAACCACAGTTAAGAGGCAGGCAGAGCTGTGTAGCATAGACCAATGTCTTGCTACATCATTCTTGGTATTATACACGGGGGTAAAGCAAATAATTTGCGCTCAGTTTTTAAAACACAACTACACAGCATAGAGGCTATCACCCTTTTTTTTTTTTTTTAATTTTTTTAATTGTGCTTTCCTGATAATTGAAGGGAACAGAGGTGAGAATTTGTTGTGTCTTGTTTCTTGCTGCTATTATTCCTTCACTTTTCTGCAAACTCCATGGGAACACTGAAATTTCTGCTGCTGAAATAGAAAGAAAAATATGAGGATACAGCTGAATAAATAAGCAAACTTTTTTCCCCCACTCTCTATGTAATTTCCATGTGGAAAGTTGCATGGTGTTTTATCAAGATTCATAGCAATGTTATACCAGGATGATTGGATACTTTGCAATAATTACTACTCTGGCAAATCTACTACTTCTGCTATAAACCACATTAATTTTAGTATGAACAGAGGGTAAGGTATGCTGCTGTTCTGTGATGCCTCTTGTTACAAGATAATATCAGTGTTGTGGAAAAGGTTTGAAAAAGGGCTAGTATACATGAATCAAAAAATCTGTAGCATCTGCCTTGAATAATTTATCACTGAAGTAAAGGATATTACTTTAAATTGGAATATGTTATGTTGGAGGTCTATGATACTTGGCTTCTTGAGAAATTTTGCAATTTAGCTTTCACTCACAGAAAGCTATGTGAGAAATTGTTTATTTAATAGCACAATAGACATAATTTTGATATTATTTTCTAAGGTTTTTGTCAGTGCTGCAGGTAGGGAAACATTTCCACATAAACCATATCAGTAATTACATTATTTAAAAAAAAAAAATCAAACTGCTATAGGTATGGCAGAATCAAAAATAATAGGAAAAGGGTAATGCTGATGCTTTAGTATCAGTGCTTAACATATCAATGCTTATCCTGTATTTAGCCTTTTGATTTGAGTATCCAGTTAAGTGAGAAAAGTTTCCATGACTTTGGATTTTGTTTGTATGCAAAGACCAATTTTTATTCTGCTTGTATCACTTTGTTTTGCATACAACTGAAAAGAACATAAAATACGACCTGGTTGTCCACACCCTGAGATGTGATGTTTTGATCTAGATGTTTTTCATTCCAAGGTGAGGGTGCCCACGATTCAGGAGGTACCCGGCATAATTTTGCTGACTTCTGAGGAGTGACTTTAGATTTACACCTCTGAAAACAACAAATTTAATTAGGCTTGTTAGGTTGCCTGCTTACATTCCCGTGGAATCAGATTTTAAAGTTGTTTCCTAGGCTTTTAGTCAGGCTCAGGTAGGGTAACATTTAAAGCAGATACTTAGTGCTGGCTTAGTGCTTAATGTTGGCTTAATGCTGCTTTCTTTAAAATAAGGTGAAAGTTTTGAAAATCCCGTAAACGCTGTGTGATTGCTGAAGCCAACCTGATTAATTATGCATGAGTTGGCACACCAAATTTGGCATTTAAATTTGTGTGAATACAACATAAAACCAGGAGCTTTCTGAACAGTGTGAAGCCATTACGTTGGTCTAAGGTGTATTAAGACAATCTGCTGAATGAGACAATGGCACGTTGCCGGAGCAGCTCTGTAGTGATGAACTCAATGATGGTTTATTTATTCTCTGTGGAAAACTTCAAGAGAAAATCACACCTCTAAAGACCAAATGAGATGAAATTGCAGTTTAGTAGTGTGTGAGGCTATTACATATTATATGGTGTGAGGGGGATAAATGGTGGGAAAAAAAGAGATGCAGTGGTAGAACTGTGTAATCTTCCCCCCAAGTATAAGTAACTAAAAATCATCTGTTGGGTGAATTTAAGGCACTGAGACACTCTCATTCATGGTTGAACTCTGAAGGGAATTATTTCAGCTGTGATCTAAAAGGTGTTCAACCCGCAAGGTCCCAGCCTCCTAGTGGTTCACGCGTTTTCATCACAGATTTCTGGAGGTTTTTTTTCGCATTATTTTTATTAAGAACGGCAGAACAACCTCCAGACCCTTGAAATCAAAGGATATTGGCAAATAGCAGTAAAACATTTGCCTGTTCTTCATTTACCATTTTGAAAGGAACTCCTTTTTTCTCTAGAACTATACAACACATCAAGCTCGGATAAAATATGAAGAAATTAATCTGCTGTGTTTTGGTTTTTTTCCCTTAGCTGTTAGAAAATGAAATGATGAGTAGAAGATGAAAGTTAATTCTGTTTTTACTGGAGCAGCTATGTTGTTTGCCCTGAATCACTGTGTTCCTGGACTGAGCAGTCATGGTCTTGAGCTGAATTGAGGGGTGCCCCTCCCCTGTGGGCAGGACATCATCCTGGTCTCCCCATCCTACTCCGGAGAGATGGTGGGGCTGGACCACAGCTGCTGCCTTGGGGTACTCATGGTTCAGGATCAAATATGGGAGGGCAGTGCCAGGAGGCAAGGACAGGGAGGAGACAGCCCTTAGGACACCACGGTTACTGTAGCAAAAATTGTGAAACAAACTGCAATACATGATTCCAGCCAAGATGTAAGAATACCCCCAAATTCCTCCTTTTGTATTTAAAATCCTGGAGGAGAAGTAACCCATGTTTTGTATTAAGTTAATTGTAGAGAGAAAAATGCAGTAGGTTCTCCTGGTGTTTTTCTTTCTCTGTATACAAAGGTATGTTTTCTCTCACAAGAGCAGTCTAAATACTCCATTAATGCCTTATGTGTAATATTAACAAAACCCCTTTCAAGATAGATTACAGTATTTTGATTCGTTACTCATCAGTATGTATAATCATCGTTTAACAGTGTTATGAAGGGCTGATGAAGGGGAGCAGGTGTTTAAACACACGGTACCAGTGGTTTGACACAGCATTTAATTCTCTTTATTTGTGCTTTTTAAGGACATTTATTCAAGGAGGGAAAACAATGAGGCACCATATAGTCATGAGTGTTTGCAAGAGAAAGAAAAAAGGTGTTTGGTCAATTTTTGGAGCAAGCATTTTTTAATTAATAAGGGTGAGATTTTTAATGGCACTATGAAGATACTGGAGGTAATGAGGTGTGCTTCAATTTTAGATAGCAAGAAATTTATATACTGAGCTGGGCTTTAAACCCATAAAATGTTTCTGGGCATCAGGGGAAAATAAACTATTTCTAAACTATTTTATAAAAGTAAAACTTGGTCCTGAAAACCTAGTATGATTTTTGAAGTCCACACACTGGAGGGTGCCACTTCCAGGAGGTGGCTACCAGGACCATCAGGAAGGCCAGTGCAGCCATATGGGTGATGCCCACCCTGCCTGCCCCACGCTGGGCTTAGCTTTGTCCATTACCTCCGAGGTGGCAGCATCCATGCTGGAGAACACCGAGGATGAGAGTCACCTCTTCAGAGCTTTATGTGTCATAAGTTAGAATCTTCAGGACCAGAGAGTACTGTGAACTGTGTCCCTGAATGAGAGGATTCCCATTTGCGTCCAGGCAATGCTTTGTGGGAAGAGGTGCTTGAAAACCTCCATGACTATGAGCTAATCTTACCAGGAGCAGTGTCTCCCTGGTTAGCAGTTTGCCTTCTCATTATTATTATTATTTAGCTACAAAGTGTTAATTAATATAGGATAATAGAGCCTTTTAAAATAATCATATTTGGGTTAAAAAGATGTGCTTATTTTTTTCTCTCCAACAGATTTTTCTTTAGTGTCCAAAATTATCCAAATGAACTATTTTGCCTTCTGAAGCATCAGCTTTTGTAAGGGGGTCTAGCAGTCACTTGTAGCCAGAGCAGGCTGTTCAAAACAGTTCCATAATGCAGCAGTGCCAGTGCTGAACCTCCTTTGAACAACTAATACAGCATACCTGGCTTTTTCTTCTTTGCCCATGGCAAAGGGGCTGAAGTCTTATGAGGTGATGCAGGACACCTATATTTGTTTTTTGTTGTTTTACTCTGAAAGACCAGTTTCAGCATCCTGTGTGAGTATGGTATTAATGCTGCATAGCCTGACAGCTCTTCCAGGAGAGACTTTCCCTGATGGAGGAGAGGTTGGTATCTCCAGAGATGGCTGTTCAGCCATGTCTCTCATTCCTGTTGCTATGCTGGTGATTTCATACGTCTTTTTTATCACTCTCCAACTACTGTTCATCTGGTTTTGTGGTGCTTCATTTGCTATCTTTCTGAAGAACCGTCCTCTGCATGGAAGAACTTATGGTTACAAACTCAGTGATTGCTCTTCTGAGAAGCAAAAGGATTTTTTCATTAGCAATTGTGCTATTGCCATCATGACTGACTCGATTTAAAGGTGGGAAATCTATGCCCTGCCTTATGGTGAAAGTAATTGTAAGTCATCCTAATGATCTCTGTCAGACATAAAATGCACACATAAAAAAATAACCATAAGGTAGTTTCATGATTACACCTGTGTTTCTCATTGCCTGATAAGTTTTTGTTTTCCCTGCACGATATTCTAATATTAACAAAAATGGCATCTTTTTTAAGTGACTTACTTTCTAGGCAATCTTGGATTTTCTTTTCCTCTGTTTACTTTGTCTCCTAGTTGCTGTTACGTGTCATTAACAGGGAGGTTAGAATTATTCAATTATTCCACTCACTGGGCCAAATAAGCTGCCCAAGGGACCTACGCCCTGGCTCTTCAGGGCTTGGTGCTTAGGGTTTTACAGTCAGTGCTTTTTAGTAAATTTTCTTCTATTTTTCAATGGCATTTTGAAGTCTTAAAGATTCATACAGATCTCAGCATTGGTAGTTTGCCTGTTATTTTCTGGTGAGGTAGGTAGGTTCTTTCTTCTACTTGGTCACAGAGATCACCCCTGAAGCTCCAGGGGCTCATGCCTGAGAGGTGCTAAACAGAGGGTGGTTTTAAGGGAGGAGCTGCTGCAATATCAAGTATCCAAGTCAGGTCTCTGCTCTGGATTTCCTGCCAGAGATGGCTCTCTTTTGCATTATATCATGGGGCATTTTGGAAGCTGAACCTCCTTATTTACGTGGCTAAATATGCACTCTGCTGCTGAATTTCCTAAGGGTTCTGTCGAAGAAAGACCCCTGTTGTGGGACCCTGACAGTGATGGTGTGACTTCCAGCTTCCTCCCTAGGGTGCCCCACTGCCTGCAGTGCCAGCTCTTCCCAGCCATGGTGCTGTTTTTTTGCCCCCAGTCCCTTCCAGCCTGTTGACAGTGAGTCTGAGTTCAGCTCCTTGTGTCAGGTGAGATCTGCTACCTTGTGCAATGAGAAGCTGTCAGGACGCAAAGCTCGTTTGACACACTGTGCCAGTTCTGCACTACCCAGAAAATCACAAACTTTTATGATTAAATATTAACATTTTGTAAGAGGACTCCAACACTTAGGAGTTAACCAGGCTGACTGTAGTGGAAGCAGAGGGTTATGGGCACTCTGCAGACAGTCAGCCCAAAGAGCAGATCCTGAAGTAATGGCCTCGAGGTCATTTTAATATGGCTTTTGTGTCTACATAAAAAAATGTAACTTCTGGTGTCACTTGCATGAGAGTTGATGTTTAACTTTTTGGCCTTTAAGAAATTATAGTTTGACATTGAGTTTAACTTTCTTGGCTAATGAAATTACCATGATGGAACAGCCCAAGTAAATAATAGATACAATAACTCTTCTTTGCCTGTTGTGTGCTTTTACTATTCATAATTTTTTAGGACCATAGATACTAGATACACTTACGTAAGACTTAACGAACAGTAATTATCTTTTGGCTAAAGCAAAAGCCCAAACGAATGCTAAGCTGCATTATCGCTTGGCTTCTGACATGAGCTGATAATCAGATTTTCTTGCTTAAATCCGTGGTGCTCGAACAATGCTACCCACTGTCTGTCCTTCCCGATATTACCCTTAATTAGAAAGAACAGAAACACAAATCTGAATTATTTCAAAATCTGGTTTCCATGGTCAGTGGTTGGAAGGGCTTAACTTTATTACAAATAAACCTGGCTTTATTTACTAATGAAATCTGAAATGCTAGGCCTGTAATAGTAGATAGTCTAATCGTATGGTGTTTACATGCTGAAAAATCTTGTGTGGGCAAAGTATTTTGTAATAAATCGTTAAGTAATTGAATTATGATTCTTTTATCCAATTAATAAAGCAGAAAAGGAGACCCATAGGAAGCCCTATACCATGGTTTGGGGCAAGTAATGACACGTTGTTCTCTAGCCTTGTTCTTTGTATGTAGGACTTTTTTTTAAGATGCATTTGGCAAATGCCTGTTTCTGTCTTTCCAAATGTTACAGACTTTGTCTTTTTTTCTTAATCCTTTGTATTTACTGGCTCCTTGTTTCTGAACGCTTGACGTGGTAAAAACTTTTTAATTTTTTTATGGGTAGCTGGGGAAATCATTGTGTTTGGCACTTTTTATTTGTTTAGAGGCTTGGAAGCACCTTTTCCGCCACCAAATACAATCTTTTAATTTGCAGTGATAACTTTTATTCTGTGTAAAAAGCCAGAAAGATTATCTTATGATATGTGATCTCTCTTACTCCACTCTGATATAATTGCAAATCTACATCCATAGTTACTGTTGTAGTAAAATGTAACTTTAGAAAAATATAACTTTAAGTCTACCATAAAAGCAGAAGAGTAAGAGTACATGAATGATTTATTTAGTGAATACTTTTTGTTTCATAACATATATATGTGTAGCTCTTTCTAATGTACCAGCACACACATAAACCTTTTATCAATAGCTAGAGTTTTCAGCAGCATTTTCAAGCTATCTTCCTTTTCTAGTAAAATATTGTTCATATTTAATAGATATTTTGTGCATAATAAATAGTTATTTAAGAGAAAAGCCTGGAAGAAAACCACCGTGTTCTTGGCAAGCCAACAATTGAAAAGTACAGGTGCTAGGAGTGGGTATAGACCTAAAGTAAATAGTTAGTTGTTTTTTTTTTTAATCAAAAGAAGGTACCTTTCATTCTGAGAAATTTATTTCTTTTAAATATTTGCTATCCACAGCTGATAGCGCATAATGCCACTTTTCTTTCTCCCTTTACAAAGGGAATAGCTTGTGGTAACAAGCAGATGCTTGAGTGGACTGTGTGGCATGAGGTGTACCATCAGCCAAGAAAACCAATATTTACTGTTCTAGTATCTTAGTGGTGTGGGAGTTTGCCTTGTTTAAAAAATGGATTGTGTATAATATATAAGGGCTTGCTTTTAGTTGATCAGAAGAGGGGTATTATTGAAAAGGGCATGTTCTCTACAATGAGTCACACTTAACCCTCCATGTCCTATACTTCTGGTCTGTTCATTTATTATGCAAAAAAATCAAACCAAAATCAGCTGAATGGTTAGATCTGAGAGGTGCTTGCAGTCACTCTCTTCTTTGAAAGTATTTGTTTGGACATAACCAATATGATTAAAACCAGGATGTGTTCACTAGCACAGTAAGTCCCTTGCCCCCAGCAGAGAGCCCCAGACCGGTGCCTCCTCAGGCACTGAGAGTAGGTTGTGGGAGCAGAGATCTCCTGCAGGGATTGCAGTGACGGCCAGAGGGGGAGGCATTAAATCTGCGCTACAGAGAAATGTTGAAATATGGGTTTCTACTTGGGGAAATAAACTTTTGCCCTCAAGGGCAAAATCATTCATATTAAATAAGACAATCGAGACATCTCAGAAATGGTTTCCCAGTAGTAATGGTTTACTTTTCGAGATTGCATTTTGCTGGAAAGACTTGGATCTCTGTTTTGCGTTGATTTCCTCCTCCCCCACCACTTTTCACTCTACGTTATGAAAAGAGAGTTTGATCTGTTGTGATAAATTCTCATGTTACCTTTTTCTGCACTGAGCCTTTCATCCGTAATTTTTTAATTCATAGTGGTGGAGTATAAATGAGGAAAACAGATGTTAGAAATGGCTATAGAGAAGCTATGAAGTTTGCAGGCCAATTTGATGAAACAGGAAGGTATTTACTCATGCAATGGAAATGATTGTTCATTTCACTGTTCTTTGCTCTTCTCTCTCTTCTTCCATGGTTTATTAGGCAGATGCTATTTGCAATGCCACACTTCAAATGTTTATGACTTTAGTTATGCAGGAGCATAAACCTCTACTTTGTAAAACTCTTGAACTTGTGCAAGGCTCTTGACTGTGTCAGAAAGTGTGAATGCTTCTTATACTTTAATGAAAAGTTGCAGTGGTGGAGAGTCCCAAGGGTTCCCAAGTCAGTCCCCTTGTTGCTGTTAAGTACATTAACTTCTCTCTTGTCATTTTTGCCAGGATTTGGGAATCCAGAGGGGAAGAGGAAGTCAGCATGCAACTTAAGGATGGAAATGTTTGTGAACATGTTATGTTATGCACAGAGAATGAGAGTCTGAAGAGAAGGGTGCTAAAGATGCTTGTTCATTCTCCTGGGAGCTTGGAAGCTGCATTACTGCAAGTCCTGAGCCCAGCTCAAAGATCAGGCCTTGGCTTTGGGGGCTGGTGGAGGTACGTCTCACCCTGAGCTACCTAACTATCCATGAGCCTCACCCCATATTGCTGCCAAAATCTCCTACCTCACATTTTCTAGGGTTTCTTTGGCTTATCCAGGAGCTTGGTGTTACGTGCTCAGGGTGAAAACAGTAGGGCTGGCACAAATAATATAGCTGAAAAATTTATTTCAGTCATTGATGCCTCTTGTGACAACCAGAGGGTTGAGAAACATGGAGAGAGGCAAGGGGGTTGCTTGCTGAGGTCCTAAAGCTGTGGGAAAGGACTTTGTAAGAGCTGCTGCAGACACAAGAGGGCCGACATGCCAAGCTAAATGTACAGTTACTGTGCATTTGATAAACATTAGCTCTGCATAAACCAAAACAGATTCTTCATAAGTCATCATGCTGTGATGTTTGATTGGTCTCTGTGTAGCTCAGGGGATTCTGTGGGCCTTATCTTGCCCAGCTTCTGATGCTTAGCTTTAGAAAACCCAGCTTTAAATAGGAGAATGAAGCTATTTGTTTGAAAATGAATGTGAGCAAACAAGAAGTGAAGAAGAATGAAAAGACCTGTCTTTGTCTCAAACTTTATTGAAACTATATATCTTCCTTCTCTTTCTAAACTCTTCTTATGCCTGGAATTTTAAAAAGGCAGATTATGCTGAAAAATACTTCCTACACCTCTGCTTCAGTGCTGTTTGTCCAGGATAGTAGTACAGTGTCTCATACAACACACATAGAGATGTGTGTAGTCACTCTGGTGTTTCACTTTATAGAACACTCACAGAGAAATCTTCGCTGCCTGGCCCTGGATTCGTGATACTTTGGAGAATGCTGTGTGGTCCTGGGCTCAGCACCAAGTTCCAGGGCAATTTAGCTAAACAGGGGAGTCAAACCTGAGGGAGGTTCTTTTTCTCAGAAAAATATGTCTGGGCGCATATTGTATGCAAAAATATTCAGTGTACATGTTTATCAGGGCTCAAAGTGGAGAGGAGTTATTTGCTATAGCTATACTTGGACGATAAAATTGTTCTTGCATTGCATGAAGTGGCATCATCTTGTAACATGGACATAGGGTAGAATCAGATTGTATGCCATCTTTATGGTAATTTTTTAATTTTCAAAAGTTGCAAACGTCTTAAAAATATATGTCAGTGAATTTCTTTTTTTTGCTTTTTATTAACAGTATAAAGATATAATGTGTTGCTTGTTCCATTGTTTTCTTGCAGTCCTTATCTTTTTTAACAATAGTTATAATTTACCTAAACGTATCAGTATTTTTTTCGTGCTAAGACGAACTATTTCAGTTACCTGGCTTTGTCTTCCTTACAGTCCAGAATAGACCACCTGGTGAATGACACTGAAATAGGGCAGTCCAATTTCCATTTTAAGAGTTCATAGGAGTGAAGAAGCTGCTGTATTTCCCCTAAACCAAATCTCCCAACAACTACATCATCCTCAGCACCTTTTGGTTTTCTACATCCACCTTCCCACGTTAGGATAACACTGTGAATTTATTGATCTCCCAGAGATAGTCAGCTTCAAGATAATTTTTGCAGGTATAAACTTGGGCTTTTTTCTCCTGCAGTGGTGCAGTTTATAGGCTTTCATTATGGTTTCTCCTTTCCATCTTCCTGTATGACTCTGACACAAAATTCCATTTTTTTTTTTCAAGATGGGTTGAAAGTGCACCAGAAACATGTCATACTGATTTCCACGAATACCATATTCTGTGTCTTGGAAAGAGCCATGACGACACCTCGGCATGCAGAACCTACTTAAGAATATTGCCTTGAGTTGTTAGGGCTCAGCAGGAGGGACTGTGTAACCTTTTAGCTTACCCTGAAAAGCAGAAGGTCCAGTTTGTTTCTTCCCAGTAGTCTAGGGTCAAATGTTTGCTCAGTAGGGAGCAAGATGTTTTCTGTATGGTCTCCAGCTTCGAAAGAGAGTTGGTGTGAGGCCAAATGACAAGTGTTTTGGAAATTTCTCCTGGTAGACTAAGGGCTACAGTTTATCTCAAATTATTGCCAAAAGAGGGCAGAGATTCATAAGGGAAGTCTTGATAAGATGTTCAAATTTAGGAATTGTGGCAAATCCTTAGAAATAGGTGTCTGGAAATATATGCTGAGAACAGGAGAAGAATTTCTTCATTTATCAAGTCTGCTTTTTCCTTAGGATAAACTTGGATTTTTATGTCTTCTAGACTGAGAGATGTGAGAATCTTCTGAAGTATATTTTGAAAATGGCAGAGAAAGTGTGACCTAGGCATATAGTTTCCAGCAACATAGAGGGCAAAATGAAAATCTGCTTTTTGTGTTAGGTTGCAAGATTGTTTAGCATTCACTGATAATGTATTTAAGTGTTCTTAGACTGCATCTATGTAAAGATCACAAATTGAATGTCTGACATAAAGAGAAGACTGGTAGATATGAAAAATAGTTGATTCATGGGCATCAAAAAGAATATTGGGAAAACAGACAACTTGGATCATTCTGAGTGGTTTTCAAATTATGACTTGAACTAACTTCAACCTGTGTGAGTGTGTTGTAATAATAATAAGTTGTAATACCTAGAATAAGAGGGAAAAGGGTATATTGATGTATTGATTATCAGATATTGCTTCTGCATGTGACCTTTATTCATTATTGTAAGGTATGGACATCCTACTCTTTAAGTTTTGTGTTATCAGTGATGGAAGTCAAGGACATGATGCCATATTTTAACTCTTCGATTTAATTTTTTTTGGTATTTGCTTGTCTTTTTAACACTTTCAGCTGCAACAGTCCTACTGCTTCTGAAAAAGCTTGGGGAAAACAACTTTACTTGGCTAATGGGGAAAGACTGAAACCATTTTTTTGAGAAACACTGGTGCTCCCTGGGAGTAGGGACTAGATATCAAGCAGGATTTATGCCTCTATCCAAGATTTGCGTTTTGCAAGAGTCCTCAACTTTGTCAAGAGTATGATGAAAAAAAAATAAAAATCTGCAGTTAGAGAATGATTAGGCAGCTAAAGTCTTGGAAAAGTCCACATACCCTTAGAGCTTCCTCCCTTACACCCCCACTGAGCCTTCCTCCCTGAAGCTGTCTGACCAGGAAGAGCTGCTGGTGGTGCATGGCTGACAGCCTTGGGAATAGAGACATGTTAAGGTAGTCTCTTATTACAGCTGTGAAGGACAGAGCAGGCTCAAGATGCTGCACAACCACAGAAGCAACGTAGGAAGTTACAGAGCTTCAGATCTTGCTGCTTCTCTCCACTAGCTGAGACCTGGACACTTACTCCCTTTCACTGCACATCACTTGAAGGCACAGCATTCCTCATAGTGGTGTGTGCCAGACATTTATGTGTCATTATTTAGAGCTAAATGAATGGAACGGTTCCTCTTAGGGTGGTCTGCTTAAGTCAGACTTTGTATTTGGTAGCATGTGGGTTTTTTTTCCCTAGTTCTGAGCATAGGAAGGATGACAGTGTGTTAACTACCCAAGAAAAAGTCCAACTTGATAAAGCTCTCCGAAATATTGGGGAGTAGCAGGGAGAAGCTAGATCTGAGAGGTAAGGAAGAAGCAATTCACAAGAGAAAGAAGAACGTATAAAGAAGCCTGCAAGTAAAATCCAGAAATAGATGTAGAGACTGCTGATGGCTTTTGAGCATGCCAATGCAGAACTAAGGCACTACCATAGAAAATGATCTGCTGCAGTACTGGATAGAGCTTATAACCTCTTTCATATTTTTGCTTAGATGCTTAGCAAATAAGTGATTCTCTGAATGTGGTTGGGATGGCTCACTGGAAATCGAATGCTGAATTATTTTTCAGGCTGAAAGGTAGTCCTCCGGCTTTTAAATCTGGTTTAGTTACAAGAAAACTTGCTGTTGCAGTCGTGCTCTGTTCAAACAAGAATAAATTCAGGCTCTGCACAGCAAAGCATTTGAACACATAAAAAGTTAAATGCAAAGTAGTTAAGTCTGGGTCTGGCTTTAACCCTAAGCATAGACCCAAGTATTTTGTCAGGCCCCAAGTATGATGCCTGAATCCTTTCCTTTGCCGAAAAGAAATCGTCTGAATTGTGTTGTGTTATTTTTTTTCCTGCTCTCCAACATAAATTTTGAATGTAGCCAGTGTTTCTAATCATTGTCTGGTTGCTTTACACAGGTATGTGCCTGATTTATAGAAAGCTCGCTTAGCAGCACGACTGTCATTCAGGATTTGGCAGAAACAGCCATCTATTATTTGGTAGTGATTTGGTTTCTGAAGGGCAGGCTGTAGACACAAACAAGAGACGTAGCCCTCAGAAACATTCATGCAGCATCCTTCAGGAAGGGAGGAGAGGTTATCCAAGTCTCCATGCTGCTGTACTCATATAAATGCTCCCTCTTTTGTTGCTGCTGGACTCCAAAGAATAAAACCAAAACACAAAGCGCAGGCAGCACCACTGAGCAAATGCCACAGTGTTCCCTTAATCCATGTGGATCAAAAAACATGAACGTTTTGATTCTGTAAAGAATCTTCCTCAGCATGCTGGATTAATCACATGGATTAATAAAACACTGTTGCACTCACTCAGTGGTGCCTCTTCTGCTTTGTGTTTTCTTTTATTATTCTTTGGAGCCCTGCAGGAACAAAAGACGGCATGTTTATAAGAGTACCATAGGCACTGGGAATTCTATGAACCTCTCCCTCTATAAGGTATGCTTCTTGAATTTTTCCCTGTGGATCATACACTGCAGATTTGTCTGTGTACTAAGCCCTGTGCTAGTGTTCCTATCTGCCTGAAATACACCGAGTTTAAAACTGGTGCTTTTTTCTTTCATTGTGTTTCTGTTTAGTTCTGCAAAGAGTGTGGCAGGGAGCACATGTGGAATGCTCTCATCTAGCTGCTTTTGTGGAGGAAACACTTTTGTGTGTCATTTCAGTCACTCACTGAAGGTTAGAACTGGTGGGCAGGGGCCAACTTCAGAGAAATGTGTAACTAGCAACTTTCATGCACAGAAGTGACTCAGGAGGTACAGACTCACTCCTTTCATTAATATATACTCACACATGAAAATGCATCCTAATGTTAGCCTTTGGGAAGCCCTGTGATAAACTGCCAGCATCTGGCACTTGATGGTTCAACTCTCTCTACACTGATTCCTGCTCTCTGTATTTTTTTTAATAACATCTGCTTTTCAAAAAGCATTCTTTTATGCCTTGTAGATGAAGGCTGACCCCTTCCTCTGCTGCAGGCCACCACTTCTTTTCAGCAGTGCAGAAAGTACTATGAGTAGAGATCAATCTTATGTTTTAGGTAAGCTGAAGGTCTGAAATTTCAGGGTGTAGCAAAGCTCAGTTTGAAGCTTTTACCCTTGCGAAGAGTACACAGTAGGGTCCTGGGATGACTCTAATGGAGTTAATTTCAAAGATGCTAAGTAACCTCTTTTTCATTAGTAGAATGTGCTTTGGGATTTTGGTGTGTTTATGTTTACCAGCCACGGAGTTGGGTATACAGTAATAATAAAAAACGTCCTAATAAAAATAACTTGAAGGCTTTCTAAAATATTCTGCTCATGACTTGCATATCCATGTTCCATCTACATACATGCCTGTGTTTATTGTCATCCACTGTAATTAGAGATTCTGGCTTTTGTCTGTTAGTTCAGTCTCAGTAATTCTGCCTTTCAGGACACCTGGGTTACATTCAGCCTAACAGATTACAGTGTCATGGTCTGTTATAGTAACTTAGCATGCATATGAACCGCTACTCTATCCTAGGCCTTCTGGACACGAAGTTATCTATCCTATAGATGAAGTTCTGTTATAAAGGATGTAGGTGCCATAGCAAATCAGTCCAGCAGAGTAATTTTCTCAAACAGTGAGTTTCTGTATCCTCGTGGAGATGGGCATTTTTTCACATGGCTGGGGGAACACCTTTCTCACTGTATTCCTCATAATTTCTCAGGCTTCCTAAATTCTTTCTGTTCCTACCTTCCTACCCATGCCTTTGTCCCAACATGTTACTGCAGCCTCATGTTTACACACTCTTTGCTACAGTGCTGGATGACTGTCATATTGCACCCACTACTTACAGAGTGCTCCAGAGTCCAGCCCCACTGATTTCAGTCCTGCAGCATCCCCTGAACTTTGTAGGACACAGGTCTTCAGACTCCTTTTCTCTCTGTGTTAACATTTATTTTTGCCGAACCAACTTCCCTGCCCTCTGCCAGAGATGGGTACTTGATTGACTGTAGCATTAAACTAGAAGGGACCTGACTTTTTCTTTTCAAATGCTGCTCTGAAAAGAAATCTCAGGATTATAAGGCCAATTTCAAGCAGCAGAATGTCCTGCAGTGAGCTCCTCCTTTACTTTCATAGCATATCTGATTTGCCTAGGATTCCCTTTTTTATAGCCTGCTTTATTCTTTGAGTCTTAGAAATTCTCCTATGACTCATGTTGTACAATTGAGTCATGCTGCATAAAATTCATTTTTCTACCATGTATTGCAGAAATTGTGGCACTTTATTCTAGGATTTTAATTGTGCTGAGCACCTTCTTCTGCAATCATGTTTTTAAGCTACTAACGTTAAAATATTATTTGAGACTATTAGTTATTGATGAGGAGTGCTTCCAGGGTCGTGCAGCATAATTTTCTATAGAAATTCTGAAAGAAAAAGGGTAACGACATGGGAAGAATTGCTCAGTAAGCAGAATTTTAAACACATGGGGTATAAGCTTTTTCACTGTGGTAAATGCCATTCATTAAGGATGAATGTAGAAATATTTTCTCCTACAGACTGGTGTCAAATAAGTACCCACTATAAAGCTTCTTACATCTTCCTGTCATCTTTTAGGTGCTGACCAAAGCCCTGTGGTGAAAGGAGAAGCAATGGTCCTGACAATATGGTAAGGCTTCTGACATATGTGATGTGTTGCAAGGGAATCACATACGGTATCCAAATATGTATTACTACTATTGACAATACAAGCAACAACTGTAGAGTTAGAATTGCTGGAAGTGGGACTAGTGACTGCCAGGCACTGCAGTAATGTTGCTTTGTTTAAAGGGATTTCTCATCCACCAAAATGAAAAAAAATTCACTTCCTTCCCGCAGGTGTTTGTGCCATAAATGAAACGTGTATATTCCTTTCTATTGCTAGATGAGAAGTGCTGAGCTTTAGAGAACACCTGATGTGACGCTCTCCTAAGCAACTCGAGGATTATAGCCGAGGTCATTCTAGAATGGACTGGGTGCAAAACTGACTGCAGAGCTGTTCAGCCAGGCGAGCAGCTACAGTTTGCAGTAGTGGAGGTGGTGACTTGATAAATGTGGCATACCCTGCAAAACACTGGACAGAGACTGTCTGTACTACTCAGCCCTGGTCACTGGAGTGTTGTGTTGACTTGGGTTGCAGGTTTCAGGAGAGATGTAGTACCTGCTTTGCAGCAGAAAAGATTATATGGCCATTGACAAATCCTGTAAGAGCCTTCAAGAACATGAAAGGTTGATGCAAAGAAGAAGGGAGTAATTTTTTTCTCCCTTTCCATGACTGTTAGGGCAAGATATAGTACTTTTAAACTACAGCCTCAGAATTTAGTTTGGCGCTTTTCTATTTATTGATTTGTTTGTTTGTTTATTTATTTATAATCTAATTTTTTTATTTGCTAGTGTGTATACTTTGAGTGCTCATAATTTCTCAAAATAACTTTGATGGAAATCAGGACTAGGACAGGTAAAGCTGATCCTGCCTTGAAACAGGAGATGAAATAATCTGTACAGATGCATCTAGAAGTGTTTCTCTCAACACTGTTGTCACATTTCCCACCAGTAATGGAGTAGGCATTCTGCCTCTCGTCAGGAAAGCCTCATAAACCCAAGGTTTAATGCTTTGTTAAGCTAGAGCTTCTTTAAAGACATGGGGTCTAAATAAAATTATTTTCTTAAATTACTGCCTTGGGTTAGATTCTAAATTCGTATTTCAGCATCTGACTAAGAACATCTGTCATAACTGTTGAGTGTTTACCACTTAATTCACATACAGAAGACATAAAACTTTTATTCTATCGTATCAAATACACTTCTGGGTGAACTGACAGAGAAGTGGTGAGATAATTTTTGTTCAGTTTTTTAATACTAATTTGATGTGTCACTGTAGCTGAAAGGACCAATAACGACATCATTGCTCAAGCGCATTCTTGCAGTGTTTTTCTTTGTTCTTGTAGCCTGAAGTGAAATGTTAATGTGATTAAGCACAGAAGGAACACTATAAGGCAGCTTTAGGTCAGTCTCATCTCCCAAAATTGGAAGGGCAGTCAGTTTAGGCTGGATTCACAGGCTCCCAAGTTATTCCTCAGTCCCAGATATATTACCTTCTGAATTTTAGATCTGGGGATATTCTTCTGTACTTTAGGGTTTTTGTCTGCTGGTCCAAGACAGTTAGCATGGGGGTTGTTTCTGCATTTTTAGTATCTATATGCTGAACATACAGATTTTGTACATAATGACTAGAATGAAGGTTTGCTCTGGCTATCCTGGTTACTTGTAAATGAAAGGATAATGTAATATGTGCTTTTCACCCTGGCTGAGGAGGATTTCTGCAGCATTTTGTGACAGAGAGGGAGCTGCTCCAGAGCTTAGGGCACTTGGTGGTCAGCAGAGGGAGACCCCTCATGTACACTGCAGCAGCCTTGGCACACAGCCTTGCTCCATAGAAGGCACACCAGAAACACCAGTCTGTAGAGATATGTCCAACAGTTGCAGGACAGCAGTGTGGGTATGTGCCTATTCCTAGAGGAGTTCCATAAGAAAAAGGCATAGCAGAAATCGATAGTTGCTCTGTCTTGTTCCATTAATTTCTCTAGATATTTTCTCTGCTTGGATTTTAGTTATCTAGAAGTCAGGCAACTAATCCGAACTAATCTACTTTTCCAAAATCTTTGTATGGACAAGAGAGAATGATAAACAACTTCTCAGGTCATCCCAGCTCTCTGCCTTAGATATTTACCTTAGAAGCAGGAGTACTGGCCTCTGCCCAGTGACCCTGCATGGCTGTCTTGTCCTTCATCATTGAGTAGTTTTTGAAATTACAGAAAAGTAGCAATGACTCTTGCAAGGTAAAACAAGATTTGAGTACCTGGCTATGGATGGATTAAAGCTACTGCAGATCAGAATATGGAAAAAAGGTAAGAAGACAGAGGGGAGGGAAGAGCATTGATCTCAGTCAGAGGTAAGAGGGGCATTCCTTTAATGAGAAGAAACCTCACACTCTCTGTAATACATGCCAAAAAGTCTACAACTGACCATACTGTAAAATGGCCTCTCTTTCTGGAGCAGTGATTGTTTTCAGTGTAATACCCAGCACTAGAAAAGCTAATTGTTACGGCCAGGAAAGGAAGGGAAGAGCATGATTTCATTGGCACTTTACTCTGAGACAATGTATGTTACAGGAGAAAGGAACCAACCCCACCTCTTGAAGGGACGTAGCAAGTACAAACTGCAAATAAGTAGAACTGGTTGATGATGTGAGTTCTGGTCACTGAGAATTGCAGCCAGTGTCCTTTTGCATTTGAGATTGTCTTTAACTTCTTGTGATGTACTTGTACAGGTTTTTGTACATCTGAGAGTCAACCCACCATTGTGTAGGACGAGCAGTAAGATGAAAACCTAATGCAATGTGTGTTTTTCCATTGCAAGTCATAAAAATAGTACTTGAGTTATTAAATTGAGAAATTCTGTAAACACAGCAGTTAAGACATCTTGTAGAAATCTTGAAAATCGCATCAAGAGGTTATTTTATATGAAGAGCATGAAATCCTGTCAGTATGATCAAACTAATAATAAACTGATGCAATTTTCCAAGAGTTGTTCAGAGCAGATGTGCAAATATGCTGTATCCAGCTTCAGTGATTCATGTAGTCCCGAGCCATACTGCCATGTGCTGATGGTGACAACAAGGAATGACTGGGAGGAGCTTTTTTAGGCCCTGATTAAAGAATTTTTAAGTGCTTTTAAGGACGCGTTGAGTTGTATTCTTCTCCAGGAGAGTATTTGAATGGGATTTAATCCTATGCTCAAGCACTTTTTCTGAAAGTGGTTGTCTTCTGGAATCAACTTTCGTTTCCATTTGTGGTCTAGTGACAGCCCCCACCTGGGTTTGAAATGAGGTCATTGGGCCTGAAAGGTGGGGGTAAAGGTATCTAAGTAGCTTTCATGGAGACTTATTCTGTTGCCTATAGCTACTTTCATCTTAAATAAGGAAGTGTGGCATGTTTGTATTCACAAATCCCATTGTGCAATGTTCTGTCTCAATTGGGGCTGTCTGTGTCTCCATATTAATTCTCAGGGCAGCTGCAATTTCCTCCATTTCATGCAAATTAGCTTTAGCCTTAAAGCTCCTGGCAGGTCGCCAGCATAGCCCTCTTTGGCAAAATTTGGATTCATCGGCAGAAAGGTATTAGCCTTTTTGCTTTAAAGGCCTTTGTTGAGGCAAATATTTCAGTATTCTAAAGACAAATACTTAAGAAAATCTCTATCTTTTAGACAGATGCATTCTTTAACCACTAGGTAGTCCTAAAGATAGATAAATAAACCACAAATAACTAAAATAATGGTATACATTCTTGCTGCTTATCTTGAACATTGCTGTAAATGCCAGTGCACCAGTGCCATTAAAATGCATGTCAGGAATTTTCCTTGGCTGTCTCTATGTGGCCTTTTAAGATCATTTAACTACATAATGACTTTTAAAGATATTCTTTTTGAAATGGAAGGACTTTTTTTCATAGCCTAGCTGAAAAAGGTATTCCACAGCTTTTCAATGCAGTATCTTAATTTCATCTCTGATTTTTTTTTTGCAAACCAGTTAAACTTTCTAGACTGCAAAATGATATTGTGTTTTTGTGTTTTCTACAATTATTCTGAGAATGTTTTTACTCTAGCAGTTTTTTTATTTTATTCTGGGTATAAGCTGTTCTTCTTAAAAAGTCAGATTTAATATTTTTTTCTTTAAAGATAATAAAGGTACTTTATTCTTTCTCCTTCTATTCTTTTCACAAAGATCACATTTCACATATTTCCCAGGAACTCATTGTTTAAATTCTAATTCTACCTGAACAGTGACAATAAAATAGCATGAAAGGTTCTGTGTTCATGGTGTCACATTGATTTTTAATTTAATTAGGTAGCAAATATCTTTTCCAGATATCACTGTCATATGTTTTTTTGGCTGTTAGGAACTGAGATATGTTTTTCCTGTATCACCAATAGAAGTAGAAATCCTGCAGTAGAAAAATCGATCTGCAGTTCCACTTGTGCAGAAGTGTTATTTTTACCTGATAATCACATGTCTGTGAACCATCTAAGGTGCAGTGGAGTTCCACAGATATTACTGAAACCACCACCTCAAGACTCTGTTTATCTCTGCAATGACTGACTTTTCTCTTTTCTATTACTGCTGACCTGCAAGATGGTAAGACCCCAGGCACTCTGTAGCATCTAAAGTGTTTTCCAAGGCTAGTATTTAGGAAAATATCACTGTATTTGCACTATAGTAACTGGAGGAACTTTACAGCTGACTGTCTCCTTGTTCCTGTGGGTATTGAGCAAACATTCATAAAAGCTCTCAGTTTTTAGGCTGTCTATTGTTTTAAGCATTTATATCTGCTCTCAGAGGTAAACTGTGCCAATCATTTCAGTTTTAAGAGCTATTCTGTGGCCTTCTCTGGGTCTCTGTAGTTACTCACAGTACCATGGCCAGCCCTCTCTGCACAGAGAGGTGAAGGCACCTATCTACCTTGAAATTTTCCAGGGTAATACAGGGATTATCGTTAATGTTATTATTAAAAATATATATTGAAAAATTGAGAGTAATGAAGGAAAGCATAGGTTTTTGTTCAGCAAAGTGTGGTTAACTTTTGTAGCTGCTATAGGTGGTCCCCTGGTTGGATGCTTTAGGTGGTTAGATTTTTAGAAATATGGCAGTGGGCAGACAGTAGTCTACTGTTTTACTTGTGCTGGAAAATTGGCTGTGTCACAAAGTGAAGAGATAAACATACCAGTTTGTCAGGGACACTGAAATAGCCACTGTGACCAGTCAAAGCAGCAGCTATGACACCCATAAGGCGATGGATATTTCTTCTTGAACAATTTAAAAAAGGCTGAAAACTTTTGTTGTGATATTCAAAATCTTATAACTCCGGGAAGGACATTTTTGCGTGAACGAGGGAAGAATTTGATTGGAATTACAATCTCAACCACAATCAGAATTTCATTTTAATAAAATACAAGGGTTCTCGTACCTTGGAATACTGAAAGATAGCTGTTGACGTATTTTCTCAATGTATTTTGTATATGTAAAAATTCTACTAATGTAAAGAATTTAATAACTGCCTACTGTTTTGGTCAAATGTTGTTATTAGGCATGTCTATTGGTACAGCTAACCTTTCCTCTGAGTGCTGGTAATTTCCATAGTACAACTCTTCCTCCAGCTAATTATTGATCGGGGTGGAGTTCCAGGGCATTTTGGTGTTTTTTAAGTTATTTTTTTAAACAGAGAACATTCCTGTGATCAGGCACAGGGGAGGAAATGGTAGAAGCAGTTTGAAGGTAGTAGCACAGACAGACACAGAGGACAAGAATGTCTTAAATCAGCTTAGCCTGCAAGTTTGAGAGTCACAAAACTGTATCCTGGAGTTACCAACCTTGATCTCAAACTTAGCCTGGCAATTGGACCAGAGCTCCATGCTGGAGTCCTGGCAGTCCACCTCTTGTTGCGTTGAGATAATTCTGCTGTGTGTTCTTTGTATGTCATTGCTATCTGTTAATCAAAATTAAAATACTATTCCCAGAATGTCCAAACCACTCAGAAAAGTCGACTGAAAGAAGCTGATCATGTCTAAAATAGATGAGAGTTTGGTATAGTGAGGTGCTACCAAGGATCTTATGGCATCACTTAGATTAACTTTATACTTCTGCAGTCCTTTTGTCCTGTAAACTTTTAATTTCTGCAAGTAGTGAAGGAAAGAAAATGAAAAAGAGTAATAGAAAAGGAACAGGTGCAGATGAGGTCCACTTTTCATTAGGCAGCACCACTATTTGAACTAAGCAGGGTGAACTCCTGCCTGTGCTAGTGACTGTTATCAGCAAGATTTAGTGGAATATTCACCTGTCGGATGGGCGTGATAAAATAACAAGTGCAGATACAGATTCCAAGACCTGCCTGCTAGTCAGACCTGGAAAGCGATGTCAGACATGTGTACAGCTACCCTTTGTGGTCCAGTTCACTTCTGCTTGCTTCTGAGTTATTCATATAGCCAAAAAGATGCTTTAGGGAGAGAGCTGGGCACCCTTGGTACAGTGGTCCAGCACGACTGGGTGCAGAAAGGATGAATGACTTGTCCAAAGTTTGCCAGTGACAGCAACAGGATCTGAAGAGGGATCACGCTGTACCCCTGCCTCTATGCCTTTCACCTCTGAATTTACATGAAGGAAACTGAGGTGTCTTGACTACCTGCACTGTCCCCTGTCTTCTGAAGAGTAGCTTTCATCTGTTACAATCATGATGCATATTAAAACATCTGTATTATACAAAATCTATATGCCAGAGTTGTAGTTGTTCCCGGAAAAAGTAGTTGTTTTCTAACAGGTCTGCTTGTAAATAGTTGCTTTTATTTTAAAATGCCTCTGGGCTGCATTTGGAACTTTCTTATTGACAGGCAAAAGCCAGAACCATCAGCTTTCCCGGATGTGATCATCAGTTCATGGTGCCTGCATAATATGGGGGTATTTCATCCTACACAAGAATGTAAGGAAGATCTCTTTTTAATTAGAGGGCCAGAAAAAAAAAATCACTTCAGGCAGCAAAGTGTACTTAGAGGTCTTAGCTGAGCTTTTAAGTCCATTTGATGGAAGCATCAGACATATTTACCAGCCTCGGTCCTTGGAGGTGAGTGTTTGCTCAGAGGTCTGGGACTGGCTCCTCAAGGGGCTTGCACACTGCAGGTATTCAGTATAAATTCATATGCATCAAACTCTCAGACGAAAAGAAGTGTGGAGGAACCTCGTTCCGGGTATTTATGCAGTGCACCTCAATTGCCCGGGAACAGAAGATGTCTGTTTGAGAGCTTTACGTTGGCAATCCTTGTCGTGGGTCGAATTGATCATTTTATTGCAAAGTTCCTTTAGTGTTTGAGAAATGGAGAAATTTGGTTGAATTGCACTTTTCAGCCGTTACTCGCTGCCATCCATCTCTCAGTTCCTTCAGAGTAACTGGGATTTTTGCGGTGAGTGCAGTTTGCTGCCAGAAAACCTCAACTTTTGTTAATGTATAGGCATTCATCATCTGCTGTTCATTAACACACATATTGCTAATGCTGGCAATGGGGCGAACATTTTTCTAGAGTGGGGTCGAAAAACTAATTATTCACCATATGGTGGCTGGCTCAGCAACAATTGCTGAAGCCATGGAAGCAAAAGGAAGTTGGCTGGTTGATTTCTTTGGACAGTTTGCACAGTGATGACTCTCTTGACACATGCCATTCATGTGGCCGCTGCATAACAGATGGGCTAGGGCTGGGAACTGTGGAAAAATCATGGCAGAGATCTGGTGGCAGCCTCTGTCTTTTTATCCTTCAGAATGACTTTGGGTCACATGGACTGTGAAAATAACAAGTAGGGGATTGTGCTCTGAGGATTTCCCTGCTTCTTTCATAAAGCCAGAGCGTAATTTTGACTGCCTTTTCGTATTTTGTTTATTAAAGGGATCAGGGTTTTAGATGAAAGAGATTACTTGGTTTGTGGTAGGGGGCTGTGCTGTGCCCATGACACTCGGCTCATTGTTAGCAGGAAAAATGCTGGCAGTTTGATAAGGGATAAGAAAATGGAGGGGTTTTAAATTAAAATTTAAATTACTCCTTATTTGTTCTTTTCTCATTTGTAAATCTCACATAAGCAAGTTTAGATAAGAGCTGTTTTAGATTCAGAATACTCAAACCTGAAATGAGTTAGTGTTTTTTCCAGAGGAGCTTAGTAAGGGAGGGTAAGATTAATTTGAGCATGCTGCCTTTGCAACTTGTATGCTTTCTGGATTTCTTATCATCCCGACAGTGCCTGAATGGGGAAGACCCTGAAAGTTTCGAAGCAGAGATTTGTTGAGCTTTAGTGTCATTCAAAATAAAATCAGGTCGGTTTGAACATTCTGCAAATTAAATTTTAATTATTACAGCGAATTGTGGCAGTTGAGAATTTTCTCATGTTTTCTTTCACAGGAATTGGAAAGAAGAGTTGACAGTCAATGGAGGTATTGCCAGATCCCTTCTGAAGCTGCACAGCCTTCCCAGAGGGATGCTGGTCAGACTGGATGCAGGAGAAGTAGGATGGGAAATGAAAGGTTAAGTGAAATCCGGACTGTGCATGAAATTGCCCTGCATAAGGGAGAGCTTGCAGGTGAATCATTCACAATCACTCAGGATTTGGGTCCGTCTTGTCAGGAACAACACACATAGTTTCTTAGGTGAAACATTATATGTGAGGTATTGATCCAGGATTATTATTATGTAAACATTCCTTATTCTTATATTTTATGTAAATGTACACAGGACCTACCCTCCCTCTGCCTGCCCCCCCGCCCCAAAAAAAAAAAAAAAGGCAGAAAGAAATCGAAACATCTTACAAAGCAAAATTCAAGCAATACTTTACAATTCACTGTTTGTGAAATTTCTCTTTATAAGCGATCAGGCACTTGTGGCTTGTTGTTGTGACATTACACTGTTGGCTGTTCACAACCAGCACTGTCTTTTCCGTGTCTGTGTGCCACAGAGATGGCATAGTGATATAGGGCAGGCTGTCAACTGAATGCCATGTGGCTTCCAGGGCCCTCACATCAAACCCTATTTTTCATTCCTACGTATCAAAATCAGACCTGTTGGTTTCAGAGGCGGGATCTGCTGTTCTTGTGCTGGTGCTCACAGGGAGCCTCTTCACAGTCATTGCAAGTACACACACAGAAGAGACCGTGTTTTTATCTTGGATTTTCTTGTTGCTATTTTCTGCAGGTGAGAGTTTTCATTAGGGGATGATACTTTGCCGTAGGTGATCAGGGGAACACATTTTACTGGCTCTATCTCCTCTGTGAGGCAGAAGTTCACTAGTCCATAATGCTGCAGGCAGTGACTATTTCTTCCGGAGAAGGAGAAAACCAGTGTGTTTTATTTGATGAACTTCCTAATCAGCTTTTTTCCCCTGCAGTGATCTGAGCAAGCACAATGTGAGGGTATGCTGCATTCCCCTTAATCCCATCATGCATCATCTGCATTTCTGAGCTCTTGTGATCTCCTTGGTTCTTGATGGGTGCTCAGTCAGTGCATATCCCACCTTTACTCAGTGGTTTCTCTATCACTGTTAAAGAGAGCAATACTTCTGATTTTAGCAAGAAGTCAGTCCAGCAGAAGATTAGGTCCATCATCCAGCAGATGCTGCAGAAAATCTGCATGTCTCAGTGCACTGCCAGGGTTAGACTGCTAGAGAGAGGGCAGGATTTTCATATCACTGCTTCTCTTTAGCTTTTGGAAGTAATGCCAAAGCCCCAGGGCCTATTCAGGTGTTCCTCCACATGTGCTCCACCTGCTGCTCATCTGAGGCTGCAGATTTTGCTGCTCACCTGGCTGGAAAACGTCCCTCAGATTTTCTGTAGGGATTTGAAAAGAATTCTAATAGCTACAATTTATAAACTTGAATGTCTGCCAGATGTGATGGCTAATAGTGTCTTTTTTCATGAAAAAAGTCCAGAAGAGGATAAATAATTATTAGGAAAGTTCAACAATTCCCAAGGCCTCAGCTGTAAAGGCATTTTGTAGAATTGAAGAAAGGAGAAGATGACATGAAAGTGTGTCTGTATATACATTTATTCTTAAACATGTAATGCAGACACATTACCATTTCATTTTCAAGACACGCACATATACAAGAATAGGAAAATGATTTATTTTAAAACTAAAAGGTACATATTTGCCACAGCGTGTCACAAAGAGCAAAGCCAAAGAACCTGATTGTAAGAGAGGTCTATTTTTAGAACACCAGATGTGGTCCTAAGACAATGATGGAAAAACATTGCAAAGCAATTTCTTCATAAAGTCCTTCTAATCCAAAAGATGATTTTGAAGTGATATCACTCTACACATCTATTCATCTCTTTGTCTGTTCTTAGTCTCTTACCTAAGTATTTTATTAATTGTATGTATTTTGAAATTTTTTTTTTACAGTCCAATTTGGAAAATGTAATCCGTTCCTCATCTGCTTTTGAAACACATTAAGCATGTAAGGCAGTCTTTAGACTTTAAAATCTAAAAAATGGTTTGGTGTGAAGGAGTTGAATAGCCCAAGTACCTATGTCCTATATTACATTTTGTCGTTTGTAATCAGCTGGAATACTACACATTGAGGGAAAGACAATATTTATTATGTTAACTGTTTTTCTTGAAGTGCTTGAAAGACTGAAATTTGACAGAAATGTTTCTCAAATCAAAATTTGCTATTTATTGCTCAGGTTCCAACATGAACTAGAGATGGGGATGAGTTGGACAATGTTTTTTTGTGTTAAAATGAATCTGTTGCAGCGCTTTGATACTTCTGCTGCTCATGGAACAGTTTTGTTTAAAGTTTGCTTCACAAGAACCTTATCTGAAATGGTCAGATGATGGTAGATGAGCATTTTTTGTCTTACGAATGAAGATGATTTGCAGGAAAAATTTAGATTTTGATTAACTCCTGCTTGCGCTACTAGCAAGAGAAGAGCTTTGAAGCTCCAGATATAATGAAAAACTTTTCTTTTGTGTCAAGGCATCAGATTTGCCATGACCTTCTTATTGGGAACTGATGAATACTTGCCTGGCAAAAAAAAATTATCTTTATAAAATGTAAAATATCATGGTTACAGAGCAATGCAGGCATTTCTGGCTAAACCCTGGAGCCCAGAACTTTCTACTTTATCCAGTTCTCCTAAATCATGGCATAGTCCTTTGCTGAGCTGGTGGATTCTCCTATTTGGACAGGATATACTATTTATTCAGTTGCTAGGATAAAATGCACCATACTTTAAGAACAGCTGCATTGAGTTGCTCTCATCCTTGTCTAATACACATCTTATGTAGATTATATGAACCAAATTGGTTTAAATGGGAGAATAAGTGGGGGACGTGTGATGATTATGATTATATGTGCCTTTAAGTGTTAGTCTGAGTATTTAAAACTTTGCTGCACGTATCTTTTCTAAGTCCATTCACATAGAGAGTAATAAGAAATCCCTACTCAGAATACAGGGGTTTTTTTCCCAGGAAGAATATCTTACATACTTTTTGCATTAGTCTTGTTTTAGCTTTGTTATCCTTATTTTCTTGATCATCAGAAATGCTTATTGGACGGTGTGGATTTGCTGCTATCTCAACATGCTGAAGCGGGCCATTAACTCAATATAGTTTGTAAAATATTCTGCTGTCGTTCTCCTGTCACACATTAGCAGTTTCAGGGTCACAAACAATGAAAAGAAAAAAAAACCAAAATGGTTATTTCTATATTTCGCTGTGTTTTATTTACACTGTAATTTTTTTTCTCCAGCAGTTAAGTTCAAGCAGTTGGTTTAAATGGGAGATTAAGCAAGGACTGTACAGTCTTTTTTTTTTTTTTTTTTTTTTTTTGAATCTCAGAGAATACTTGTGTCCATCTCCCATAGACGAGGGTAGAGAGGAAACCCTCCTGCTGTTAGTTATCATTATTCTCAGAAGAAAATTTATCACAAAGCTAACACTAAGTACTGAACTTGATGGTCAGGGAGGACCTCAGGGTGTTGGGGAACCCCCAGTAAAGCAAGGAACAGCTATAGTTGCGTGTATTATAATATACATACACACACACATATTATATACACACACTATATTCACATTATATACATATAATATACATCTATATATATAATATATAACATTATAACATTATAATATATATATATGACATTATATATTATGTATCTAGTTTTATATTAGTCCTGAATAATTTGTCTCATGGGTTTGTGAAGGCCTGCAGAGGTGGGGTCTCTGCAACCCCTTCAGGCAATGTAACCCAGTTGCACATCCTCTTCTTGCATGGGGCTGTTTCATGGGTTTGCTGCTGCACTTGAAAGTGGTTTAACTTCAAGCCCTGCAAGACTTTTGGGTTGCAGACAGCAGTGTCTGGAGGTCAGAGTTCAAAGCAGGTTGCTTCAGATTAGTTGTAGATGGCCTAGCACAGTAGGGAATTTTTCCAACACAAATAAGGTTAATCCCATTACCGTGCTGTCAATACTTCTGTGGTCTCATAAACGTATGGTAACCCTAATGCCACCAAATCACTTGCTTGTTATTTGAACTGGTCACCTTTACACATATTCCATTTGACGTCTGTGTCTGCCCAAGCTTTTTGTAGTACCTGTCAAGTGGACCTAAAAAAGATCGACGGTGAACAGGTCTTGTGGTTTTCTGCTATGTGCCAGGGAGCGTGTTATACGATTCCATTTACAGTAACACTTTCTGCGTTTTACAAAGACTGCATGATGAATTATCTATGGACATGAGACCAACACATGCCATATAACTCTTTGCGATTACGTGATTCACTGTTGCTGAAAGTTGGCAAAAACACAAGCAGAAAGACTGTGGAGAAGATTTCCACAGGATAAGAGGAAGAGATGTCAGAAAAAAAGTCAGATGCTTGTATAGATTGCAGGAGTCTAAATCTATCTATCTATATATACCAATTAAATAGGAGAAACGTTTATGGTAGGTTGATTTTATTTATTATTATGTAGACAAACTTGCTGAACACAAAGTGATGGACACTGGGATCTATAAAAATGACAGAAGTGATGGCAATGACAAAAACCGGGGTGTATTAAGGGTCATACCTTCCTAGTGGCCTAAGTGACAGAATGAGGATATAGGTATTTTTTGTCTGTGCGTTTTGCATATAAAAAGACTCAGTTTTAGTCCATCATGGTTCAGCCAATAAACATTTATTTTTCTCTCCATGTAGCTCTGTTCTTATGCACACTTATAGCACTCAGTGCTGTAAACTTTACATGTACAGACACACATAGTCATGTAGATGTTATGTCTCAATAAATTCTGAGCTTATTGGTATAACTGATATGGCTGTTGTTACAAGACAGGAATCTAGTTTTCTCTGGTCACTTAGTGCAGATGACAGTTTTTCATAATCAAAAAGTTATTTCTGGTACCCACTATCTCCTAAGGAAATCTTCATGAACTATTCTGTAGGGAAAAAAAAAAAAGAAGGAAAAGCTTAAAGAAAACCATTATTTTGAAGGGAGAAAATACTTCTTCCCTATCCTACTAATGAAAACTTTACACGTTATTGTGTTTTTTTTCAAAATACATGACTTTTTTGAAGGGAGAAATTGATCTTTCTGGAAAAATCAGATGGGAGAGATATAGAGATATATATATATATGTTGACAGCTGGGGCGTGTTGATGTGGTGGCTCTTTTCTGTAGCTATCTAATTTTGTTCTGAGAATGTTATACAAACTCAGACACTAATACAGCAAGGAAGGATTCACTGCCAAAGCAAATTCCATCTGTGAAAGTTCAATCAATTCTGTGGCTCAAATAGGGAAGTACCTTATGCCTAGATTTGTTTTCCACGCGCATTTATCTATTTGGCTGCTCCTTCAGTCTTTGAACAAGAGCCCTTTTGCAACCAATGCAGAACCTGCCCCTCTTATAGTGAAAATATTTGTTGTGTGATATGTTTGGGTTTGCATCTGGGTTTTTATTAATGTGACCTGAGAGAAAACCTTTCAGATGGTTCTGTGGGTGTAACTTGATTGGCAGGTGGGCATCCACCTGAAATGTAGGTGGGAATCTTGGCTGGGGTGGCAGGGACTGACTGCTCACTGACAGGTTGTCCCCACCTGATGTCCCCCTGGGTGTGTGGATGTCCCTCCAGCACAGGGAGCTCTCAGGGACCGCCTGCTTGTAAGATAACGCTGGTGTTCAGTGTTGAAGCCCTTGTGGGACCCACAGCAGGGGTCCCTTCCCACTCCGTGGCAGGATCAGCGACACATATTGGCACAGCTGCTGCTGTGGCAGTGGGGTTCCTTCCCACACACCAACCCTTTTTCTGTGCCCCTCCAGGGGGGTAGTGCTGTTGCCCACTGACCTCTGCCTGCAGCCTTGGAATGTGGGATGAGCTGTCACCAATGGTGGATTGAGAGGTTAGCGACCAAACCTGTCCTCAGCTCCTGGCAGGCACCTGGGGAGATAAGAACAGTAATGATCGGGAGCAACGTATCTGCCACTGGGATTTAGGAGAGAGCTTTAGGGAGCAGAGAGCCATTAGGGAAGTCTCTGGGGAGTATTGCTGCACTTGGGGAGCTCAGTCATGCATCCAAGGGATTTGTCCTTTGTCACAGAGTGGTAGATGCTTCTCCTGCACCATCGCTGCTGGGGGAGCCTCCAGGAGGGGTGTGCTGGCTGTGACCTTGTATCCTGCTGCAGGCCTCTTGCTGGAGGGACTCAGGGCATCAGCCAGGTTCATCCTCACTGAGGGCACAGTAAAACTGAGCCAGACTGTCCCCAGAGCCAGAGTGTGCAGGTAAAGAGGCATAAAAATGTTCTGTCGAGCTGCAGTTAGAGAGTTTCTCTTGTTTTGGGTAGTGGACCTTGAGAATCAGCAGTTGAGTCTCCCCATCTTAGCTCACTGTAGAGGTAGGAGGTGTATTTCTTGAGAATGTCTCAGGAAATTATTTCCCAGTTTGTTCTGCTGTGGCTATCACCGTTAAATTTTGGATGGTGGTGAACTCCTCACCCTCAGCTTACAAGTATGAGAAAATATTATCTCTCAGATACTGTTGTGCTTGGTGTGCTGTCTGAATTTCATTACAAAATTCACTAACGCTTGCTGAAAAAACCAAAATAATCAAAAATCTTGTAACATGATTATGAAGAGCATATAGACTTGTAGTTGAGACAGGAAGACACAGACACTGAATTTTGATTAAGTTGTGTTTCAGACTCTGAACTGAAGGTGTTTAACATTTTTTTTAGTTCCTATTCTTTCTGAATAAGCTGTGTAAGTTATGGTATAGTTAGGGCAGAGTTATAAGAGCCCTAATATCTTATTAATCTCTGAACACAGGAATTAATTCAGCTAGGCACCCACTGAATTTGAATCTCCTATTTGTCACATTTTGCTTAGAGCTGCAATTTTCCTTTTTAGGAGCACTGTTCCCTCAGAGCATGTACTGAAGTATTAGAGCAGAGGGGACCCACTTAGTAAAAGCCTCGATTAAAATTACACGTACTCTGCTGTCTGGGAAGGCGCAAGCTTGGGCCGAATCATTTCTGTGGAGTGAAGAGAAGCAGTTTCCATCCAGTCCTCAGTCCCTCTGTGTGCAGCCAGAGGCACAGCCATGTGTTTTCCTGGGTGATGGAAACCCAACTGTGTCATTCTTGTTGCCTGCCCAGGATTCCCTCCTGGGCTGCTTGGTGTAAGGCTGTAAAACTGATCTGGAAGCACAGCATTCCAGAGTTGTTCCTCTTAATTGTTCCACTCTTAAGTGAACAGTCTTCCCGAATTGAAAAAGGAAAAAACAAAAGGGCATTTTTTCAGAAATGTGTCATATTCAAATTTTTCTTTTAGTATGTATCTGCTATACATTGTAGAGCTGTTAGAACCAAAGTGACCAATAAATAATATTTCTGGCTTCTAGCTGTTTAGTGGGGCAGAAAATGATTGGGAAGCCAGTATTTGTTCAGTGAACAAAGGAGTCAAACTATTTAATTTAACTAAATGAATGAACACTGATAATGGAATTTTCCTGTCATCTATTAATTTTACTAAAGAGACCTCTAAAATGATTGTAACGGTTTTGTCCCTTCCATGCCATCTAAGGGTCAAACTGTGAATGCCATATATTGAGAACAGTTGCTGATATAAGTAATATGTCTGACATTTAATTTATGTAACCTCACTGGTGTTATTTTCGTGACTGCTAAAGGATCAGTCAGAGATTTTATCCTGCTGTGTTACATCCTTTTTATTTTGATTTTCGCAAGTGGATAGTGTAATAGTGAACCTCAAAACCAGATCATTGCTGTTGACTACTAGTTAGTCAATACGAGAGCTATTGTGGAGCTCAAACTTACGGGAAGAACTGCTGTTTGGCCTAATTATTATAGGTTATTAGATTAATTTTTTTAATTGACTAGCCTAATTAAAGCAGCCCCCCTACTAGCAGTTAGAAAGAATATCTCTATTATCTTGTGTTCTTTCTCCACTGCCACTGTGCATTCAGCCCCTTGCAGAACTGCTTCTGAGGAGAAGGAGAAGGAGGAGAAAGAGGAGGAGGAGGAGGGGGAGGACCATTCAGAGTGGTCACTGCACTTGTATTGGTTGCCAGCTTTGAGACAGACTTTGGAAATAACATGTTCTGACAGATTTTTTGAAGCACTTTGCCCTCCTGTTTTGGGGCGATGATGAATGTGCCATACAGATGACCTTTACACAAGGCCGCACGCTAATATTCAGAACCGTGCTTTTGTTTGTCTGCAACAATGGCTGTCATTAAGAAAGCTGAGTTTGCCAATATGCCCCCCTGTTCCAGCGCCGGACCCTTCCTGATTGGGCACCGGGAAGCATCATGTGCCTTTGACTGAAATGACATGGAAGATGTATGGTCTGAGTGCTGTCCTCAGCACCACTGCTGTGATGCGAAGAAAACCACGCTGACCCAAACAGACCCGCGCTCAAACAATGTCACACCAAACGAAGACAACATATTGGGAAGAAAAATGCTTGTAAACTGTGTGTGCTGGAAGATGTATTGGCCAGACGGCCATAGGGCAATCTTTGAACTATTGAAATCTTTAGAAATATTGTTCAGTTCTTGAAGAATACTTACAAACCTAATTAATCAAGCATAGATGGTTATTTTCACTCTTTACATACTGCATCACTTTGGGAAAAGAATAGGGCTGTCACATTTATTTTGCTGACCACTTCCCAGGTGCTTGCTGGCAAAACTAAGGTTTGAACATACATTTGCACAGCAATCCTCAAGTAACAGCCGTAAGAGAGCTTCTGGCCTTCTCCTAACCCTTAATATGCTTCAGACTTCCTGAGTGTTTCCATTTTTCTGTTTGTGCATGTCATAGGCTATGACATTTCATTTTCTTTTTGGTTTGACATCTCCAGAACAGTACTTTAAACCTGACATGAACTTAAGGCGTGATGAAGCAGCTAATGGCGTAATTTTAATGTCAAATCAATTGTATATGTTCCTCTCAAGAGATGTGTGGATAAGAAGTTCAGTGTAAGACCTGTTATTACTTTTTTTTCCTTACTGCTTCTACTACAATCTTGTAGGAGCTCTTGGGAAATACTCATGCAATGAATTCCTCTTGAATTGCACATGAGCTGGGGACTTAAATCTCTAAGCAAATCTCTGATCCACTGTCCTACTGATTTCCAAGTTCTGGTTTCTCTACATTTAGATTATTGTTATTATAATATACTTTTACTGGTTTCAATTTTTTTGCATATGCCATGTGGCCAAAGCCTTTTGGACTACTGAAAATAAATAACTTCTCATTTTTAGTGGCTTTTAAAAATTATCATCGTGTTTAGTAATGATTGAAGCTAGTTTGTACAGTAGGCAGTAAACAATTTAGGAAAATGTTAAAAACTTTAAAATTCACCTTGAGCTAAAATGTACAGCAAGAGTCATAACATATTGTCTCTTGTTATGATTAAAATCACTGAAACAGCATTTTCACAGTTAAATTCAATTTATTTGTATCAATTTAATACCAATTATTAATTCTATGTGTTGTAATTTAATATATAGTAATATATTTTATTGTATTCTAATATAGTGTTATAGCATATTGGTGTAGTATCACACCAATCATGATGTGATTCTTGGTGTTGTCCTGTGCAGGGCAGGAAGTGGACTTTGTTGATTCTGGTAAGTCCCTTCCAACTCAGGGCATTCTATGATTTTATAATTATAATATTATAATTTAATACTAATTTTTAGATTCATTGTAGTATAATAATGGCAGTAATATGCTCATCTGCTCTGCTAAAATAAGTCCTCATTCAAAGGAAAAGATATCTTAAATCACTTCTAATATTGGACTTGACTTTAAATGAATAGTCAGGGTTCAAAGCACGTGTTTGAACTGCCTTCAGAGGCAATACTTTCCCAAATACGAGCTTACTTACTATAGGAATGGGAATCCCATGATTCACTGCATTTTAAGGCAGTGCAATGAGATATGCCCAGAAAATACGGAACTGTTGAATGCACTCAGGAAATTTTCTGCAGTTCCAAGTGCACATACTAATGAGTATAATTCCATGTTTGCTACTCCCTTTTTTTTAAAGCACTGCTTTCAGCCTATCTCCCCTAGTAACATCATATATGTATATTTAATATATTAAACCATCCATACAAAAGCATGTCCCTCCCAATCAGGCTTGAGGTGGTGTGGGAAAATGTTCAGCCGTTGCTTTTCAAGGTCTACTGCACAGGAAACAGGAGCGTTCACTGCTAGAAATCTTCCCATTTGCAGAAATGAATTGAAGCAAGCCATACAAAACCCCTGTTTTGATCAGGCTAGAAACACTGAATTCATGCAAAATTTAAAATAATTAGAAAAAGAGGCAGACTGGGTGGGGAATTAAACCATTGGCATCAAAAGGTCTGAATGAGGAGAATTAAATGAAAATTAGATGAAGAATATATGTCATCTATGATTCTATGTGGATGTTCAGGGTTTCTGCATACAACCTGATTATGAAGTGAGGGTAGCTGTGTGGATATATGGGCTAATTTTAAAGACTCTGAGCTGCTAGATCAAAGCAGACAGCATTTCTGTCTCCCAGAAGTCAGAATTCTTGAACTAAATCATGTCTTAACTTGGCATTTAGAAATTCAGGATCTTTGGCTTTATTCTACAGATATTGGAAAGGCAGTGTTTTCATGTGAAAGGAAAGAGAGTTAGCGGATTAATAACTTTAGCTTGGTGGTTGCTGATCCACTCTATTTTAATGTTTGTTTTTTTCCACCATCTCTTTCAGTCTTGTTTTAGGGGAGATGACAAACAGAGTTGTGCCATCACAGTGTTTCCAAGTCATCCCCCACAGGGGGCTTCCCCACCAGGATGAGCACAAGGAGGACCCAAAACTCCTTATATCCTGTGGGTCAAGACAGGCACTGGATAAAAATGCTGCTGTGTTAGGGGCATTAGCAAAGCTTCAGGAGGCTTTGGCTTGGTGAGAGCAGAGGTGAGCTGCTCCCTGAGGCTGTGGCAGGGCATTGCCCAGATTAATTGGGCAGTGCTTAGCTCTGAGAGAGCATTTTCTGGGCCGGGAACCAATCCTGCACCTCCTCCTTCCCTGCATGGACTCATTCCCTCTGTTTTACTTTTAATCTCCTCTTCAACAGCACCAAACCAAGCTTGTTTGAGATTTCTTTATATCAGCTTATATTCTGTAGCATATTTCAGAAAACAGTTGCCCCATTCATCACATTTTTAATGCAAATATGCATTTGCCATAGTTTGGAGCTCCTCTCCCTTTCCTCCAAGACCAATTTAAATACTGATTACACTGGAAAATGGAAATTTCTATCGTAAGGAAGCTTATATTGAGGTTAACGCAAAAGAAGAGGAACTGTACCATAACCCTAAATAGTTTAGTTGTGAGACATTACTCTGCTTCTTCATTAACAGAACATGTTTGGGTCCCTGGTGACCTCATGATGTTTTGGCCACTCAGTTTATCTCAATATATCCACCTTCAGATGAGGATGGAGATAACACCACCTGGCCCCACTGTGGTAGGAATACAACCTGTGTGTCAGGTGGTCCACAGGCACCATTTCATCTGCCTTCATCATTCACAAACATTCTGCCTGCACCAGTTGCACAGGTTTTATATATTTCTGTATACACGCAGTGAGAATAGTACGTAGGTCTTTCAGTTTCTTTTTGTGTGTGTGTCTGTGTGTCATGGTTGCTGAGTGAAGTCCTCACTTATTTTTTTTCCCATAAATTTGCTCTTCTTTTTCCACATCTGCTGGTGCCCTCTCAGCCATGGGTGAGGAAGGGGGCAGGAGCAGCACACAAACCTACCAACTTGCCCCCCATATAGGCTGTGTGTATCTGGGTGGCCAAAGGTGGTGGCAGTGCTGGCAGCCCCAGCAGCCCCAGTTACCATGGCACTGAAGACATTCTCCAGGCTTTTTCATATTCCACAAAAAAAAAAAAAAAAGTGCTCGGGGCAAACACCTTCTTTCGCAGAAATTTGGCATGACCGTCTCCTTCGCTGCTGGCCTGTTCTTCCTCCCATCTTCCCACAAAGAGGTTAATAAATGTTTACTTTTTTTCTTGTTTCCATATGGTTTGTTCACAGGCTTTTGCTTGTGTGTGTATGAATGCTCACTTGCATTGACTGCTGTGAGGGAATTGTTCTACTAATGCTGGCCATCTTCAAATCAATGCCTGCACATAACAACAGAAAGTGCCTCAGATGTAGTGGTTTCCACAGGACTATTGTTAGGCCTTTGTTAAGCATTTTTGAACCTAATAAATAACGTCAAAAGTCTCTATCCTAGCCAAAAATGTTCCCTTTGAAACAGTTCTAATAGTATTTTTGTTCTGCAATGTCTCCCGGTGTTGTGAAGAATTTGTGCCTCACAATAGGAATCTGGTATATCGCGTGCCGCTTTCCTTTTTTTTTTTTTTTTTTTTTTTATAATGTATTTTAAGATGTGCACCCTTCTTTTCCGGGCAGGCATTCCTATTCCTATTTCTTTTCATAAATGTTGCTTTTTCTTGAAGAACCATATCACTTGGAACTTCAGTGCTGTAAATGCTACTAAATTTCACAAACTACAGGAGGAAAAAAATCTTAATAATGATGGCATGAAGGGGAGGAAAGCAAATCATTGAACTTAATTATGGGCTATTTCAGTGAACCTCCTTTGTGTTTTGTTGTGTAACTCATAATCAAATTATGTCTAAAGTAAGCTTTTAACAATTGATTTATGCACTGAAAAGCAATGATAACAATGGTCAAAGATAATCATAGTAGTCCCCTCTGGCTGTAATATCTATTAATCTAGACCTTAATGACTATTTATTCTGGAAAAAGACTTAATTGGAGACTGTGATTCATTATACCTTATATAGTATTTATTAACAATACATTTCCTATGTCCTTAAAATGAAGTTTAATTTATGTATAATATTCCCATTTCTGTGGTGCAATAGTGTGTAGCAAATCAAGCTAGGATGAAACATACTTGCTAGACGTATTTTATTTCTGTTCATTTTACTTTGCTTAATTGGACTCTGGGGGAAAATGTCAAACCCCACATTTCTGTGCATTCGTTTTCTCTGTGCCACCAAAGCTGTTGGATGCTATCGGTATTAAAAAGCTGTTTATACTGTGGGATTTTATTTAGCTATTTCATTTCAGCTTAGAGCTAAAAGAGATGTTTTAGCTTGTTTTCCAGCTACAGTAGACATAAATATTAGATCTACAGCTGGAACTGATTATTTGTCGTGTTACATGGGAGGGTCTAAAACAAATTTTACTACTGCAATCCTAGTAGAGAATGAAAATTCACTTGGAGCTTTATAAACCAAGCTTCTAAAACTTCCAGTGATAGTTCAGTGGCTTTATGTCTTTGTTCAATGTCTTTTACAGAAGACATCAGCAGAATGGCTACCTTGGACTTCCAGAGGGCAGAGTCTGGCCTGTTTAGGAGCCTGTTTGACAGAGTCCATTGGGAGGCAGTCCTGAAGGGCTAAGGAGTCCAGGAAGGATGGACGTTCTCCGAGGAGATCTTAAAGGTACACAAACAGTCTGTCTCCAGGAGTTGAAGACAAGGAGGTGGCTGAACAGAGAAGTTTGGCTGGAACTGAGGGGAAAAAAAGGAGAATTTATGACTTTGGAAGAAAGGACAACAGGGATGTTGTGAGGTTATACGGGGAGAAAATTAGAAAGGTCAAAGCCCAAATAGAACTTAATCTGGCCACTGCCATAAAAGACAATAAAAATGTTTCTATAAATACATTAGCAACAAAAATAGGGCTAAAGAGAATCTCCATCCTTTACGGGATGTGGGGGAAACATAGTGACAAAAGATGAGGAAAAACCGGAGGTACTTAATGCTTTCTTTGCCCCAGTCTTTAACAGTAAGACTAGTTGTTCTAGATACCCAGCCCCCTGAACTGGAAGACAGGTACAGGGAGCAGAATGAAACCCTCATAATCCATCACCAGCTGGTCAAAAGAGGTGATTGTTTCTCTCTTTTTGTTTTGCACTGATGCAACCTCACTTTGAGTCCTGTGTACAGTTTTGGTCACCTCAATATAAAAAGAAACATTAAGCTATTGGAGAGCATTCTTAGGAGGGCAACGAGGATGGTGAAGGGTCTGGAGGGGAAGCTGTATGAGGAGCAGCTGAGGTCGGTTGGAATGTTCAGCCTGGAGAGAGAAGACTGAGGGGAGGCCTCATTGCAGTCTACAACTCCCTTGTGAGGGGCACTGATCCCTTCTCTGTGGTGACCAGTGACAGGACATAAGGGAATGGCATGAAGCTGGGTCAGGGGAGATGTAGATTAGATGTTAGGAAACGGGTCTTCTCCCGGAGGGTGGTTGGGCAGTGGAACAGTCTCCTCAGGGAAGTGATCACAGCACCAAACCTCTCTGAGTTTAAGAGGCACATGGTGTGATCCTGGGAGTGTACAGCATTTGGACTCGATGATCCTGCTGAGTCCCTTCCAACTCAGCATATTCTATGATTGTATGATTCTAGGAAGGGGAAATGGTCGGAGACTTGCTGTACTCCTTGGACACACACAGGTCTATGGGGCCAGATGGGATCTACCCAAGGGTATTAACAGAGCTGGCAGAAAAGATCACTGAGTCACTTTCCACCATTCACCAGCAGTCCTCACTAACTGGGGAGGTCCCAAGTGACTGGAGGTTATCTGATATGATGTCAATCTACAAGAAAAGGTAGAAGGAGGATCTGGGGAACTACAGGCCTGTCAGCCTGACCTTGGTGCCCGGGAAGGTCATGGAGCAGATCATCTTGCGTGTCATCATGCAACACATACAGGACAACAAGGGGATCAGGCCCACCCAGCATGGTTTGTGAAAGGCAGGTCCTGCTTGACTAACCTGATCTCCTTCTATGACAGGTTGACCTGCTTAGTGGATGGGTGAAAGGCTGTGAATGTTGTCTACCTGGACTTTAATGAACCCTTTGACAAGTTTCCCATCACAGTCTTCTGGAGAAACTGGCTGCTCATGGCTTGGATGGGTGCACTGTTCACTGGGTAGAAAACTGGCTGATGTCTGAGCCCAGAGAGTGGTGGTGAATGGAATTACATCCAGCTGGTTGCCAGTGACTAGTGGTGTTTCCAAGGACTCAGTACTGGGGCCAATTCTGTTTATTATCTTTATTACTGACAATCTGGATGGAGGGATAAGTGTACCCTTAATCAGTTTGCAGGTGACACCAAGTTGGGTGGGAGTCTTGATCTGCTGGAGGGCAGGAAGGACCTCCAGGGGATCTGACAGGCTGGATTGATGCGCCAAGGCCAGTTGTATGAGGTTCAACAAGGCAAAGTGCTGGGTCCTACTCTTGGATCACAACAACTCCATGCAAAGCTACAGGCTGGGGGAAGGGTGGTTGGAAAGCAGCCCACTGGGAAAGGACCTAGAGGTGCTGGTTGACAGCAGCTGAACATGGACCAGCGTGTGACCATGTGGCCAAGAGGGCCAATGGCAACCTGGCCTGTGTCAGAAATAGTGTGGCCAGCAGGATGAGGAGTGATTGTTTCCCTGTGCTTGGTGCTGCTGAGGCTGCACCTTGAATCCTGTGTTCAGTTTTGGGCCCCTCACTAGAAGAAAGACATCGAGGTGCTGGAGCAGGTCCAGAGAAGGGCAACAAAAGTGGTGAAGGGTCTAGTGAACAAGTCCTGTGAGGAGCAGCTGAGGGAACTGGCGTTGTTTGTCCTGGAGAAAAGGAGGCTCAGGAAAGACCTTGTCACTCTCTGCAACTATCTGAAAAGAGGTTGTAGATGGGGTATGGGTCAGTCACTTTTCACAAGCAGTGAGTGATTGTCATGGCTCCTCCAGGGAACAGGGGATGCTGCTGGTCCCACCTGATGAGACCCTGAGTGCAGGATGGCACATAATAGCTCCTTGAAGTGGGAGAAAAATGGGTGCTATCAGTGGAATATTAAAGTGCTGATAAATTCTGAAATATATTTGTTTCATCTGTTGATGTAGGAAAAGGGCATTAATTTTGAGGTGTGACAAAAGCACCTGAAGAAGATCCTCTGAAAACAGAGATGCGTGTTATATCTATGCAGGAAATAATCAATTTCACCAGAAACTTTAGTAATAGAATGTTAGTAGAATTTTTTTAACTGCTGTCTTCCAAACTTCACTTGGAAGCTTAAACCTAAATAAAAGAAGGTTTTAGCCATTAATAATGGTCTGCTGTCAGAATTTAAATAACAGTATTATCAAAGAAAAGAAGATAAAAAAGCACCTTAAAAGGTGTGTGAAAGCTTAAAAAGAATCCTCATGGCTAGTGCTCGGGGTTAGAGAAATTCCTGTAATTTGAATAGTGCTAAGGCAATGGTGCCAGGAGGTGCTCCAATTGTTGAAAAATTGAATAAACCCAGTAATAATCATTTAATGGCATTGTCCTTTCTTCCTTCAGACTCTCTGTAGCCATTCAAGGCTGATGCTTGCTGGCCATTACTTTTACCGGTGCCATGGGCAAGAGGAATAGGGTGGTTTCCAGCCTCTTGTCAAACTGACTTGACCCACTGTCTCTGCCTTTCCCCACACAGCATGCAGAAGCTGTAGCCTGCTGAGGTCTCTGATCTCAAAAGGAGGGAGACATTTAATAATTTAATAAACAATTCACCTGGAGGCACAAAGGATGGTGTGTGTGAGCTTGTTTAATGTGATCAGCATCAGAAACACACTGTAAAATGGGTCCCAGTGTTTGGGCAGGTAGACCACACTGAAGCTGATGTTTCTTTGGTACCCGAGGTGGCTGTCTTAACTCTAATGTGTGTCTATGTGTACAGTCATTAATCCCCAAGGGTACCTTAAGTCTCTACTGCCTGCTAGCTCAGTTTTGTGGCTATCAGCTATTGTTTTCTGAGTTCACATTTAGGTACTGTAAGAGGTAGCCAAATGGGTCAGAGTTTGAATGATTTTTTTTTTCATATGATGTTTGTAAAACAACTGGAGAAAAAGGTAAAGGAAGGTTCATATGGTGAGACTGTGTCTAATAAAATATGTGTGGTCTTCTGAGAAATCATTTAAGAATCCTGGAAAGGATTTGAAGACCTTCACAGTATAAATTGACTGATGCACCTTTAATACTTTAATTTACAGGGCAGCTGTCCATATAGTTTGATTTTGATGAGTCAAAGAAGTAAAATGGTCTCTTGAACATTCTGGATAATTAGGATATATAGGAGCCTTTTTTTTCCATTCACAAATGATTAATAGAATTACTGTTATTGCTGGAAGAAACCCAAAAGTACTTATCTTTCCCATGAAACAGCTTTCCTTTGACTCAAGAGATCTGTAGATTTCCACCTCCCTATCCCCCAAACAACATGCCTAACCTTACTGTTCAAGTTCAAAGAAGAGCACCCGTAGCACAAATAATAGATACAGAACAGTCCTTCTGCAATGGGCAGAGGCCTACATTGGACCTACAAGTGGGGTTTAGCTCAGTAATTAAAAAAAATAAGGTTACCTGGTGGGTTAGAAAAGTGAGAGGTCCCACAGAGGGCAAGACAGGGAAAAATTCTGTTCACTGCTGTCAGGCTTTGGAAAAAAGTGGAGAAGGGCAACGAATCTGAGCAACCTGGTTAACTTCCAGCATGATGAGTGTGGCATCATAAGGTGTGCTAAGCCATAGCCGTGAGCACTGGCGAGTTGTTGACAGTGTGTGGGTGCCCTGAATGTCATATGCCAAAAATCCAGCTGTGAGTACTGATGTGTCTCTGCGTGTTCACTGCTTGAAACTATAAAAAATTTGATTTGAACTGAGACTCTCTACCTTTCAGATGCAAACATGATATTAGATTTCCAAGGTCGGGATTACACATTTCGCAGTAGTTTTCCTGTATATGAAATATAATTCCTGTGGGGAATCTTCCTTGGGTTTGATGACATATTTTTTCTATCAAACTATGTTTCATTAGTGCATAAAACCCAGAGGACATTTTAAAAAAATACAACTGCTGATGATGAGAAGAAGGAAACCTTAATATTAAGTTGAATGTTAGAGAGAATCTAAAGATAAGGATTTTTCAGAGATGGGAGTTCTTCATGATTGATATTCTCCATTTCTTTAGCTGTGCCTTTTTCTGCAATTTGTAGGTTATTTTTTCCTGGAGACTGTGAAACTTCTCAGAAGAGATCAAGTACTCATCTCTACTTACCTCACTTCTTTTCTCCATTCCTGTAGAACTCGTGCATTTGAATGTTGCATTAAGCCACATGGCTATTATTCTGTTGTTCCTGGCTGCTCTCTTCCCTGCCTGCCCTGCATTCAGTGACCTCTTCAGTTGTTCTGGTTTTGAGAGCCTTTGCCTTGCTGTGATGGTTATTAGCATTGCTTGATGGCAGAGCCCCAAGGAGGTGCAGCCAACGCTGCCCGGGCTCCAGTGCTGTGGCTCCTGAGCTGTCCAGGCAGGTGGCCAGAGCTCTCCTCTGACAGCAGAATGGGAGCTGCATGAAACTCAGCCAGGAGTTTGGCTGGTGTTGTGCATCTGCTCTTGGCTGTGTGCTTTTCATACCCCCACTGCCGTGGCTTGGCTGGCAAGAGTTTGTGGTGTGCACCTGGCCTTGCTGTCTTTTGGACCTCACTCCTGGGGGGAATTATTTGGAAAAACAAGGAGGAGACTGTTATGTGATTCCTTCTTCTCTTTGGTGGACAGAAACAAAAGAATCCTAAAAAATCCTGAAATATTAATTTAGCTAATTACTTTTATGGTGTTACATGAAAAGAGAAGCTGTATTTGTTCTTCTAATGACAGATGTGAATTGCCTTGTGTCAGCCAGGTACACACTCCTGAAGTCAGATGAAATGGGCTTTTTCTAGTGAGGAAAACCCCTGATATCTTATGAAAACACTGGAAGCAACTATCCAAAGGGGATTTTTTCGTTTGGTTTTGGTGGGTTTTTTCACTTGTCATCCTCAAAAGTGTATCTGAAATGCACTAGTTGGCTAAGTGATTAATTGCAAATACATTATCAGGTGGACTTAGCACTTTTCTTCTTTAGTCATTAATTAAAAGACTTCAGATTTTTGAATATATTTACTAGCTTCAACAATTTTATTTCAGAAAACTACACCTATGTTTTGTGTCAACTGCTCCTTCTGATCCACAGCTAGTCGTTATTCATGAAGCATAATTGCTTTTGTAAAATCACATGTGACTGTCTCCTTCCCCTGATTTGAGGACTTGGTTTTTCTGTAAAGAAAAGTAAAGAGATGTGATTAAAGATTGTTCGTTGTCACATGTTAATACATGAATACAGGAGAATGGTCAATATTGGAGAGTACATCTACCTTAATATGTACAGACAAACATGAAATTCACATGATTGTAGCCAACTGAAAAAAAAAAAAAAAAAAGACAAATTTGCTGCTTGTCAGCTGCCTTTCACAGAGACACACCAGCAGAAAATTTGACTCAGAATTTTTGTGTTATCTACAGAGTGCTATCAATCACAGCAAAATTTAAATCCTAATTATATTCTAACTAGAAGAAACTGTAACAAACTCAAACCCACATTTTTTTCATGAAAAATCTATGTAACTGATACTGCATTTTCAGTTTATTCAATTTATGGTGGTGTTAGTGATATACATCCACACTCACCATCACCATTTTTTTTTTCATTTGTGCCACTTAGCCAAGCTAAAGTTAAAGCGGATTTATCTTTCTCCAGGTGTCAATTCTAGGACAAAACTTTTTTGGGCAATTTCATCAGGTGTTATTTACCAATGTCCTACAATAGAAATAGATGTAGGCAGGATATTGTTTTTTCTTACAGTGAAAAAAATGTACATGATCATGGTAGTAAATAGAAAGAGGGAAAAATGATTGTGTCTGTGCTTATAGCTGGAATCTTATACATAATGTGAGTTTAGATTCAGTCTTAGGTCATGAAAGTAGGATTTTCACATGTGCAATGTAGCTCTGTGAAGAGTTTAACATTTCGTTCTCCTGAGATGCCACTGACCCTGAGCATGCTCAGGTTTCACATATCCTGAAAAGACAACTCTGTATGTTGCACACCCATTTCATGATCTCAAACATTGCTTTCCCCCTCTTTTGCCTCTGGCTGCAGCAGCCTGCTCTCATCCTTAATATCAAAACCCATCAAGGGCACAATGATCCTCTTATTCTCTGGACTCTGGGTCTTCTGCAACTCACGAACCGTGGAGAAGTCGCCTGAAGGAAATGCGGCGAGTGTTGTGGGGGAATAGAGGAAGAATACGGGAGGAAAGGGAGATGCCCCACGCTGCTGTTGGGGGGAGTCCTCTACTTTCACCCTTGTCAAGGCATTTCTTGTGAAATTCCTTTAGTCAGATATGTCTTAGTAACACAGCTGGCCAGCCGTCGTGTAACAATCATTTTCATTACTGTTTGGAGTGGTCTAATTTGAGATAGCTTTTGCAGCAAGTCTGAAAATCACACACGTTTTTGAAAATGGTTGATTCTGAAAGAGGCACTGATAATAATACCGTGGCTTCCATTACATTTTAGTACCGAATAGTCACTTCCATTTGGCTATAAAAGGCTTGTGAAAAAACAAGTTTGGAATTCAGTGGCAAAGGGTGTGAAGCACCAAGGATAAGTCTACAGGGCTTTCAACTCAGCTTATATTCACAGGCATGTTTAGTGCAGGTTGAACACTGAGACATCAATATTCCTGAAAATCTTAATTTTTTGTTTCTGTTGGAATCCAGTGTATGAACATGAAGTAAAGAAACCAAGCAGATAAAATAAGAATTTCATCATGTCTCTAAAAACTGACCGGGGCTTGCTACAAGACCAGTTTCCAATGTTATGTGAGATGAAATTCTTCGTCAAAAAGATGGTTGAAATAGATTTTATACCTAAAAGATGACTTTGTAAACTCTTGAAAATGTTGAGTTTCAATTAGCATTTTAGGAATAGATGGCTTTGATTTAAAGAAAATACAAGGGAAAAAACATTATAGAAGTTATAGGTGACAGAAGTTGCTTTTGTAGTGGGAGGGAAGATACGGTAAATAGTGTTATGTTCAATATCTTTTACTCTTGTTGAAATGGCCGTGGGGTGCATCAGGCACAGCATCGTCATCCAGTCAGGGGAAGGGATTGTCCCGCTCTGCTCTGCACTGGGGGGTCCTCACCTTGAATATTGCGGCAGTTTTGGGCACCACAATAGAGGAAAGATATTAAGCTGTTCGAGAGTGTCCAAAGGTGGCAACAAAGATGGTGAAGGGCCTTGAGGGGAAACCATAGGAGGAGCGACTGAGGGCCCTTGGTCTGTTCAGCCTGGAGGAGACTGAGGGGAGGCCTTACAGTTACAACTTCCTCACAAGGGGAAGAGTAGGGGCAGAGCACTGATCTCTTCTCTGTGGTGACCAGTGACAGGACTTGAGGGAATGGCCTGAAGTTGTGTCTTGGGGAGTTTAGGCTGCATATTAGGAAAAGGTTCTTCCCCTGGAGAGTGGTGGGCACTGGAACAGGCTCCCCAGAAAGTGTTGCAGCACCAAGCCCGACAGAGTTCAAGAAGAGTTTGGATAACAGTCTCAGGCAGCTGGTGTGATTCTTGGGCTGTCCTGTGCAGGGCCAGGAGTTGGAATTTGATGATTTTGTGGGTCCCTCCCAACTTAAGCTATTCTACGATTCTATCTATGATCACTGACCTGGTTCAGAAGTAGAAGTGTGTGAAAATAGGACTGACTTCTTGCCCCCTGCGAAGTTGCTGGAAGTTTTGCCACTAACTTCAGCAGAGTTGAAATTTCAGGCATTTTTCCTGTCTGAAGTTGCTCATAATGGAATGTCCCTCTGTGCATATGCAGATGTAAATGAATACACTTCATGACTGGTTCTGCTGGACTGAGGCTTTTTCAGGCTCGGTGTCTATATTCCTATGCAATGCTTAATTCATTTGAGAATCAAAAATGAGCCAAAATTTGATTACAGAAAAATTAGACTTTTAAAAATAAAAATAAGAATTGGATTGAGATAAATAAATGGCTTTAGATGAATCTTTAATGGAAGATTTACCTTAGGAATTTGATTCATGTAAATTAAGTCAAGAAGCTTTTTTAAAATGATAACTTCTGTCTTTCACATATGCATAAAGAGAACATGGACACAGAAGGAAGTTTCAGTAGGCTGTATAAGTATTGATTTAGAAAATCTGCATGAAAACAAAAATATTTTTGCAATTTTCCATTTTTTTCCCTTTAAAACAGCAGTTGTATACAAATGAGTCAATCCATTTCAATACCTAGGATGCATCCATTACGTCTAGCTGTGCAACATGCAGTGATTTCCAGGAGTGCTGTGAAAGTTGGAAGCAGACAAATGAATAGTTATGGAAAAATGGCATCTGATTCTCTCAGAGTTGCTGTTGGTTTTCCCTTTATTAGTCAACTTTTGTGTCTCTTGCCTTTACTGTGCTTTGGATGCGTGTTGGTAAGAACTGCCATATCTACTGAAATTCAGTTTTACCACTTGTACTATTAGGGGCTTTTTATCTCCATTTCACTATGACATTACATCAGCATTTTGCATGTGTCCCCCCCATACTTCCCCAGCTTAAAGATGTGCTCTTTTAGACTTTTTTGTGTGTGACTTCAACAATGTTCTGTTCACATTTCCTTGGATAGACCCAACAATTGCTTGTTGACCCATTTTAACCCCTTTTGAGCATCATCTTCAAAGTGTAACTGTCCTTGACAATGAAAGAGACCTTCCTATTGTCTGGTCCTTCCAGGCAATCTTTAGCATTGAGTTAAATGGCTTTCAGATGGAGGAGTTGGCTGGAAGGAAGGAGACAAAGTGGTCTGTTGTTTCTGAGTGACTTTGCTAGCGTTTCCCTTTTTTCTTTTAGAATGGTGCATTTCTATAGAAGATGACAGACGTTTTGACAGGTGCAATATGCTTTGAACTGTTGTGTCAGATAATTCTTTTGTCTTGGTCTTTCCCAGCAGAGTGGTACATCTCCTTAGGATGCTGATATGCATATTGTTTGCTTTTCATTTAGTGTGGTGAAGCCTTCTATCCTCCTTTTCTCTCTCCCTCTCTAACTTTTTTAATGTCTCTTTGCATATATGTAGCTAACCCAGATGGGAAGGCAGAGTGACCATGACTTAAACCTCTCTCTCCAAACTTTTGATTGTGATAACTGACATTTAAAACTCAGGAAATTATAATGGTAATAGAGAATGAGCTGGTAAAGACACACAAAAGCATGACCTTGAATAAAATCATGTTATAATCTCATTTCTGACTGCAATGAACTATGCTTGTGTAAAAAACATGGTTTAAAGGTTCTTACTTCAAAGCAGGAAAGATTTAGCTTTGTTGTCTGAGCATTGGCCTAGATGAAAAACACCTATAGTCCCATCACATAATCAAAACTGGTTTGAGGGGAAAAAAAAAGAACTCCAAGCTGAAGTTTTGATACCTACAAAATGTTTTGTCTTGCTTCTAATAATAATGTTTTATTTATTTCTTAAAACTCTTAAAATCACCACAGAAAGTATTTCACAAGTGAGTGGATTTGTTAATTTGGAGTGTGTAGAACATGTTCTGTGTTTGTGGTCAATGTTTTTGAAGTGTCAGCTCTGAGGGGTTTTAGTCTTGCTATGAGTTATTGTATTGTAAATAGCAGCACTGGTGAACTGGTTATGCAGAGAAGATATTGGGATTTGTGCCTGATCCTATCTTTCTATATCAGTTTTTGCTTCTGCCTGTCTGCCTGTTTTTGACTTAAACAGACTTTTTTACTATTACCTTTGATGTTTTCTTTAGTTTCAGAGTTAACATCCCTTCTTTTGGTGGCCTGAGTATGACTCTCATTCATTGTGCCATGAATGACATCCGTGTTACTGAAAGACAATCTGACCCTGAAAAATTGAAAACAAGATCTTCTTTTGCAGTTGCTTCACATGGCACAAAACTCAATGGGGAAGAGAGATTTAAATGCTGCCAATCAAATAGAGGAATGGACAACATAATTTACTGTAACAGGGAGAGGTGACTTGGAAAGCTTAGCTTTGTGAATCCTTCCAGAGCATCTGAGAACTCAGTTTAATAGCTCATGGAATACATTTTTTAAATATTTATACCAAGATTTTTTAAAATCAGCGGCTAAATCTCTATAAACCATAGTTGGGTGACCTGGTGGCCTGATTTCTTAAAATGGTGGGAACCCATCAAACTGCATTTTTCACATTCATCTGCTGCGTTCTGAGGAATGCTTTGGAGTAGCTCACTCCAGCATTTTAGCCTACAAGACAATTTTAAAATTGTATGTGTCATTATGGTATATAGTGGGTATTCTTGCATTAAAAAATACCATAAATACTTCTAAATTATAATATTTATGGGAAGCTTTCGCCTGGTGCTCGTGATACGCCAAAGAGTGAATAGCAATATTTGTCTCTTTACTAGTAGATGCCTCAGTAGATGTTCTACGGCAGTACTTTAGCATGTGAGATCATGGGTCTGAAATAGGTGGCTAAAACATTGTTTGAAATGCTGTCTGCTACCAGAGAAGGGCTCTGGTAATTGTTATACTTGACTGTAAAAGTGCTTCTTTGGAAACACTGACATTTTCCATCTCTACAGTTACTTTTTTAAAAAAGTAATTCTTGTTTATGTTTTAACTCCTGCTTTAGTAAGTCAATCATGCAAACAAGATGCAGAATCTCTCCATTTTATTATCTATTCTTCTTAGCAGAATTTTTAGCACAGTATTTTTGCCATCTCTGTTCTGTGCTTATCTGTTACCACTATCCTCTGGTTGTAGATTTATTCAGTTATCAGACTGATAACTGGTTGAAACTTCTTATCTCAAAACAGTAGAAAATATATTCGCAACACTGGAAATTTCCAAACCAATTTTTGTAGTTATATGCTGTAGGCAGCAGGAAGCAGGTTCTTATGAAGATTGTTGGATGGCCTTAACAAGAGGCCTTTTTACTGACACCATCTCTAATTGGTATGTGCCATGGAAAGCTCTTGCCCTAAGAGATCTGATATTGTTCAGGGAAGAACCAAGCGGATCTGATGTTAAATTGCTTCAGGCTCTTTTGCAAAGTAGAGCATTTCTGAAGCTGGGAGAATTTTGCCAAGGGACTCACAGGGCATGAATTTCTTGGGATGATGTGCATCACATTCAGTTTTATGGTTTCCCTTTCACTGTTTGAGGACATTGCATAGCTGAATAGATTGAAGGGGAACCCACGCCTTTTTCATAGGAGTCTAATGTAAGCATGGCAGAGTCCTTGTTATGGTCATCACTGAGATGGTTATTTATTACTTGATCAGTATCTGAAATTTCTATAGGGTTCTCATCAACAAAATGAAGGTGGTTGCTCTTTTGATCAGGTCTAGTAAGAAAATATGCAGGGAGTTCTCACAGGCTGCTGATGTCTCAAAATATGTCCACTGTAACAATTCACAGGCTATGCAAACTTCATGGTTGTCAAGTGTTCTGCTTGCCCTTGCCGTGTAGACGTCATGGTTGTCACTGGAGATAGAGCGCTGTACCTTCTGCTTCGAACACATAGGCTCCTACTGTCAGCCTTGGTATCGTGTTGTGAGCATGAGGAGACTATGCAAATTGGATAACATAATGCTGCTCATATGAGAGCTCACTGTGCTAATTCCCACGTTAATCCTGTGAGCGAATGCAATATGAACAAGACACTCAGCCCCAAGGCTGGCTCAGGCCAAGCCGTGTGTTCCCACCACTGAGAAAGGCAGTGACTGCCCTTCAGGTAATCAGGCGGACTCCTGAGTTCTCACTAAAGGTGCACCTGCCACCTGATACCATTTTCCATTATCCTAGAAGTGTTGAGTGTGGAGTAATCTGTGAGGAATCCACTGATGAAGAGATGTTTAAAATCAGCTGTGAAACTTTCCGTCAATTTGCTAAAATTTGGATCACCGCATTAGCAAGAAAACCATGCTAGGCATGTTCTTTTCCACTGGAATCATTTTACCTGTCTGGCAAAATGACACTAGATTAATTCAGGCTTTCTTAGAATGACAGTGCATAAGAAATAGCACATTTTTCCCTGTTTGGTGTTCAGGAACCATTCCATGCTCATAGGACAGGAAAAGAACTACTACTGACTCAGACAGTTGATGACAGTTTTAAGTCCCTTTCAGCTGAAATTCTATTCTATTCTATTCTGTTCTGTTCATTTCTAATTCTCCACAAATAGGAGTAATTTGTCAGACCAACTCTAGAGCACTGAGTTAAGCAATAGGCAAGAGCATCAATGTTGTGCCTGACAGCTGCTTTCTGGTCAAAACCTTTGACATTTCTCTGCTTTATGAAACTTTGAATACCATCACCTGAATGTATTTTTGTTTGACCTTTAATCTAATGGGAGTGTTTCATATCTTTTTGCATTCTTAGGTCCCATGAGTGAGATGGCACTCTTAACATCCAAATTTAGTGGCTGAAAAGAAGCCTTTAATGAACTTGGAGATGTTCACCCATACACAGGCTCCTCTTCATCCCAGCACAGAATGACACATCTAACAAGGCAGTCATAGCTTTTAGGTATGTTCTTCTCCTGATTCCTGCTCATAAGCCCTATGATATATTAGCAGATACTATAGAACTGTGAGTGCATTCTTCATCAAGATTTAAAATCAGTGAACAAAATTGCAAAGTTAAGTCTCTAAGTCCACATATACTTATTCAAGTTTCTACTCTAAGCATGTTAGGATGCTATAAAATTAAGAGTAATAAGGAAAACACCATTAAAGAGCATGAAACTCTAGGAATCAAAATCTACTATGTTTAATAGAGCGTCTTGGCCAACAATGTACACTTCTAAGTGACTAGATTCAGACAAAAGGGTCAACACATAGTTTTTCATCCTCATTATTATGTAAGTCAACATAAAACTCTCTTATCAATTGTCTCAGTTCAGTACTGATTTGGTGCTGCTGAGATGTAGTAAAACTGTTAACATGTCCTTATCACCTTGTATCCAAACATGCAAGTCAAACGTTTATCCCTTTTTCTAGGCATGGTTAGTCTCAGATGTTATACTGTACAATCTTTTATTTGTCATTTTTTAAATATTTAATCAATTCGAATTTATAAATTAATAGCTACAATAAAAACCTACAATATTATGTTCCATAACTATAAAAATTCACCTATGAATTGACTTATATTTTCTATGTAGTGAGGAGAATTCTGAGAATTAATTACCTCTGATCTCTTCTTTCCATCATAATGATGATATTTAACCATTAAGATTTTTTATTTATGGATGATTTCCCTCATGTAAGAATTAAGGATAAACTGAATGAGATGATGCACAAAGGGTAAGCAAAGTTACTTTGAATCCTACTGAAATATTTTAGGTGGGTTTTAGATAGTTTCTAAAATGTTTCGAGTGACTGTGCACTTTTCATTTGGGCTGATTGAAAATTTTCTACTTTGATGTATTTTCCTTTTAGAAAATGATGGTTTTGGAGAACCAGTATGTTTTCCAGCATCATACTAATTGTATTATTTTAACCAGGATTTCCAAAGTGATTTTTTAATTTTCAAATTTGTACTACTTTGTTCCAGGTTCTCTTACTTATCTTTATTTTATAATTTATTTTATGATACAAGATAGAAAAAAAATGGAAAGATGAAGTATCACTGTGAAATATTTGATAATGTCAAAACAAAGTCCATCATTATATGGATCTCTGCAATAGATTTTTTTGATTCTGCTTACATGGGAAACATCGACATAACCTATTTTAAGTTAGAAGCATAATAGATGCTGCCCATCACTTTTCCTGTATGTATTTCTTTTCAGGTTTCTCAGACTTGAATAGGATATAGAAAACCAATAAACAAGCAGTTGCTGCTTTCTCTTTGTCCCACTGAGTTTAGTTTATGGATATAGATTACTGTTTCAGAATTTTTTGGTCTTCTTACTTGACTGAGAATTGAAATCAGTTGCTTAGCTGGGTTTTAATCTTACCGTTTGAAGTCTTGAGGGTGATCAATAGCATTAGTAGGGTAGCTGATAGGTAAATTGAAGGCATCAAGTTCTTACTATTTAGCTGAGAATCATATTAATTATGTCATTCATTTCAATGAATGCTAATCTGGATCCTCTGATCCTGGAACAAGACTGTACAACACACTCCTGAAGGTGAAGGAAACTAAGGTTCTTGTTAGCAGATCCCTTGGGGTGGATTAGAGTGAAATGAGACTGAATGACCTGTGTTTATGTATATATTATTATCTATAGTAATATATCAATGTAAAAGCATAAAAACAGCACTTAAGAAAATGCTTAAGGAAAAGAAAGAGGAAGAAAAGAGTAGAAAGATGTCACTAAATGTGGATCCAATGATGAGACTTGATTGTTGCCATTTCAGTGCCTGTTGGTTGAAGTGATGGTCACAGTCTTGATCTGTTAGGGGTGGGGGAAGCCTATGAAATGAAAATTTCAATGAGTTAATATACATCCAGGTTCAGGTGGAACACCCAGGTACCTCCCCTGGGCTGGGGGAGTTTTACACTGATGCAACACTGTGGATCTGTTGCATCTGTTATTCCCTTCTATATTCCCCCTGGTCAAGGATAGCAGCTCAGTGTCTGAGGATGTAAAATCATTAATGTTATTTAGGAATACGTATTTATATTCATTCTAACTATCACTGCCTATTGGCAAGGCTCATAAATTGGAAATTCTGACCCTGGGGACTCCTCCTTCCTCCAGAACCACTGAAACGCCAACCTGTAATTTGTGTTCTCAAGGACCAGTGTTTTCCTTGGTTGTGTATGTGCTAATGACATCATGAAGATATTTGAGTGTAACTCAGAAAGGACACACTCGTGTCTCTCCTATGGTGATGAGTTGCCTCTTTTATGGTACCATCACAGTTCCTAGTTCCGAGGCATCGGTTCAGAGACAGGCACACTTTTCCTCAGATTTCCCACAGCCTTACTCTCTTCCTCCTCTAAAATGTGTCATATTGTCTTGAGATGTATTTTGAGAGTTTTTGCTGTCTTTGATTTGCTATTATGTATGTACACTGTGGGAGAAACTGAACTAATCATGGCATAGTCTAATCTGCAAAGAGGAAATTTACTTTGGTAAAATAAACGGAGGCACGGGCAGGCAGACTGCACATGTAACAAGTAAAGGTAGAACATAATCTACAGTTGCTAATGAATTGTTTCAGAGCAATGTGCAACTTGAAAAATCAACACCTAGATGGTGAGCTGTCTTTCTTTGTCCCAGCATTGCTTTGTCTTGGAGGTATGATGCATAGTTCTGGAGGAAATGCAGATGACATTAAATAGCACACAGCTTTTCAGCTTCCCTTTTGAACGTCATCCACTTTTCCAGACATAGTACGGATGAGAATATAGATCTTGTGCAAGCTTTGAAAAAAAGTGTTTCTTAAATGGTTTTCATCTTAATAGCTTTAAGGTAGGTTTCCTACATCAAGATGAAGATTTCTGAAGATAAAATGTTTGACTTATGGCCCAATTTCAAAATAAGAGATTATTATAAGTTATTGAGGTGCAAGACAAGGAATGACATAGATCATCTGTTGTTCAATTTAGTTTTAATTTTTCTGATGGATGAACATGGGAAACAGCCCTAGTTAATTTCTACATGTCAGCATCCCAGTAAAATGCTGATGTGGGTTTCTCTAGTAACTTCTGATTTGGATAAGATCAGGGCTGGATGTCTCAAAGTTATATTTGTATTTATATTTTAATTATATGCAGGGAAGGAAGGAAATCCAACATCTGTATTTTTCATAGATGGCAAAACACAGATTATTTTTAAAATACCTGGTTTGAACAGAGTTTCTTCTTGAAGTGGTTCCATATGAGCAGGACTAGTTTTGATCCCAAATCATTTGGGATTTTGATCCCAAATTATGCAGCATAGCATGCTTACAGTGTGTAGAAGCCTGTTTCACTACTTGAAAAGGGTCTCTGGTTACACATATAGACCTGATCCTTCGCCACTGCCCAGACCGAATAAACCAGGGATCGATCCTTCCTTCCAAGGCCAAGTCTTCCAGTTATCTTCTAGAATACCTATGACCTGGCTACCTAGGAAAGAACAGACCAAAACAAATGAGTTGCTTCAACCTGCAAGAAATATTCTTATTCCTGCCAGAGTTTTGTTCCTGGGAAGCAAAATGCTAGCAGAACATCACTGCCTGTCTCTTTGACTGTAACTTGCTTTTAGCTGCCTCAGAGGTCAAAGTTTTTAGGATATAAAGTGTTCCTAAACTTAAATTTTCCCCACATATTTTATTGCACACACAAAGGAAAAATAAAACACGTATTTGTTTTGCTTTCATTTGCTGTCTTATGTAAGTGGAAATTGTGTCTTAAGAACCTGGTTTTCATGAAGCATTTTCTTTATTTTTTGTCAATATGAATGACAAGCTTCTTACTCGGCATTTTGGGAAGTATTTAACTCACCTGGGGGTATCTGATTGCAATTTTGCTACATGGCTTCTCTTAGTTTCTCATAGAAACTAAGGTTAATCACATGAAGTTCTTTTAAATTTATCTCATATTATTCCAAATTCAGTACAGTAAGGGATAAACAGTAGACAAGGAAACTTGAGACATTCTGGACCCTCTGTCACTTCTGACTACACCATCATCTGCTTACTGAATGAGCCAGTTCAGCCAGGGATTGACACTTGCCAAAATGGCTAGGGATTTCCAGATCTAGGCCATACTTCTTTGCAATTACTTTTCTTTATAGTTTTATTTTAACTTGTTAGCTCCCTTAGCAGAAAAGCAACTGGTATCATTATTTTATAGTCCCATGGCTTGTCAGTCATAGGATGTTTTCCAATCCTATTATATTTTGCTTATAATAAGACAATGACAACATTTTATTATAGAGGTACTAGGAATTTTAATGGATAAAGAAAATGGAGCCAATCTGTTTAATGGGGGATGAGAGGTTATTTTCTTCCTAGTTTCTTATTACTCTACTGCTTTAATTCCTGGCAGCATTGCATTAATGTTAAGCACTGGTCCCCAGCACCAAGTGGCAATTTATCATCTATCTTGGCAGGCTTCCTGCTTCATCCTGCACCTGCCTCCTTGAAAGAAAACAAGACATCAGATACTTATTCAAATAATGGAGTAGCTGATCAGCAGAGTATCTACACAATGGTAAGTTATCCATGATAAAAGGACAACTTTTTCATGCATTATATGTGACATATGTGTCCTTTCTCTTAAGATTTATGACATTCATGACGGTTACTATTGTTACTATAATCGAATCTTTTACAGCCTAGCTGCAAAGGTTCAACTTATTGTCAATAGATTTCTATATGAGTCAATCATGCAATTTCATAAATGCTTTGAAACACCTGCACTCTCCTTGGAAGCGCAGAAATAGCAGTATCATGATCTCATCTTTCAAGTCATGAAATACTATGTCTTAGTAATTCCCTATTGGCAAACAACATGGGAGAAGAGTCAAAATTATATGTTCATTTGCATTTGTTCCATATGATACATACTTCTGTTACATATATATGTGTGCATATTTATATATATATTGGCACCCACATATATAAGTGTGGGTGTGTATATACATAAACTTTCTGACGACCAGACTATGTCCTTAATGCGCAAATAAAGATATTAAAGGAAAGCTGTATCTATGAGTCAGGATGTGAAGAGAATCACAGGAACTATTCATAAAAAGGATACATCAAATCTTACTCACAAATATCAAATGAAAGGTCATGTATTTTACCAGGAATTTGCATTTTACAAACCTCACTGGAAACAAAATGCATAACTGCTAGAATGCAGGATGTCATGTTCCTGCTGGCATGGAAAGTGTTTTTTTTTTTCTCAAAGCATTAATTAGCCGGAGGTGTGGAAACCAGTTCTCTGTGGTGCCACTGATCCTCTGAGACTGTCTTCTGGGCTTCTCTGAGCCTCACTTCCCATCTGTAAAATGATTAAATGTAGCCCTTCCCTCTGCACTGCCTGTATGTGTAGTTATCACAGACATACACAGGTCCCAGTTAACCTCTTGTATTTGACCCAGAGCGTTTTGGCCCAGAGCATTTAGAATATTAGAACAATGCAGCTGCATATGGCAGCATGGTGATTGGTAAAGCCAACTTATGTTCTATTAAAGAATACTGTACTATCTATGATTGTTTAGAATCCATATCAACAACCCACTGTGTTAGGAGCTGTGACTAAGGATAATTCTTCTGTGAGAGCTCTCAATTTAATGAGAAAAACAAAGAGGGGGTAGAAACACTCAGTGAAAATGGAGCAATTAAAGAAAAATTACAAGAGTTTGAGAATTTGCAGACAAGTGGTGTAGGTGAAGAGATACTGTGTAGAATTACCTTGTGCAGTGAAGGTGTATCATGCAGAGCTGCTCAGATCATTAAAAGACAAAATTCTTCTTTCGGGTGCTGATCTCAAAGCAGAAACTTGAATTTAGGAATCTCTGTGCCAAGCAAATGCCATCCATTGGGAAATAGCCCATCTCCCTCTTTTCTCTCAGAGCTGTTGCAGTCGTACCTAAAACTTTTGAATGTGGCAAGACAGAAGGACTACAATGGTGACAGCAACTTACATTAAGGCAAGCTGTTTGTTATGCTCATGTTGTGCAACATTGTAGCACAGAACATCACATTTGCCTACTGAAATACCACCTGCAAGAGCCCTTTGATCTAGAGGCTAAACCTGTTACACGCCATAGCTATGGCATTAAAGGGTTTCTAATTCATCGTGGAGTGCTGAGCATTGGAAATATTTGCTGCCTCATGAAGACTCACAGATCTGGCTCTGCCTTTATCCTCAGGGTTGTGAGATGGTGCCTGTATATTTGGCAGGCTTCTTGGAAGATTTTCTCCTCTTGTAGTGCTTGCAGTGGTGCAAACAGCAGTGCCAAAAAGCTTGTGTAGAACTGTCTTTCTGTTGCAATATGAGAGTTTTTTCTGGTATGTTGAATATGAGCCTGTTTATTGCTACTGCAGTTTGACAACCAACTGACTTTTGTTCTCCCAGCCTGGAATTTTGCTACATTGATATGACCTTGATGTTGGACAGAGGACACTTTTTCCCCCAAGAGAGCAGAAAAGAAAGAGAAAACCAAAGCACGTAAGTTAGAATCAGAATCACAGAATATTCTGAGTTGGAAGGGACCCAGAAGGCTCGTTGAGTCCAGCTCTTAAGTGAATGGCCCACATAGGGATCAAACCCCCAACCTTGATGTTATTAGTACCATGCTCTAACCAACTGGGCTAATCTCAATTACATGGTAACAGCACTCTTTAACTTCTGAAACCATCCTTTAAAAAGAGCCAGGGGGAAGTACTGTGGACTCCTGGAAGCTGACAGGCAGCACCAATATAATACTTAGACAGAACTACCGAAGTTCATGTTTCCTGGGTGGTAATGCATAGGGATCTTTTAATGCTTTCCTGTTCTTGCCACAGCTCTGGTGCAGCTCAGCAACAGGGGGCAGGTTGGGTAGCAAAGGCTTTCTGTAGTATATCATTCCCTCAAAAATCAGAGCACTCTGCTCCTCACAGTGTGACCTAGGTCTGTGCTGGTCTTGCTCAGTGCTTTGCAGCTGAGGCTGGCCTGGGATGTTGATTCTAGCTGTTGGACCTCAGAATTGAGAAGAAAGAACTACTGGAAATGCTCATGGACTTTTTTTTTTTTTTTTTTTTTTGCTTACTGTATATGTGACTATTTGATTTCTCAAGTTTTCTTACATGTTTGGATACCCTAATATTCCTAATGAGTCCTCGTGTGCAACTGCTTAGTAAATACCAGCCTTAATGCTTGTGACTTAGAAGCTTTGTTCAGTAGCCACAAAGGCAGAATAAACGTATAAGGCTTTGTGTATCTGGTTGCTTGGGCAAGTTGCCTTACTTAGCAAATGCAAAGATATTAAATTTCTATTCAGATGATTAAAAAAGAACTTCTTCAAGTCTTACCGCATGACTTGCTCAGTTTACGGTGCATTAGGTGTTTACTATAGTGATATTAAAATGGCACCTTCTCTATCACCTTCTCTTCCCCTTTGTAACAGATGTTCCTTCAGAAGGACTTGCTGACCACCTGTGTCTCCAACAGCATCTAACAATATTTCATTTAAAAAAAAAAGTAATATATATGCTTGCCTTTATTTTGTTAAGTTTTGATTTCTAAAGGTAACAGCTAGTGTCAGGTTTCTCAAACTGCTCCTTCTATTTCTTGTTTTCAATTGAAACAGTGTGCTGTGTCAGCAAAACCCACAGCTCGCTGCCACACTCTCTTTTGTGTGGCAGTCGTTTGACACATGAAACTAGCAGCTGCTCTTAAAGGACCCTGCAAATTAACCGTATTAGAGATACAAAACATGGAGGGGTTCTTTTCCACGATGGTGGGAAGCTTTCTTAACTCCATTTAATTCAGGAGTAAACCTTTACTACCATTAATTAAAAAGAGGAGTGAAATAAGAGAGTGTGTTACATACAACAGGATTGCTAACACCGAAGACGTGGGATGAGACGGGATCAGAATAGCCCGTGCAGGGGTTATAGGATCAGTTCTTCCAACAGTCACCCTGACACCTGAGCTGTAGCTGTGTGCACTTTTTGAGAGTAAGTGACAGTGTTCTCTGTCTGCTGTCACTGCAGATATTTGCGTTTTGTTCCGTTCATACACATGATTGTCACCAGTGTGAGAGCCTTTGGGAAGAGAGTGATGATGCTGAAAACAGTCTTGCATCCCTTGGGGCACTCCTGTTTTTCAGTGAAGTTGCACAGGACCCGTGGGCCTGCATGGTCTATAAGCAGATGCAATCTGTGCAATGCCCTGGATCTGACAGGCTGAAATAGAACCTAGCAACCAGCACATGAAAAATTGTTTTGTTGTGAGTTTTTTTCCGAAAATTTATCCAAACCTGGAAAAGGTAACTTTCAATGATTTTGGCAATTTTGGGATTGGAATTGCTGTATTTGTCTGAGGACAAAGAAAAGACCCAAAATGTGAGCCAGGCAGGTCTTTCTATTGAGTGGATTTTTTTTGAGCAGAATAAAGCCTAAGGAGGGCAAAAGTCTTGTGCTATGTTCTTCAGAACATTGAAAAAAATTAAAGATCCATAATAAATTTTTAAAAATATGTGTGAGAATTAGTTTGTCCCCATTCTACTGATCTTCTATGGTAGAAGATGTTCTGTTGTTTCAGACACTTTATGGGCTGGATATATGATTTTGATAAATATTTACTGATCCAGTGTTCTATCAGAGAACGAAGGGGGTTTAGTTCCTCAGGCTCCCAGCAACCTTTAAGGTGTATGGAGAATTCATCTTTCATCAGAAGTGCATAAAGTAGTTTGTTAATTTGTAGTAGAAGATTTTTGTCAACTTGACATATTTAATTTGGCTCTGTCATATGAATGATGCCAACCTTAGAAGGTTCAATTGGGAAATGCCTGCCAAAGGTGTGTTTCATGAGTGCAGCTTGCAAGTATGGCGTGTATGGCATGAATTTGTGTCAGGGAAAATTTAGGCTGGATATCAGGAAAAGATTCTTCACCCAGAGCGTGGCTGGACACTGGAACAGGCTTTCCAGGGAAGTGGTCACAACACTAAGCCTGGCAGAGTTCAAGAAGTGTTTGGACAATACTCACAGGCACATGATGGGATTCTTGGGGCTGCCCTGTGCTGGGCCAGGGGTTGGACTTTGGTGATCCTTGTGGGTCCAACCCAAGTTATTCTGTGATTCTATGATTCTAACTACTGGGTAAAGCCAAGATGTTCTTATGAAGAACTTTACATTTACAAAGGAAAGAGGAAAAATGGTGTAGCCCCATCATTAGATCTCAGCGAAGCTTCTCTCCTAGCAGTATGAGCAGCACCAGCCCAGGGGCAGGTCCCAAAGGACTGACAACCTCTACACATTGGAAATGGAAAATACTGGGATTTAGGACTACACTGTCTTCCACACAAAGGTCCAAGTGTAGCCTAAGAAAAAATGTGTGAGATGTTTCAGGTACTGTCAACAGGCCCCATTGGCCTGGAAAATGATGGATGTCTGGAACAAGAAGAAACTGGGTTAAATCATAAATAGGACCAGATCCTCTAAATCAGCAGAGCTCCATGAAACATGTCAGTGCTAATGTTATCAATAAGAAGGCTGAGGGGAGCTTGTGAATTAGTCTCTGATGTGCATTTCAGGTGAGGATCAGAGACTTGAGAGCAACATGTTTGATGGGGACTCTGGAAATAACTCCTTGCTCATTTTCCAGAAAGATCTGAGAGGAGGCTGCCTTCCTATACTGAACAGATCAGTTCAGTTGCAGATCAGTTTTTAAAGCTGAAGCAGTCCCTTAAAACAGCAATTTCATTGTGTGTTGGGATATAAAAGTTGCAAATTCTGTCTGCTTTTTGGAGTTAAGAACAGTGTAGTGATGTTTTTTTTCTGTTTCTTACTGATGGAATTGCAGAAGGAAGGAGCAATATGCAGGTTTGGCCTCATCCAGAAGCAATGCAAATCAGCAGTTTTTCCTTTGTCTTCAGTGGCCTTTTATATGGCCATTAGTACTTTTTGGCAAATTACATACAAATTAAACAATTCATACAAATGAACACTCAATTAAAAGTTTAGACTGGCTTTGGTGCACTAGTATCTGAAGTAACCATGCAAATCATGAACAGATATTCAACTGGAATGTCAATGGATAAACAATTTGCAAATCTAAAAATATTTGAAAGCATTTGTGATTAGATTTGAATAATTTACAAGTTGAGTACTATCCCAGTCTGCCCACAGTTATGCAAGTAAAAATACAGGTGAAATGAATCAACTATATTCCTAACTGCAGATTATTCTTTTAGTAATTTTAAGTGAGGCCAGCCACTGTTAAGTGCTTTTACTTAGTAATAGAAAAAAATACAGGAGCCCTCCGGTGGTCAAAATAAACCTCTCCAGTTAAGTCATGTTCCTTGTAATGCTAAGCAGTTTAGCTGATAAAAAGTTGTTCTTGTTAGTGTATTAATTGCAAACTATTTTAAAGATATTTTAAAATTATTAGCATTTCTGTCATCCTGCAAGCCAATTGTTTTGAAAATTTCCACATCAAAATCAAGAAAAGCCATCAGCACCAAAACCAAATAAATTCAGGAAAGGTAGAAAAAGAGATTACCTGAATTCCCAATGTTGTATGCTACATATCCTACCTGAATAGGAAGGGATTCTAATATTAGCAAAGCAAGCCCCACATTATGTTCTCCATAGGCATATATGTCACAGTGCAGTGAGGTCTTCATCCATGCCTGCAGACCTCAGATACTGCACAAAGCAAATAACTGCTGATAACAGTACTTTGGCATATATTTGACAATGAAGTGAATGACCCTTGGAGCAGTGTGACTGTGAACTGGGGTTCTGCTGCTTCTTTGAGAATAAAAACTGGTTTTCATCAGTACTGAAGAATACATTTTTACACTTCTCTATTACTGAAGTGTTTTATAAGCCATAAAGAGAGCGAGAATAAAGAAAAAAGAAACCACAGCAAATTATGTGTATAATGACTATAAAACAAGACAGTAAAAAATTATTTCCTGCTCATGTTAACAAAATGTAGCTCCACCAGCTTGGTTTCAGAATTCAGAGGTCCTACAGTGAGGATTTGTATCAGTATTGTATTAGGGTTAGTACTTTTATTCTCACTGAAGCAGTCTGATAACTAACACACATTTGAGCTAACTCACTGGCACAGACACTGCAGCACAGAATCCATTTTCTTAGGATTGGTGGGAACAAGCGAAGGGGAAACATTGTGGTTTGGTGTCTTTGCTCTCAATTTTATCTTTCAGATAAAAATATCTGAATCTGCTTTGGTTAAAGTTACTTAATGGGTAGGTAGGAAGCAGTAGCAGGTAAGTTGTTAATCACCTGAATAACTTCATACTGAACAAGAGATGAATTTTCCAACTGTATGGGGAAAGACATCAGGAACAGCTTGTTTTCTGGACTGCACTTTTACCTCTACAAAACAAAAAATAATTTTTGTGTGATCCTGTGTCTGACAGTGAGCTGTTCACAGTATTTTAACACTGAATATAATCCCTTCAGCAAGTGCTGTAGTATTCCACATAATATTGAATTATTATAAATTCAAAGTAATTTTCAATGTTAAATAGTTAATGGAAGTACGGCCAGGGACATTTTCCCTCTTAGGAGAGTGTGTAAATGTGTAAAATAAGATGTTTGTATTTAGACTAATTTGACATAGGAAGGCTAGCAGCTGTGACATCACAGGCAAATAACTACAGGTTAGCAGGTTTGGGATCAGGCCTGCAAGGCTACCAATGAGGGCAGAATTGCTGGAAGCATGGTATGTTGCTGCTTAAAAGGGTGAAGGAACAAGTGAAGAAGGGACAGTTCTGGAGCAGGATGGCTCTGTGCAGGGTCCGTGGGGTGCTTAGTAGGCATCTGTGAGGAATACCTTCTCTTCAGCCCCCATTAAGCCCTTCAACTTGTGTTTAGTCTTATGGTTTCTTTGAAAGTGGTGAAGCAGTTCCTATCCCTCAACTGCAGCAGAAGACACTGAAGATGGTATGGAGAGTCACCAGTCAAATCTTTTTGCATCCTTTTGGCAGCTTTTGAACATTTATGCCTTAGTCAAATGAATATCTAGTATGTGCATTTTGTGTCTCCTACTACACCTAATCCCCTGGAGCTGTGCTGTTGTCCACCTGCATGCAGCAGAGCTGAGCTTTGCTTCAGTCCACAACCAGCCACAGGCTCTAGAGTGAACTAGACCTGGCTGCTTTGTCAGGTAATATGGGAAAGGAAGCAAAGGAGAGTGGCAACACTGTGTCTGTAGCTCCTGATCTGCAAAATGTCACTGAAAATAACCAAATATCAGTGCTATTGCCAGAAGCAGTCTTCACTCTTCACCCTCTGTTTTGGAGTTCTCCAGAAGTGAACTTTGTTTTTTCACATCATTTTTACTAAACTACATTTGAAGTCCCCTGTTAAGAAGTCCTTAAATTCAGATACAGGAGTTTTGTTTAGTTTGTTGGTTTTTTTGGTGTGGTGGTGGTAAACTCTAGTGTAAAATTTGAAATGTATTAAAATTAGTTGCAGAAAGAAATTAACATATTTAGAGTTTCTCCATAAATAGATTAGTAAGCCCTGAGTAAGCACTGCTCAGGTATGTTAGACATTTGAAGCTGACTTACTAAAGGAAGAATTCTGCACAACAGCTGTATGCTGGATGGCTGCTCTTTCTTTGGAGAGAAGCAGGAGACTGAGTAGTGGACAAAGGACATTGATGCTAAAGAAGAAAATAAAAGTCAAACTTTGGAGTACCTGGGTAAAAACAGACTACCTCATGCCTGTCCTGCATAGGGGAACATGCTCTACATGCACCTAGAGACGCTCTGATGAGAGCACAGGTAGTCTCCTGGTTGAGGTTTGCCTCTGCAGACCTGGGGGCTTCACTGAGACCTGCTGGCTCTTAAACTGTCCTCTTCTAGGAATGAGATAGTCGTTATTTTTGTTAATTGCTTAGTGTTTTCACTTTGTTTTCCTGAGGTTTTACAGTGAATTAGGCCACAAAAGGAACATTTAGCCATGTAACAGAATAATATATTCTTGTAGGGATGGAACCAGAAATAACAGCATGACAGTTTCCTCGGTTCGGTGTCATACATTTTTGTATGTGAGACTGTTCAAATTACTCTTTTCAAACTGAGTGCTTAGCAGAGGCTGCCTAGGTAGGAAATGTGATACTGTTTGTCACAGGGTCTGTCAATGCGTGAATGGAACTGCTAAACTGATTTACAGTGTTTTAGCACAGCTACTCCTGGAAATGCGAGGCTAAAGTTACAGAACAATTAGGGTGAAGACATCAGTGGTATTTTATTTATGAAAGGTCTGTTCGCATTCTGGAATTAGGCCAACCTACCTACAATAATTTATTGGAGCGGGAGTTGGCAAAACAATAGTCTCAAAAAGTTAATTACAGTGGACAGTGACCAAGAAAACTCTGATCTGTAAATGTTTTTCAGCTAAACCAGTGTTACTTATGTAGATACTTGAATTAAGAACTTTTTATATCCTCCCTATTTCTTGCATAGGACATGCTTAGAGAGCATATATAGAAGAGATTATTCTCTTCAGACATCTCAAAGGTCTTAACCTGGAAACAGGCTTAAAACCTTACTTAAGATCATTAAATTAGCCCTTTTTCTTTTGGTTTGCAATGGAGCAAAGGGGTTTACATGTACTTCTAGCTAACAGGCCACTTGGGTTGTCTCAGTCTTTCCAGATAATGTCTTTATACTTTCTTCCTCATACTTTACGAAGTTTTGCGTATCTGAAGACCAAGCAATAAACCCCAACTTGGACATGAGCTCTTCTAAGGTGCCCCAGCAGGGGAACAAGATGAAGATTTTCATTTGTTCTCCTGAGATCCCTCGAGAGTTCTCACATTCAGGAGTACAGCATTTTATGTTCACTGCATTTTTACCTGCATAAAATAACTTGAAAGTACAGCTTATTTTGAAGATGATAATACTTGCTGCTGTTTAGTAATATGGTGTTTAATTATTTTTTTAGGCTTTTCAGTGTCACAAATGATCATAGGTATCTGTCCTCAGTGTCTTGCACTGTGGGGAGGTAAAGACCATTTCTCTCAGCCTCAGCTTTTTTAAAGGCTAAAGGATTTTGTGTAGGAGCCAAGACCCCTAACTGTGATATTTTCATTGCCTCTGGCAGGGCAAAACACACAGTGAAAGCTGGCGAAACTGGGGGAAGAGAGCTAATGGAAGTGAACTGACTGAACCCATGCAGCCTGCAAGCTCACATCTCAGTTTGAGGGACACCATCCTTGTATGCTAGTTTCAGGTCCGAACCCAAATTTGTGATGTAACATCTATCCAGCTACGCCTTCACAGCCAGGCTGTTGTGTCCCATAGTTCAGATTTGAGGGCTTTGAGGAGGCAGAGGCAGCTTGGCTCACACCAGTGGGATGAAGCAACAGTAAGTCAGACACAAATTTACAGCAAGTGATGGCAACTTTGTTTAGAAGCAAACAGCTTCTAAAATCAGCTTTCTACTGTGCTAAGGAAGTGATCCTAGCTGCAAACGCTGGCAGACTGCTTTCAAATGGCTTGCACAGCCCTGTTCACCTTCCCAGTGGCTGGGGAAAGAAGTTGCCCTGGAGCCATGTAGGCAACATCCACTTACTTTGCCCTTGTTTTTGGGTTTGCCTCCCCATGAGTCGCTGGGCAGAGGCTGGCAGATTTTTTGGGGCCTTAGACAGTCTGAGCTAAACTTGCACTGTGTCCATCATCTTCGTTAGAGAAACTCTTGCTAACATGCAAAAACTGACTGAAAAAGCATCCAGATGAAAGGGTTTTTTTGGTATAGTTTCATTCTCCTTTCTGGGGCATATAAAAAAGAAAAAATAAGATAAAAAATAGCCCCCTTAAAAGGCCTTTTAAATGTTAGACATGTTTGTTAAAAACTCCAAATTATTCCATTGATCTTCAAAGCTTCTAAACTTCTAACACTGTTATTGTCAAGTATTCCTTCCAATATCTTTGATTGGAAAGATATGAAAAGCAAAGGCCATTATGGTAAAATAAGGGCTTAGTGAATTTTGCTGATAAACTTATTAATATTTAGAAAATGATACAAATCTCCTGATCCTTGCTCAGTCTCCTTTACTGCAACACTTTTTGACAGGTTTGCATGAATCCAACCTGGAGAACTGAGACACTCTCTTTACTGCATTATTGCCTAAGACTTGGGATGGTATAGGTAAGCTGAGGATTGTTTTCTTAAGGCCTCCTTAATTTTTGTATATTCTGTTTACATTCTCGTTAAAGTGCACCAGCCTGTGTATCTAATAATAAATAGCACTGATTCCCTTTGATAAACTTCTGGTTTATCTCCTGGGTTGTAGTCTCTTCTCTTATCTGATCTCTGCTCATGAATGCTGTTGTGTTTTATTCCTCTGATCTCTCAGTTTGTCTTTGCTGCACATCACACGTGTTGCTGAAGGAAGGCTGGTCTCAAATAGCACTTGCTTTTGAAAGTTTGATTGCTTGATTTGGGGAGCTAGAAGCTCTTGGATGGTTTATAGTTCAATGATGGGGTTTTTCTTTTCTCCAGTGTTGCACACATTTCTGTACATTCTTTCTCTGGCCTTAAGTATAGTGACATGTTTACACAGATAGCATATTTCATAAACTATAACAGGCAAATTTGAATGAATCTTATAAGATGCTCTATATGGATTTGTCTATTTGGGTATATTTTTACAACTTCCAGATCACTCAAAAATTTCTAAAAGTGTGAGTCTTATTTTTTTGTCAGTGAAAAGAAACATATGAATGGCTGCTGAACCTTCATATGGCCACATTATCACTATTGGTGAAAACTCTAAAACAACTAAAGTTCTGAAATTAAAAGCAACTGGAGACCTTACTAAGCTGTCAGTTATATCAGATACTACAAACAACTTCTTGTACTAGCAGTATTTTCTGGGCAATTTCCCATAGAAACGTGAATGAGAAGGGGTTTTGCATGGTGATAGTGTTTGGTGAAGAGAAAGGTAGTGATTTGATAGTTCAGATTGGGACTGTCACTTCCTACATGAAGTAAATGTGAGAACACAGTGGCAGCAGTTGTCAGAGATATGTACAAAGAGGGGCAGGTCTAGTGTTTCTGGTGGTGCGTGGAGAGTGGAAAACAATGCCAGGTAAGAGAAAAACCACTGTCAAGACTGGTAATGTCACTTTGAAATTGATGACAAAAACCTTGAGTTTCAAGTGGAAAGATAAGATGGGGCAACAAAGTAAAAAGATGACCTCGTTTACTCTGGGCATCGTACAAGAACTTCCTGGCTCTGGCCTCGCTGAAGTATAAGGTGATGTGAATAGGTGCCATTTCATCATCAAGGGTCTTTGAACAAAATTTTTCTCCTCTTCTGCCCATTTTTTTTTTTTTTATGACCTATTACATGTAAACCCCAGCAATATATGCTCCATTGCAGAAAGCCTGGGCAGATGCAATGCTGGTTAAAGAAAACTTACATGAGTCTAGAGATGTCTACTTTCTTTAAGTGGTCTGATCCTTGTACAACCTTTTGAAATTTGTGCAGTGTTCAATAATTCCCCTCTTTAATTCTGATCCACACATTTGCATGATTTGTTGAGCAACTTTATATCATTTTCTACTGAATAAATTTCCACAACTGTCAAGCTGTATAAACTGTTCCTGAATCCAGTGCAACTGCTGTTAGGCAAATATCTGAAGCTTAATTTTTATCCTGATCTGATGAAGGTTACTGGGAATCTGATTATAATAATACTGAATTACTGGAATAGTATCTCTGGAAACACATCTTAACAACGCAGGTCCACGGTCACTGTCTCCTATTGTATCCTAGTTTTTTATGCTGAGACTGACAATGCAAGTGTAAGACTATGTGGGTATTGTTTTTGTTGTCATTAAACAAACTCTTGCTGGATCTTTTTGACATTCAGCTGTTGCTGAAGATGTTAAAGCAAAAGTAAATGTACTAATCATTGGTAACAAAGCTGCCTAATCCACACTGACCTACAATTTGTTTAGGATCCTTTGGAGCAACAAAGAGATTAAAGTATATAAAAAAAGAAGAGGTAAACAGTGGGTCAGAGATTAGAAGTGAAAAAGGAAAAGACTGGCTCTCCCCAGACCACACACTGATAGTGGACTTTGGTCACTGATTGTTAGAAAATGTTTCATGTTTCACTTTCCCCCAGAACCTTAGAAACAGAAGGTTTGATTGGCACTTGTCATGACTGATAGAGAGACGAAGATGCTTTGGTAAAAGGAAGAGGGAGGCAGCCGTGTCAAAAGCAGAAGTAGTCAAAGGATGATTCCTTCTTTCTGTGTTTTTGTCTCTTTCTAAATTATTCAAATCTGGGTGGCATCTTAGGATAACTGGCATTTTGACGCAGCTTAAAGGATTGTCTCACTAACTCTATTGAACTAAGGCTGCCATCCTTTTTAAGAAAAATTATAAAGAAGCAGATCTTCCATAATCTGATATGTATACAAACCAAAGGCAGCTTGATGCAGACGTCTTAAATATTTTGGAGGGGGGGCAGCAATTTTATCCATTTTGTGACTGATTGTCTTCTGCATCCATCTGCAAGAATGCTACTTATTGGTTTAAAAAAGCCTTTATTTGATTTTCTTTAGAATACCCATAGTTGTTTGCAATGCATCTGGTGGTTACAAATCCAAGTCAGGCCAGCTGGATCAGAATCAACAAACACAGGGAATTTTCTCAGTCGAAAGAAGGTACCTCACCAACGGGGAATCTCCTCTATTGATGGTCATTCTGATTATGGATTTTTCTTTTAGGGGCAATTTTCTTTCTTTCTTTTCAGAAAGGGACCGTGTCCCCTCTTAGTGCTTTGTCTGAACCATGCTGGCTGGCGTAAATGGGCTCCCCAGGGTTAGGAGCTCCTCTGTCATTCTAAGCTGCCATTTTATGCTTTGGTGTCCTCTTCACTTATCCATAACCAAAGCCAAATCCTGCTCACTTTATTCACGGGAATCGCCCACTGAAATAAATAATTGCATAAATTTTGGATTAGAAGGATTAGATGTACGGTGCCATTCTGCGCTTAACTTCTTAAAATCATTCAGCAAAGCCCATGATTCCCACACAGTTACAACCATTGAGAATGGCTGTAGTTAGCAGGAAAAATATCATCTTGGTCCCTGTGTTGATGTATTTGCTTTGAGCTCCTAGCAGGCCAACCATCAGCCTTAATTGTCTGGCTCTGTTTTTTAATTACTAGTGAAGAAAATCTTTGGTTATCTGAAAGGAACAGCTACATTGGGCTGACTTCTTACATGTAGAGTGCACAGGGGTTTTCAAAGGTCCTTCATCTCCATCCAGCAATGGACACCAAGCTAAAGGCTTCTTAATGGACATATTAAAGTGTTAAATAAAACTAACTGGATAAACACAACTTTTAATGATATAGGGATGAACTACAGATGGATTTCTTTGATGGGTTTTTTTCTAGTAGTCAGTTTATCATCTAAGATGAATCTTCTAGAATTTTATAAACATGGCATGCACATTTATTAGTCCAATAATACAGACCAAGATAATTGTATAAAATTTCTGGGGATAGAGCTGAAATGAGAGTACTCACAATGCTGGGAATGTGAGGCAGGAACCTTTTTTACTTGACAAGAGAAGTACGAACACTCAGGGCTTTGAACTATTAACATCTTGATTTTCTTAACTGTTAACCGGGGAAAGGCCAAAAGAGTCTCTCGTATTTTATTTTTTTTCTCCCCCGATTTGAAATAGGGAACCTTTATGTGTGATTCCCCTTTAGTCATCTACTGGCGTAAGAACCAGTTGAAAATTCACACGAAGAGATAGGTTTTGCATTTCAGGTAAAATTTCTGAACTCTGCAGAAGGCCTGCATGAGACTCTTCATATGGACTTTGGTAGGCCTCCCAGCCTGGATTACAGAAATCCCCACGATGTGGAGCACTGATAGGAAGAAGAATAATAAGAAGAAGCACAAGTCTTTAGCTGTCCTGTGTAGGGCCAGGAGTTGGACTCGATGATCCTGATGGGTCCCTTCCAACTTAACATATTCTGATTCATGTCAATTCATAACTCAAGAAGGTGCCCTTCTAACCTTGGATCCCCCTTGCCAAGGTACTGAAGATATGACCATCTTCAGATTCCAAGATGGTGAGTTTTTATGTTTAAGCTTGTACTTGATTCCAGAGATCAAATGAGAAGAGGGTAGCTGTACCATAAGAATCAATATCCTGCCCACACCATTTTCTATTAAATTGCCATACTTCATACATGATCATGAATATCAAATAGCTCTTAATCATCACAAACACACTTCTGAAGATTATGCCCTCTCTAAAGTGATATCTTTCACAATAGCAGAAGAGAGGTGGTCTGTTTTCAAAACTAAATAATGCACTCAAAACCTGAGCAAGTCTTCCCTCAAGGGTTGGACTTTTCCAACCCAATTGATTCTATGATTCTATGATTCCTTTTACACAATTAAACTTATTTGTGTCTATGAAATAATTAGATGTTGTGTGCAATTGCCCAGAAGAAATTCAGACTCTGCCCCAGGGACGTGCATGAGAATTACGATTTTTTGCACGTGCAGTTTAAGCTGCTCTGCTGTATAATCCTGACCCAAGGAGTTTTCAAATGCATGTTTTTATCTGGTTAGAACTGAAAACATTCTTGTTGATGTCATAATCTGATTGGCAAACATGACTTACATGCTGCAATGTGTAATTTTTCACAGATTCTGGAATTAGGTCCCATATTTAAATTAAACAGCAACAAATAAAGCAAAATGCTGAATACCAGAATATCCTGAACTGGAACTATTTGTCCAGATTGCTGAAATCAGTGGCCTTAAAGTGCCGACTGTATGATCTGTATTCCCCCCAAAGTGTGAAATTAGATTCCTTTTATGGATCCATCACGGTAGTATTGAGCCATTAGATACATCATCCTACACTTGTCCGCCAGCCTTCCCTGTTTATCCGGACTGTAAAGCATATTAAGCAGACTATAATAGTACCCTTCAAGATGATTGGGTTGTCACGTTTTCCAGTCGAATAATGTACTTTGCTCCTGTATCCCACAAGCATCAGAGGGCTTCTTTGAAACCCAGGTCCTCTGTGCTCCACTTGCACAAGGTGGTGCCAGGGATGTTTCTTTCTCTTCTTCTGTCAAGTTGTCTTCTCCAGTTCTTTTCAGTGTGGTACCTATGAAAGTCAGCCCAGATACCAGGTCTTCAGACAGCCATGCTTCATCCTGCAGTGCCTGTTCCTGGAAAGAGGCAGAAATGTGCTGGCAAGCTGCAGAGCCACAAAGCTGAGTGAAAAGAGAGTTGTTCAAACAACATCTAATGGACTTAATCCCACTTCCTGCCCTTTCAGGATAACAACCCCGTTTCAAAGGCAGTGCAGAGTAATATACAATTCCTAGGAACAGTTTGACAAAGTTAAAACATCCATCAGACTGAAACTGGTGGCAAATAAAAGTCTCTCAAGAGGCTAGAAAGGTGAAAGACAAATTTCTTTTGTGAGTATTTCAATCTACCCAGTGACCTGCAGCCTGGCCATGGGCAGGCACGAAAAACACAGCCTGCCCAGAGCAGTCTCTGCCCTCCTGGCCTTGGCAGCCCTGTTTCCTTGCTGTGTATGCCCAGGCTCGGGTGGCTCTGGAGTTGTTTTGGTGCCTTGCAGGGAAAGTTGCACTCGAGTCCTGTAGATGTTTAACTAAAGTGTGAACAAACACACATCCAACCGCATTTCCTGTTTAGAGTCAATAGGTATTTCAGGGGTCAACCTCAGGTTTATTATTCCTACGTTTACCTTTTCTGATAGCTGCTCCCTTTATTTGGTTGTACCTGTACAAGAAAAAAACCCACAGCCCAAATCCCACTCAGATGTGTTCCCTGTTGCTTCTCTGGAAAATCCCTGCCAAGGCAGTGGGTGGATGACAAGGTATCACTGACTTCAGGCCTCCTCATGCTGTGCTAGAAGTGCCATAGCTGTGATGCAAAGTCGTGATCTGTTTTAAATGCGTCAGTTTTGTACTTGCCAGTTTTATGTCACGCAGCGTGTTTATCATCTGAGACACCTTTTTTCCCCTGTATCAGGTCTGTTTTAAACTCTTTCTGGTAGCATTAATCAAGCATGGGGACAGTGATGTCACATCACTCCATGCTGTACCTTTCTGGCTGCCTTGACAGAAATACAACTACACGTACAAAGCTGGTTTGGATCCTATTTGTAGAGCTGCAGACCTACCACACAGCATGTTCTGCTGTTAGTGACATTAACATCTAAATCTAAATCATCTAATTCTTCTGAGGTGCCAGAATGAATTTGAGCTTTTCCACTACCACAGGGATGTGTGTGGGTGAAAATGACCTGTGGGGTTTCTTGCCCCATTTTCAGCCATGTGCATTGTGCCAGGGCTCCTCTTCTGGGCTGGGGCTTCCTTCTCCTGAATCACTGCTGACAACAGAAGTGGTGGCCCTGCAGCTGCTTTTCCCATCCACACTTGCTGTCGGCAAGATTCACACTGAAAATGCCAACAAAGCAAATTATATGCTATTGTACAATCATGGTATAATCATTTCTGTAGAAAATGTGCCTTTAATAAGTGCGTTGCAAGAAGTTCCCTTCTCTTTTGTGTTCAGCATAATGAACCTTCAGACAGCAGTTTAAAGAAAGCGTAGCAGTCACTAAGCTCCTATTTCTGTGTTTATTTATCCAGCAATTTACGTTAAGCGACAAGTATAATTAGCTTTTCTGGATAAACACTAAGCAAACTGTGAGTGTTTTAAAAACATAATAGGGCACCCTGCAGTGGTTATATTTTTTAATACTTTATTGAGAAAAAAAAATATTTCCGGATGCCACAGAGTCTCCTGTTTGGCACTGCTTAATAGCTGGTGTTCCAAGATCCTTTCTGAGCCTTTTCTGCAGGCAAGTGGTTGCCCTCAGGAATCATTAAGAAGCCTTATCTAGCACAGGATTTAAGGGTGTGCTGCTAGATAATATGGATGAATTAGCACTTTCTAACAGTCTAATCAAAGCAAAGCAACTTCCTCTTGACTCAGTCACATCAGGAGGAGGATTAACAAGGTAGAGCCCACAGCAGAGGTGCAAATACCAAGAAAGGACTTAATGCTGGTGTTTTCAGGTGTGTGTGGATAGCTGGTGCTCCTGGACCTCTGTGCCTGACCCTATGGAGTAAACTTCAGCTGCTGAGCTCTTGATTGGGACCCTGGCATGCACTGATCAGAGGTTTTTGTCTCTGCTTGGGTTGTTATAGATCATTTTTATAATGCCAAATCCAGAACAGTCTCCCTGTGACTCCTCTGTGCCGTTCTGAGCTTCTAGATGAGATCCAAAATACAACTATCATCTCATCCCTGGTGCATGTCCCTCCTCCTGGTAGGGCCCAGCCCTGGAAAACAGTAGCTCCTCTGTGATCTGAGCAATTGGAAGATGCACAGGAGCATGCTTCCTTTGGGATCTTGTGTAGCCTCTCCACTGCTGCCTCTGCCCAGAGCCATACAGAGGTAGATCAGCAGAGTGGAGACCCCGTTTGCCCATGAAACTCTAAATTGGAAGTGGGTCTTTGTGGGCTGTCTCTTTAGTCAGCAGAGACACATGATTTGTGCTACCCATTTGGGAAAGCCTGTATCTCTGCACTGGCCACAGAGGGAACCTGATGTGTCCTAATTTAGGCTGGCTACTAATGCTAGCTAGTAAGAAGTGTCTTCCTCCTTTGGTGGGCTGCAGAGAAGCTGTTACCTAGCCTTCTGGGCTGGCACCCCAGGACCTGTTAGCTACTGCTTTGCAATTGGCAGCGTTGCTGCTTGAGCTGTGTGCCCTCTCTGGTAGAGTGACAGCATGAACTCCTAAGTTTTGGAGGCTTGTAAGGAGATGCTGGCAGTTCCTTTCACTATAAGAATAGCAAGGGGAAGTAAGAGGGAGAAACAATGTTTATGCATCAGGCCTTTCCTCTTTCACACCTCTATAGTGAACAGTTGGATGTTGCTTATTTTGGAACAAGCAAAATTCAGTAAACACCATCTGCTTCTGGCAAAATGAGCAACACTTGCTAAAACAGAAACAACAATAAGCATTAAAATACCTCTGAAAGAACAACAGGCCTCATAAAAATATAACAAAGGTTGAGGTTTTCTTCAGTGCCAAAAGTGTTGATAGAAAGAAATGCTTGTATAAAGTCTAAAAGAGATCTGTACCTAACAGGATCCTAAAATAAACCAGAACAGTTGCTTTCATTTATTTTCTACATGAAGTCAGAAATTTAGTAAATGCTTATAAATCTGTCTCCATCATGAGGCATCTGGGACACCATACAGAAGTTGCAACAACAGTTGGAATGCATCTTCACTTCTGTGGAGTCATGAGCCTGTTTTGCAGAGAACAGAAAGCCACTCAATATGATTGGCAAATTCCAAGTTGTCATCAAAACTCAGATGTTGTCCCTTGTTCAACTTTGTCTTCCTGGAAATTGTGGAAGTCAATGAATGCCCTGTCTTAATCCTTGTCCTAGTGAAAAAGTTCCCTAAATGAAGACCCCTGGAGCAGCTCTGTACTTTCGTGCTGGGAGGGTGCCTTGATACTCCTTTGCTTCTCAAAGCCTATCTGATGCAGTCATCACTCAGTGTCACAAAGAGACAATCATGTAGTTATGAGCATTGCTCTGCTGACCAGGGCATGGCTTTTCTCCGGTCCCCTCTAAACTGAACTGTGATGAGAGAATTGAACAGTTTTTCTGTGATATTGACATCAATATCGCATTAGGGTAGGTGGACACTGCTCACTTCTGAGTGCTGCTTCTGTGAGCATGTCATCACCTGAACTATCATCCACATGAAAAACCCTTGATGTGCCTTGGATTACTCCAGGCCTCTATCCCTGTTAGACCAGCCAGGTAATAAGGTGCTCATGCAGGTTCTGATTTTGGAAGACCTTGATAAATTTGTAATGCCATCTATAGATATTGTACACCATCCATATGGGGAAAAGGTCATGGGTCTACTTTTCGGAACAGGAGGCAACCCAGGCCATACAAATCTTGGCAAAGGGACTAACCAAAGCAGGACTGTGTTCATGGAAAACTACACAACCTGTGGAGCAATGTGGATGGATGTGACCAGGCCATGGTGTACACGTTTTAGCCGACTTTGGCAGCTCCAGATGGAAGCAATGCTTGCTGAGTAAGTGTGCTGAATAATGCAGTAAGGGAGAGACACCATCCTTGTAGCCCTGCCTTCCATAGTCTGGGTACTGACAGGACACTTAGGCATAGTGCTTGAGTCTGTTCAGTGTACATGGTCAGGAACCCAGGCCTTGAGAGCATCTCCAGGGACTCTGTTTCCAAGCCAGAACTTGTGTAACAAATCTACTCCTCATTCATATTTTCTGATTTATTAATGTGAAATTGTATTAGAGCTGTTGGCCGTGGTACTGAGCTGGAATTTCATGTTCAGTGGACTATTCATTATGACTCTCAGATATTTCTATCTTTTCTGTCCTCATCTGGTCACTTCAAAGCTCATACCACTTTCCTGTTTTCAGCTAGCTAAATGATGCCAATTACTCTGAATCAGCAGCAAAGCTGCTTAATAATGTATCATCCTCCTGAGCAACTGGCCCTCTGTGGTCTTTAGCGACAACTTTTTCTTCTGCAATATGGGCAAACATGTCAAGTGGGAGTGGGCCAAGATATAGCTCAATAAATGTTCTTCATTTGTAATGACATATTTAGACCTGTCAGCCATTTTTTAACTCACTGAATAAGCAGCACAATAGTTTGGTGTCATTCCAGCGTCTTAATCAAAGTTTCTTGTGATACCAAGTGAAATACACAGTATAAGTCCTAAGTCTATTACCTATATCAACCAAACCAGTAATCTTATCCAGAAAACAAATCAAGTTAGTTTGACAAGATCTATTTTCATAAACCCGTGTTGACTGGCATTAACTATATTTCCCTCCTTCCATTCTTTATTAATCAAATCCCTTATCAGCTGCTGCACTGTTTTGCCTGCATTTGATGTCAAGCTGACAGGTCTATAATTACCTGGGTCGTGCCATTTACCCTTTTCAAACAGTGCCACAATATTAGCTTTCTTCCAACCTCTGGTGCTTCCTCGGTGTTTGGGAAATGAGGACCCAAAGAACTGCTTAAATTTCTGTTAAAACTCTTGGAAATAATTTTCCAAGTTGGCTGATATCTAACTTCTGTGTTTGCTTTTTAATTCCTCTATAAGTTGTTATTACAATGGAAGACATGTCATGATCATTCATGATTTCATTTACATCATGAAGGTCAGTATAGCAATTCTGTGGGTTTGTGTTTGTGGTTTTTTGTTTTAATTACACCAAAGGGCTATATATTGAACACGTCTGCTTTTTCTTTATTACTATTATTGGCATTTATATATCTTCTTCGTACTTTAAGTAGGTTAATGCCATTGTTAGGATTTCTTTTATTTCTGATATAGTTTAAATCTTCCCTGTGTTAATTTACCTCAAAGCACTTTATAAGCTTCCAGTGAACAGGCTTCCAAAGATAGGATAGGATAGGACAGGATAGGATAAGATAGAATAGAATACAATAGAATAGACCTTAAATATCATCTAGTTCCAGCCCCCTTGCTATGGCAGGGATGCTACGCACTAGACTGGGTTACTCAGAGCCCCATCCACCCAGGCCTTGAACACTTCTGGGGATGGGACATCCACAGCTTCTCTGGGCAGACTGTTCCAGTGCCTCACCACCCTCCAAGAAGAGAAATTCATCCTAACATCTAACTTAAATCTCCCTTCTTTTAGTTTAGTGTCCTGTCACTATTTTCCCATGCAAAAAAGTGGCTCACCATTTTTTTATAAGCTCCCTTGAAACACTGAAAGTACTGAAATTACCCACTATGACTAAGGAGCTCAGTCTCATGCAAGCAGCAAATTTCCCAGGGTCCTTCACAGCACACATAGATGCTGTTGTCATGCCTAAAGCAACGTTGTGTGATTCACACAGAAGAGCCTGAGCAGTCAGGTCTTTGAAGGCTCAGCCTATGCTGGTTTTGTTGTCCATCCTTTCCTGGGGGTGAAACAGCAGTAGTGGTGAGGGTTACTAACTGACCCAAGGACCAAATTGGTCTTTCCATGTAGTCCCTCCAGGATACCCATTAGAAGTATATTCATGACCTTCAGAAAAAGAAAGGAAGGCATGTATATATAATAATGGTGTGGAGGAAACTCTCAAGTGTTAAAAGGGGGGCAAAAGAATTATTTCCTCAGTGGTGTAGGTGGGAGATATGAGAAAATATAGCATACATCTCTGCTCACATTCCTCCTCTTTTGCTGAGGAATATTTTGGTTTTGCTGCATCTAAACATTAAAGATGTCTTTTCGGAAAAGAGAAGATAATGCTTTTTAAGACAGGTTTCTGCTGTAAATTATCATTCACGCTATACTGCATACAAGAAAGCAACCTGTGTCCTTTAAAGGCTAGAGTGAGGGATGGGCAGGGTGCTGGTATCAGGGAAGGGGAGGCAAGTGCTCAGTATGTAATCAGATAAAGCGAGCTGTTTGGCATTCGTGTGTTAGCTTTGTCCAAGCTCCTAGCATCTTCAATGGGCCAAAGCACACTCTTCATTTGTCACCCCAGCGCACCTTTTGTGTGAATAATTTCCCACTGGTATTACCCAGAGCTTGGAGTTGATAGCTGGACTAGCCTCTTTGCTTGTACTATTATTTCCAGCAAGCTTCATACATCTGCAGTAAATCCAGGAGGATTTTCAAGTGGGCTGAGGAACTATGAGTGACAGAATGAGCTGATAAGGCCTGAGTCCCACAGAAACAAAAGGCTTCCCATTTTGTCCTGACAAGACAGGCGCTGCCTTGGAATTGATTTGATTTGATCAAGTTTTTGCCAGCTGACCCCAAAAGTTCATGCAAGTGAAAAATTAAGCCCCCAAGCTCTCTCATGCTCACTAGTGAACCTTCACATTGGTGCCAAGGATGAGAGTATCTGTTGTGAGTTGTGTTGCCTGTTTGTTTTTGTAAAGCAGGATCACTGAAGCTTTTCCTGCTGACGCATTTTTGACGGTAAGAAACTGAAAAGTGTCTAATGACCCACAACTCTGTGGACAGAGCATCTTCAAAGAAACCTTATTTGCAAAGCCAGGCATCAAGCTACAATGCTATTGAAGTTTAATACACTCTGAAAGGTTAAGACTCAATGAGGTAAAACATTATGACTTTCTGTAAATCCTTATTTTTGAACTGGTGCCTAACCAAGAAAGCATGAGACAGGAGCAGCATGAATCAGAAAGCCTGCCTGATATTATAGAGCCAGATATTTTTGAAAGTCAGAGGAAAATCATTAGGGGGGTGTAAGAAAGGTGCAGATCTAGGCAGAAGTGAAAACAAAGTATGAAAGAAAAGCACGACTGGACTTGACAACTGGGTTAGCAAAGGAAAAACTGGTGTTAAAAAATTAAACCTTTCCAAAAGAATGGGGTCTTGGGAGAAATGCATTTTTTTCACAACAGATGTCATTGTTTGAGCTACACAATACAGTAATGTGTAAGTTTATCGAGGGCTACAGGTGCTGTGAAATGGATTGTCCTGCCCATCTATTGAGCGTGTGGGAGTGGTACACATAGACCACCTTCAATTTAATCCCGCTTTTCTGAGAATCTTACCTTCGCAATCCTTATCAAAGTGATCACAGTTATATATTTATTGCTCAAGGAGGCTGAGTTTGATCATATACAGCTGAATTTTTCCCCTCTTGGCCTTTCCTAATACATGACAGAGCTTTAGGAATGGCGGACAGGCTGTCCCTTGCTGTTACAATGACATTCACACCCTTGTTTGCAAAGACTAGGTAACATTTGTGTAACCTAGGCAGAGGTATCCAAAATAGAAGGAATTCTGTCTTTATGTGTACGTGTGAGAGAGAGAAGAAAGGGGAAGAAGCATGGAGAAACTAGTTTCAGATCAAAGTCTCAATCTTAAATTTATAAGGTGCATTTCTTTTTAAGGGCGAATAAAGTGAGTTATTTACAATGCCTCATGGATTCCACACCTGGAAGTTACAGGACTGTCTGTTGGGGATGCCTGTAAAATCAGGTGCCCTTTGGACTCCCCTTACCCCAGAAAAAAGGTCTCTTGTTTCGTATGAAAGTGTTGCTGTGTGCCTCAGTTTGCTTTTACTTGTGTAGCACAGGACTACAAACTTTACAGACTCCTGAACCTATTCTATGCTTTTATCTGTCAGTGGTGGTGTGTTAAATCTTACTCTGCCCACAGTTCATTGCAAACAGTGAAAGTCTGTAAAAGTATGGGAAAGTCCCATTTAGGAAACATTTTTGGTTGAATGTATTGTCATATTTTTCTTGCAACAGGGTACATAAAAAAGATTTATTTCGGTTAAAAATGCTAACATGAAATTTTTAAGTCCATCAAATGTAGATAAGATAAGAATTCCCTTGTATTTACAAAATATTGACAAGCTTTCTTTAAAAGAGGTCAATTTTTAGAAAGAGATGTGTATGCCTCTGCATACTTTTGACATTCAATTTACATCTTTATACAATATTATTCTGCCCTCTGGTTTCATATGAAATGTTTTGTTCTGAATAGCAACTGTGTTAACTGCATGGGCAAATGCAATGAATTGCACAGTGATAATTCAGAATTATTGCTAGGAACCTGAAGGTTTGTGTTGCCAGCCCTGATGTTTTAATAGTCAACTCCCAACATAAGTTAGTTTCTATTACAGCAAAGCTCCTTCAGCTTCTTGTAAGTGGTATACCATTTAAGAATTTAATTGAGCCCCTGGTTATTCTTTCCCCTACTAGTTTCCTTTCTATCTGTCTCATAAACATCTATGATTGCCCAGTCAACAGTATTACTTAATTGGCTGAAGATTCTAATCTAGCTTTCCTGAAAGGAAAAGCATCCTAGACACAGTTGCCAATTATTCCATTATCTCTATTGACAGCCTGGTGTAGTTTGATGTCCTTCAAAGCTCTGACACAGATATCCCATGGGAAACCATTGTCTCTAGTTAAAGCACAGTGCTGAAGAGCAGTGATTTTCTGTGTCTGCTACCACTGTGTTAGCTGGCTTTGGAAATGGTACTTAATATCTTGATTTCCCTATCTGTAAAATGGGAATAATGTGTTATTCAGATAAGGTTAAGAGGGTTAATCTTTTGATGTTCATAAAATGTTACAAGAGCTTCTTTATAGTTTTAAGAACAGACCACAAATGTAATAAAAGGCTAAGTGGAAGTTATGGAGCTGGATAGAAGTACAAGTTGCTACTGACTTCATGTTACAGCCGCCTCAGTTTTCCTCTTGTTTTGAAACGCCAAAGCTAAAGTTTTCAGTATAATTGACTTCTACCCTCCTTCTTGCATCGTAACGTGGCCTCTCAGAATGCAATGCTGTAGTATTTTCCATAATTTCCTAGTCCTGAACTTCTTGACTTTTCAATTTTAATATTCTTTCGATACGAGGAGCTTACTGTGAGTATGAGAGTTTTAGTTTACGAAAGCAAAGTAAGCCACCTTCCCCTCCACAGGAATGGGGCGTGCTGCCAAACCTGGCATGGCCCATGAGCTCTGTGTTGCCACAAGATCCCCGTGCAAGTGTCCCCTAAGCCTGGGTGCTCCCTTGAGTGTGTTTGGAATCCTCTTATATTTCCCTGACCTTTTCATTCACTACCCTTGTTCATACCCACTTGCTGGGCCCTCTTCTCTGCAAACTTATGCCTGTTTTCGTGGGTCATCCCCCATGTATTCTATGAAACACACAGGAGGAGTTCAGGAAACAGATTATACAGGCATGACTTTGAGTATGGAGAAAATGCTACAGGGGGTGCCCACCTTGTGAACAAAAAAGCAAAGACTAATCTTCCTGTTCTTTGCAGCTGTAATATGTCTTGTTTTTCTCTTAAGTGCCTTTTTGAGGTAGGATCTTAGAAATACTGGACTAAAAAGTGTTCTTAGTTCTAGTTACCTTCTACTCTTTTAAGGTTGCAATTTTAGTTTGAAATATTTTGTTAGAATTATTTCTGATTTCAATAAAAACAGCCTTTTTAATCCTCAGTATTAAGCAAAGGTAAATTATTCTACCAATACCTGAAGAGCTAATAGCCTTGTAACTGTATTTCTGCAAAGCTAGAAGATAGAAGAAGCTATCTTGACATGCTTTTGAGTCAAGACTTGGGATTGTCTTGTGCAGGGCCAGGAGCTGGACTCGATATTCCTTGTGGGTCCCCTTTCACCTCAGGATATTCTCTCATTCTGTGATTTTATGACTTGACATTTGACACAGGGTGACTAACTAGTCCAGCCTGAGGCATGCACTCTCTCTCTGTCCCATAAATCCTCCCTGTATGACACTGTTTCAGTACCTACATGCTCAGTACAGATTTATTTAGAGTTTGGCATCTGATTTTTCTTAGGCTTTCCTCACCTCTGTGCAAACTGAATAGCTATGGAGTGAGGGCCTGAGCATTACTTTGGATGCAGTCACTTCTGTCACCAGCTGTGGGCTCTCCAGTAAAGACAGGGAGAGGAGACAGAGTCTGGTGGGAAGGTAGAAGAGTGTGCCTGGCGGTAAAGTGCTGAGGAACAGCTGAGAACCCACATCTGGGTCTACCCAAGCCCAAAGACCTCTAGCAGCCTTTTAGGGGTGTATATTATGAGAGGTACAATGCACGTGGGGCCCAGTTTCCCCTGACCTCAGTCTCTGTGACTCCTTCTGGGGGCACTGCAAGCAAGCTTATATTGAAAGCTATGGAGCTGTTTTTAAACGGTTCTTTACAGCAGAGAATAATTAATTAAACAGGTGGTTCCATGAGCGGTGCTACTAATGATGGCTGCTTTCCAGGGTTTCTCTCTCGTGTGGATTTCCAGGCTGTAACAAAGGTTGAGCTCATGCTGAGGTCTTTCCCTCAATGAGGGAATTAATAGGGCCTCCCTCCCTCCCTCTACTCTGCTGCCTATTTTCATGAAACTTGTAGGTACTTAATTCCTGTCAACCCTCTACGCCTGTGTCGCACTTGGTCAAAATTGATCGACAATTTTGAAACTTCCTGGGGATGGGGGGGAATAAACAAAGAGAGAGAAACAGATGCACGAAGAACATGGCTGGAGAAAATCCTCTTCCTTAAGTTGTAATTATTGCCAAAGATTGGAATGGTCTTTGTTTGCCCCTTTGGCCATACTGGCGGAAAGTAGTAAATAAGAGGAGATCAGTAATGCTGGTGACACTGTCTATACAGTTTTGGTGTCCATGTTTTGAAAAGATGTCCATTTTTTTAGGGGGTACAAGAATCACTCAAAAATCCTTTAAGGAATGGTAAAAATTTCTGACAGAAAAACTGAGCTTCATTTAATTTCCTCTGAGCATGAGCTTTACTGTAGCAAGTAAGTAATTTTAAAGGGAGGATATACTGGATATTAAAGGTTTCCTTAACCTTGCAAAAACCTGCTTTTGTTGAGACTTAACACAGGTTCAAGTGTCATGTAAGCCAAACACTGGTCTTAGAAATAATGTACTATACGTCCATATGGGATTTTCCATATTCTGACAGCTTCAGATCAACATAGGACATTCTTGTGGAAAAGTGTGCTTTGGCTAGGTTAAAATAGTTAGATGGATCGCACAGGGATATATGACATCCTTTGGCCTTTGTTGTGCAGCAAAACAGAGTAGCTGACTAAATCCAACCCTAGAAGCTGATTAAATAAACACTAAAGTTTGCCTTCCTTATCCTCTGTTCTCTGAGAGAGAGATGACCCTCCATCTACCCCTTCCCAAAATTGTTACAGGGCTATATGGTTAACCACTCAGTTGCAGGTGAAGTTACAACGTTATGAAATACTTGATGAGAAGAAACTCCCAGATTTTATTGAGAGAAAAATGACAGATTTTCTTTTACGGTTTGACATTTTCCAGAATCACCAGATGGCGCCAACACAGACTGTCCTGGAAGTGACGCCTCGCAGTGGGTTGGAGCATCTACATCTCCCAGGCCCAGGGCAGTGTGCAAACAAAAAAAAAAAACAACTTCTGAAAATTTTTGTGGTAAAAATAGGTATTAGGTTCTGGAGAAGTGCTCAGTACTAAGCATGGTGCAAATCTTTTCCAGAACCTCTGCCCACTAGTGCATTGGTCCTCTTTGACTTAAACCTTTCTTAGGTGCTGACAGTAAGATAGAACTGTGCTAAACCAATTTTGTCAGAAACTAGTTTTCTCATTCCTTTCAGTATCATAGTTCAGTTTGGAATTTGGAAGCACATCATGTGATAACAACAATCTTGGAGCATCTGTCAATCTGTGCTTGAAATAGAAACCTCTGTTGCTGTTTTGACATGGAAAGCCAAGATATTTTTGTTGTTTTTATCGCACAGATTTGGTTCATCTGGAGTATATAGGATAAGAAACAATGGCATTTAGGCAACTTTATTTGTCCCTTTGTACTGTTTTGGACACAGCTATAAACAAACAATGAGCATTCCCTCCCAATAGGAATCCTTCTTGCACATGGCCCAAAACACAACCTGAAGACAAATGTACTCTTTTAAAAAGAAACAGGAGATTTATGTTGCGAGCTTGTTTAGATACCAGTCAGAATACCACATTGCCACAACACTGTGAATCACTCCTTTTTTCTTTAAAGTAAAATAATGTTACTGATAATGACAATGATGATATTTCAGTTGGTTTTTTTTCTGGTACCCTTTTGCAAATTGTTACCTCTATTTTTCGGTTCTCACTCTAAATGAACAGGAAATTAGAAGAGCTGAGTCCCAACACTTTTCCCCCATCAGGTCCTGAATTTGCTGGCAGTTTCCCTTGATGTGAAAATAGTTTCTTTCCTATGAATGTGATGATGATGTGGTAGAAATAGCAGTCTAGAGGCACAGAGAAAGACTTTAGAAAGGACGTAATAAGACTTAAGAGGAGTTTGAATGCAGAGGTAACAGAGTTAGTACAATCTGCAGAACTCATGAGCTGTCTGTGTTTGTGGCATGAACTGATTTTTTCCTCCAATTTTTGTATCCCATTCCCAGCAGGTTTTCATGCTGTTTTAGGTGTGAGGAAGCAAGGCCAGCTTCATACAGCCCAATGACTCAAGGTCTTTGTCTTCTTGGGTGATAAACCTGGAAACAAGAAAAAAAAAAAATTGAGGAGAGGGAATTCCATATGGTATTTTTAATGGTGATGTCCTACTTGTTCTCAGTCAAAAGAAAGAAATGGAGAAGGTGTGTCATTTCTTTGATATAGCTACTCAATACTGAAAGAGAAAAGTTTGTATTGATCTCTTATGATTACAACAAACCAAAGCAATTTCACTTCTGCTGGTATCTTTGGGAGTATCTATGAAGGATGCTGCTCTGCAGAACTCGAGCTTGAAGAGGTTCTTTTCTTTAGCATTTAAAACAAACAACAACAAGCCTTCGCCACGCTCCCAGACTACTGCCTGACCAGGATGGAGCTCTTATGCTTTATACATGTTAAACATCCCCTATTCAGAGCTAACTTTGACTTTGTGCCCTGGGCCAGGTGAAAGGACTTTGCCAAATAAGAAAGAGTAAGGAAAAAAAAAGAAAATTGACAACAAAACCCACCAAAACACAAGAAGCAAACCATAAATCAGAATTTCTACCAGAGGTGTCTTCTGTGGCCTGTGTGGTTGTGCATTTAAAAAAATAGTTTTCTTTATGGCAGTTTACAAAAATGCTTATGGAAAAGTGTGGAAAAGAGTTCTTTTATGGGCTATTTTATCCTTTTTTTGTCTGCTCTTGCAGTCGACTTTTTGGCAAAATACTGCATCTTCAGCCAGGAGAAGTTGGCGAAGCACAAAAGGGCTTTTGAAGCAGTAAGTGTAAATTCAGACTTCTTTTCTTTTCTTTCTTCCTTTTTTTTCCTCTGCCTCTCCTCCTGTGTCTGTAGACAGTTAAGCAGAAATAATAAGCACCATTGCTTGCAGTACACGTCCCATGAATTACTCTGACATCAAATGTAACTTTAGAATGGAGGCACGCTTTATTCTTTTCGACGAACTGTTCCCCTATCCATTCTTTATTTACATGTCGTGAGCCTAAGCGCTGCACAGCCAGTCAGAACACACACACAAGAGGGGGGAGAAAAAAGGAGGCCATTAAACAAATTAAAAGGGATGGGGATGACTAATACAGTACTCTTGGAATCTGCAATTTGATTAGTCTGAGTTTAATACACAAAAGCAGCGCCGAAGCAGGAGGGGAGTCGAAGTGCTCTTTAATAACCTTCTACAATTAAATTATGGTGATGAATTTAACTATTCTGTGCTTCTAAAGGGGTCTTATTATCTGATTGACTCTGAAAGAAAGTCAGTATTTAACCAGGGTTCTTGAGTCCAGCTATTGGAAGTCATACAGTAGTTTTATGCATTAACAACTATTTTTTTTGTTGTTGCATGCCTCTTCCCATTTGAATTCATCTGTGATTTGAGAAAGATGGCTCTTAGGGTTATTCCCATTGCTTCTGATGGGAATGTGAGCTGGCCCTTTTACTGTACTGCCCAGAGAGTTAAAATGAAAATTGCGTGGTTGGGTTTGTCTCCCGTTCTGTATTTTTGCTTGTAATTTGTAATTTTCATTTTTAGTTTTAGACTTCTCCCTTCTGCTGGTCCTCTCCATTGTCTAACAATGCATCATTCAAATGTAGACATTTTTAAATCATGCTGGTATCTTTGAAAAAGACTCTTGCCATTAAATGGCAGTAATATCCATCCACAATTTATCCTGCCTTCTGGTTTTCTCTCTGTCTTTCCTCTTACATGCTTTTTCATATGCTGAAGGTAGAGTACTATGCTACATGTACAAAATAGCAGTGAGGGGAATTGAATGCATTCCTTAAAATAGTATATTCCTTTTGTTTTTTACTAGCAAGTATATCTCTTTCAGCTCTTTGATCCTTGATAGAGAGAGAGGGAAAAAGGGAAAGGGACTTCATAATTAACCTGATGGCAAAATCAGAGACATGGTTTTATTCAAACAGAGGGATATGATGGAGGTAGAATCCAAATGTTCCAGCTTTTACTTTTAATGGCCGAAATGCTGGAAGTCCTTTGCAAATTTTGATCTGAATATTTGGAGAGGATCTAGGCTGATGGGATGAAAAGAGAGAATTATGCAGAGTACTGACTATTCAACTAGGGCCTTATTCTGATACCTATTTTCATGCTAAGTTGTATCTTTCTCTGCCAGTAGTTTCCCTGAAAAAAAGAAAAAAGAAAAAAAAAAGATACTATTTTTGGTGCTAAAATACTGTGCTATTTGAATGAGGGTGCTATATCCAGCCCTCGTTTTGTTCATGTCCTCAGTGCCCGAGCAGGAGGCTCGGTGCCTCTGCTCTGTGTGCTGTGCCAGCTGATGGCTCCAGAGCCAGTCCCCCTGCAGGGCTGAGGGGCAGCGCTGGCCCCACTGCCCCCATGACACTCGTTTGTGGGGCTGGGTTTGGAGGTCTTCATTCAGCTTTTGTGCAGCTGGCTGGCTCTGCTGAATGAGGCTGCTCTGCAATTTAGACCTCTGCTGCTGTGCAGAGGAGGGAAGGAGCTCCCACCCCCTCTCGCTCTGTGCTTCCCGCAGTGTCCTCTGCTCCCTGGAAGGTGAGACACACAGGGTCCATCCAAGGGGCTGCTTGCCCTTGTTTTGTGGCATTTTGTGGTGCTGTTGTTACACAGAAATACGTGAGACCAAAGTATATAGTGGTAAAGAGCTATGGGATAGCTTGCCATAAGTACCAAAGGAGCAGGGGAGTTCACAGCTAAAAACCAGAAATGAGTGAAAAGTGCAGGCTAATTCTCTGGCTGCCCAGTGTTGAGTACCCTGAATGTCTTAGAGAGGGTTGAAAATTGTTCTGACTTTCCCTCAGGAAGTGCAAAAACATCTGAAGATGATCACTACAGCAAACAAGAGACAAGGTTGTATCTCCTTTTCCCTGACAGACCTGTCTGCATAGCTGGCAGGATGATTCCCTCCATCTCCCATGCCAAGGGAATTTGTTCACCCTGAGGGCTCCCCTGACCTGCACTGGACACTGAGGGGCTCAGCATGGTCAGTCTGTGTGCTCAGGTGCCCCTCCTTGCTGCTCTTGAGCTGTTTCAGTGTCTTGGGGCAAGTTTCTGGACACTGCTGGTCCCTCCAGCTCTGCTAATCAGGATGGAGCTGTGGACAGTTTGCATGCATTCAGAGGCTCTGCTCTGTATTTTTTGAGCATGTTTTTTACTCATGATGATCTATATTGACCTCTGTGAAGGGTCAGTGAAAACCAAATAGTTTAGACCAAAGGCACTGAAGCAAAATTGTATTAGTGTTCTGATATTGCAGTTTATTGTTTTGTCTTAACAGTAAAATCCTTCCTCTTGCTTATTAAATCATGGCAAAAACTTCCCTGTGAGCCAATGATGACAGGCAAACATGATGTCAGTTTTTAACAAGATGCCAGCCAGAGGTTTAAGGCTTCTGATTTTTATCAGAAGCTTTTATACTGTTTGACTAGTAAAAAAATACATTGTCAGTAGCATCCGTGGCTCATGCATGGTGAAAAGGGCAGTGCACTGCATGAAACCTAGGGATGCTGAGCTGAGCAGCACTTCCTTTTAAGAAGATTGTGCTCCCAAATTAACATGTTCTGATGCTAAGCATAGCAGAAACAGTGCTGCTGCTAAGCAGAACAATTGTTTTTCCTTTGTAGTCTGCCTGCTGGTTTGTTCAGGCCTGCTTTGTACTCAGCTTTGGCTGGGTCTGGGACAGTGGTTCAGTAACTGTGAAGCTCTGTGCTTAGATCCTAGCCAAATCAGTGACACACAAAATCAGGGCAGGCAGTGAATCCCCAATGTGCCAGGTTTAGGAAATCAGCCCTCCACATAAATGAGCCAATATCCTGTATTTATATTGCTGTTTTCTGCATCCATTTCTCTTGCATCTGGGTATTTAATACGTATTTCCAACCAGCAATACATCAGCCTTAAATTAAATTCCCTACTCTGGATATCAAAAAACAGGCCTTTCCTTCTCTGTGCTGTTCCAGATTTGCTGCAGTCACCAAAAATACAAGACCACACTCCCTTCAAGACTGCTCCCTCTTTTCTCCCTATCCAAAAGCAATTTTAAACTGCTTGTCTGAAGGCAGTGTCTAATTTCTAAATGACATCTGTTTTCATGCTAACATTGCCGGCTGGTTTAGCTTGCTTTTTCCGCCTGCTTACCTTACAGATATGTAGTGAGGCAGTTGTGCTCCAGCTCAGCTGTGGTATTGCAAGGCTGACCAAAGCAAGCTCTGTCAGTCTCCCTTGTGCTCATCACCCTGAACCTGCTCCAGGCTGACTATCTCCTGCATCGAGGCACAGCAAGGGCAGGGGAGTCAGGAGTCAAGAGTGAGAGTGGGAGAGGTGGTGGTGTGGACAGGGCAGTGGACTCACTGGCAAGCCCCACAATGCTTAAGAGAGGTGAGTAGGGCACGTTCACCAGCAGTCACCAGGATCAGATGCAGCCCAATGGCTGCAGACACATCCATAGCGATGAGGAAGGTCTGAGGTCAAGCCAAGAAGTCAGTCCACAGGTCAAGGTCAACAATGTCTCTTGTGTGGGGCCCAAGGGAGCTTAAACATAGCTCCTGAGCCAGCAGGTAGAGGCCTCATTGAAGCTCCATGCAGTCCAATCAGCAAGGTTAGTCAATGGTGCCACATCAAGGCTGACCCTGCAGCTCAGTCCCAAGAGCAGGGGAGCAGCAGCAGAGTCCTCTGGGGTGATCAGAGAGGGCTCTGGCAGTCTGGAAAGGGGGTAAGCAGACCTGCAGCCGTCAGCACATCCACTGCTACTTAACTAGTGATTCTCTACTCAAAATATCCCCCTCATTGTGAAGACCTTACATTGTGTTCTTCACATCTGCATAGTACTTCTAGCTCAGAGATCTCTCTTGCTTGGTCAGTCTCACATGAACTTCAATCTCCTCTGTCATCTTTTTTTGTCATGTCCTGACTAACAGAAAATCCTGTTCTTAATCCTGAATTACGTGCCTTCAGACATTCACCTGAACTTTGCCCCTCCAGTCCTCTATAACTTCCAATTCTGTGAGAGACTGATCCTTCTCTTTTAACTTTTTGGTTATTGAATGATCACTTTTCCTGCTACATATTTGCTCACCTGCTGACCAGAAAGAGGAAAGGGACTACAAGATTCTTTTATCCTGTGAATATCACTTTTCTAATATTAGTGAATTAGACAAATCTGTGACTCACTATAACAAAGATGTCCTTTTGCTATTTCCCTCTCTTTTCTTCCATGCCCTTCCTTTCTCTTGCTTTCTCCACCTACCCTTTTAAGGACAGAATAGTTATAATTCTAGGAGTCGCTTTTAATTAAAAATATTGAGTCTGGAATTGCATTTAGATGTTGTTTCATATAATTTGGGCTGTGCTTTTATGGAAGTGTACTGACTAGTGAGAGTTCTCTCTTATACCACGGTGGGGACACTTTGTTGAGTCGTGCTTTGAGTGATGAGGGTGTTTTGGCCTTTCTGTAGCAATGAAGCCCTTTTGCAGGACTGCAAAAATACCAAGAATTGGCTCAAGTAAACCAGCTTGCCCTTTCAGGAAAACCAGTTTGGTCTTAAAATTTTGGTTGCTGATGGCATGGATCATTGCTTATGGAAGATTTTCATCTGGCAGGTTGGAAGTTTTGAATCCAATTAATTTCTTTAGGTGTGAGGATTTACTTCCATGTTCTGATCCTTTGAAAGCTTCAGGTGAGCTGAAGTTGGGCACTGACATTTTTCTCAGGTGAAGTGGCACTGTAGGTTTGCTGGGACCTTCTGTTTGTTGGGAGTTCTTGCAAGGTGTAGAAATCTTTGTTTTCTTAGCATAAATGTTTGTGCAACCTGACAAAATGCATGTTGTGCATCCCATAAAGTGTGAGAGGTATGTATTTGTGGGTGTTTTTTTAAAAAAGATAGAAGTTAATTACATAAAACTAAAACCAGCAGTACCTGGACACTTCTGCCTTCCCCCTCCCCTCTGCACCCCCCCAGCACTACAAAACCACAACCTGTTCACAAGATTACTGATTTAGGATGATCCACTTTAAGATATTTGAATGTTAGGAGTTGGCGAGCTGATCCTAGTGGTTTCCTAAGTCCACTTTACTCTCTTTCCATAATTTTGCTAAAAAATAGTCTTTCCATGGCAGTGAAAGACAGTATGGTGACAGGATATGATGAAGGGACTATGTTTTCCAGTCACTCGGTTACATCAGTTTCCAAGCTGTCAACTAAGCTTGCTCAAGCAACTTTCAGACAACAAGATCTTTGTGTCAGAGTGTAACAAAAGCCTTAGTCCCCAGTGTACTGCCAGGCCTAGATCATCTGTGTGCAAATGACCCTGTGGTGCTGCCAGTGTCAGTAAGACCTGTGTCAACCTGTGGTCTGAGGGCTGTTTGCATAAAATTGTTTAGCTGGAGAGGGCATTTCTGTACAGTTTGCTTCTCTTTCGAAGTGTCTAAGAGGAATGGTGAAAGATCCCCTCTTCTCTGGAGTCCTTCATTATTCACTGCATGTCTGACAGGTACATGGAGAGCAGGCAGACCCCCATGGGGGCACTGAGTGGTCCCCAAGCATGTGCTGGGGTAGGATACCCCTGCATTGTTTGTCTGAAGTTTTGCTGAATGGAAAGATCTGGAGGATTTTGGCTTCTCACCTTTTTAAGATGAAAACTTTTTGGACCAGAGGGTGACCTATGGAACAGTGACAGAGCTGTGCATCAGACTGGCTGTGTAAGGCATGCTTTGCCCTGTATTGCTCAGCACTTACTATGTAATGAATTCATTAGCAGAGGGGAAGGATATAAATGTATAGTGAGAACTTGAGATCATTACCTGTGGGTAATTATGACATCTTTTCCATTCTGCTGCTGTACTTTCTCTGTTGAGAGTTTGTGGAGTGCATCGGTATTCAGCCAGCAAAATACTTACTGACTTGAGCAGAAAGAGATACTGGCTGTGTATGCAGATTCTCAAGGCAGTGAATGAAGGAAATGATGTGATGGGATGTGACATCTTCTCCATTGTTGATTTTCAGTGCTGAACCTAAAGTGAAAACTTCTGCCTGGAAAGATGTTGAATGGGGGCAGAGATCAATAGTCCAGTTATGGTCCAAAAATACAGCAAAATCACAAATTCCCAGTTTGTATGATGGCAGAGCAGCTATTTGCTACTTGCTTCCCCTCACCCCCCCCCCCAGTTTTATCTCATATATTACATTACTCTGCACCCAAATTAAAGTGAGCTTTAATAGTCAGAGATACTCTTCAAAATAGGAAGTCAAGGCCATTAAGGATACTTCATGGACATCTTTAAAACCTACAATAGGCTCTTAGCATCTGTTGGTAAAACTGAATGGAAGTCACTTCAATCTGGATGGGATCTTGTCCTGACAATCACATTGTCAATCTCATTCTCATTCTCATGTGTGAAGTCACATGTTGCTGGAGATGGGTATCCCTGTTCATTTCTGCTGCAAATCACTGTTCCCTTGTGATTCTCTCCTGATGCCTTGTCACATCTGTACTCTGACATGCCTGATGATGTTTATTCTGTTTGTATTAAACAAATGAAAAAACTTGTTGCTAAGCTACCAACCTCTGGAAGATAAACTTTAACTGAAGGTTGCAACCCACTGCTTAACAAAGCTCTGGTTTTGAAATTCCATCACTCCAGCACTTTCTTCCAGCTCCCTCTGAACATTTCCCCCTGCAAATATCTGTCACTGCCAGCACAGGGCTCTTCACCCCACTGGTAAGGCCACGACCGGCTGCTTTTGGGGCTGCCTGCTGAGGACTGGCTACAGAAGAGGCAGCATGGAGTGCTGATAGTGCAAAGTGGTCACCTTCCTCCCTCCTGCCTCTCTTCTTGCTGCCTTTCACTCTCCTTGGAGGAGAGGCACAAAAGGAAACTCCACTTTCCACAACTGTTCAGTTTGCATCAGGCCAAAATGTGTTTTCGACTGAACAATCACTTTCTGTGCAGACAGTGACAGCTCAATTGGCCCAAGGAGGGGGGCGGGAGGGGGTGCTAAGGTTTTCTTTCACTTCTTGTAGCATTAGACCATGTCAAATGAGACAGTTGAAACAACACCCGGTTTGTTTGTCTTGTGGCCTGGTCTGGGATGTGAAATATTAGGACAGCAGCAAAGTGTTTACATCTCTCCACAGCTGAAGAACACCTCCCACACAGCTTCAGCCCCTCTCCTCATTCAGTGGGGACCTGAAGAGCACCTTTCTCTGGATAAAAGCTCCCTTGGGTGGCAGATTTCTGGCCTTGGACTGTCTCTTGAGCATCTGAACAGATCAAAGGCATATTTAAAGACCTTTGCTAAGCTCTCACCATTGCAAGTTCCTTACTTGGGATAAAAAGTTGATTGAAGTAGGATGCTCAAGTTTCAGGTTATGCCTGAGACTACTTTTTCATTTGGGTCTTCCTTTCTAAGTGTCGTTCCCTGAATGCCATTACTTCATTGTCAACTTGATTGAAGTACAAGCATAAACCAGCACAGTGAGTGAACTTGAGAGCAGGGGAGGGAATCCACAACTTTGTCATTATAAGAAACATATGGACTGCTTCCATATTTATTTCTCAATCTCTCTCTCCACAAAACACAAACTATGCTCTTTTTTGCCCAATCTCTGCATTACATTAGTGATCATGCACTGTTCCTACAAAAGATTTTCCTTGCCAATGTAAGCAAGACATGCTTTAACATGGAGTAAGCTTTGTTTGGTTGGGTTTTTTTTAAATTGTCATTACTAATTGTTCTGGAGGTTCTAAGCACCATCAAAGATTGATAAAAGTCTCTAAGAGATCGGTGCTGCCTCTACTTAAGCTCTTCTTAAGGAAAGTCTTTCCATCTATCCCTGCAATGACAGAGAACTGATCTTACTTATTCTCTAACTCCTGGAGAACTAGTAAGCAGAGGGTTGAATACAAAGTTTTAAGAGAGCTCACAATCCTAAACCATGTCCTATGTGGATTGTTGAATGCAATGTTTTATAGTGATCCAATAAGGAACATAAGTCAGTATGCCAGTCTGGCTAAGACAGATGAGACTGGTAAAGCTTCAAGTGTAATAAGAAAACATGGTCTTAGTGTGAACAGATTTTCCCCACTAATCACATTTACTTTCCTTAATTCGTGCAAATATCTAAGTGGGTGTGTAAGGGTCTGTGGTCCAGAGAGAGCCAATGCAGCTCAGTGTGAGGCAAAGCAGGCCCAGGAGCTCAGCAGCTGCGTTAAAAGGTGCACAGCCTAATGTGTCCTATTGAGGATGAAGTGTGTGGATTCAAGAGCAGCACTTCCCTGACTGTGGGTAAGTTGCTGGTTGGCTCAGGCTGTGGTGCACTGGAACATGTAAGTATAGCAGTTCAGCTCTCCATCAGCTGAGGGAGATGATGCAGGCACGACAGTCATCTCCTGTGTGACTTACATCTTCCAAATCTAGTAAGTGTGGTGTGGATTGTTGTAATGATGTTTCTGGTCAAAAAGTGGTTGCTCCTTATAATTAGGCAGGTAAGCACTGAAGCTTTATGAGTTAGGCTGTTTATTTCAGGATGCCCTGAGTTTTTCTGCACCATCAGATACCAGGGAGTTGCACAGTTTCTTCCTCTACTCTGACTTATTTGTTGAAAGCAGTGCACTCTGAGAGACAATTAGCATGACAGAAAAAGAGAAAGTCTTATATGTGAATTACTTTTAGGTAAAAGTGGTTGGTTTGGGTAAAAGGAACTGAAAACCACATAAATTCTTGCCTGTACAGATCTTCTATTCTCTGTCTACATCTTCTCCAGAAGATCATAAAACCTGTGCAGTGCCTGTAAATATCTGATGTGCTATCTCACTGAGAAACTTAATGAACTTTAGTGTCTCTGTGGAAAGACTGTAATGTTTATAGTGTATTTGAGCTCAGCATAATTGAAAGTCATAGAGAGATGTCAAATTCTTCCTTTCTTTCAGAATTTATATATTTTCATAAGATTTTTGAATTTTCACTTATTCTTCTCCTGCTACTACTTTTGTATTATGTATTATGTATTGGAAAATGAGCAATTGGTGAAGAAGGTGGTATGAAGCCAAAAAAAGCTAAACTACTGTGTTTTTGTGCTCAGTGAAGGAGAAGAGTAAGAGATTTTGAGATTTTCCCTCAAAATGAAAGCAGAGCTGAACTACGCATTGTCAAAGCCACACTCTGAGACACTGGAGTTCTGCCCAGAGGCAACTGTCTAATTTTCTAAAAACTAATATTGTGAGTGTCCTTCCAGGCTTTTACTGATGAGATGGGTACTTGAATTCCTAGCAAATTTTGACGGCCTTGAAAGAAGTTACCACCTCCAGAAGCATTGACTTACAGTGTAAGTAAAGCCAACAGATCCATTCCTGGAAAAGTGTGAGAAGGGGTGGCAAACATTTCCAGTATTTATACCTTCATCGTTTGTTTGTGATATTTGGTTGGTCAATGCTCACCTTAAATAAAGGAAAGCAACCTGACCAGCAGCAACACTAGTGCATGTGTGAGGTATTTATTTACTAAAAAATTTTATACATAACCCAAATAATGAATTAAATATCACGCCTCCCTTTTTCTTCAGCTTCTGGAAGTAACAGTAATGCTCAAGGTCTGAAAGGCCTGGAGAAAAATCAAAACTCTGAAGGAAGGGGAAGATCAGAAGCTAGCAGTGGAAATGGGTGTATGCCTTCATTCTTATACAGGTAATTCTGGCCAAGTAGTTGGAATAGAACCAAGAGATAGCACTAAGGATGCAGTCTAATAATGCTACTCTATGTACAGATTTTCTTTTTTCAATTTTTAGCTACATTTTGAAAAGTGACAGAGGATTTGGGATCTGTCCCGTTTTGGTCAGCCAACTTGGCATAATGTAGAGGAGTCTAAATATAGCTGTAGGAGATGTTCCTCATTAGACAACTGAAACCACTAGACAAGATAAAAATATGTCAAATGCTCTGCGTATTTAATTTCAGACCGAGCTAGCCTCCCTGCATAGAAATTGCACTTCTGTGATAGTTGCTTTTATTTACCTCCCACAACAAAGACATCTGATTTTATCTAAATGTTTTGCATGTGCTCAAGTATGAGCAAATTTTCCTGGTAGTGCTTGAAAGTTTTTCATGTGCAGCGTTAAAACATTTGGCTCTTCAAATGATGCTGGTTTGTAGCTGATGCACATCAATGGAGATGTGCCTGCTTCCTCCAGCTGAGCCTTTGGCACTTCACTGCTGGCCTTTTTGCAGTTCTCTTATCATGATCCTGTTTGAACTATCCAGACATACAGCACAAACTCTGTTAATGCAGAAAACCGGTACTAGGAAATACAGAAAAAGAAGTATAAAAACCTCTGTGATTTAATCCAAACCTTACAAAGGCGTTGTTTCTTTGGGCACTTTCTTTGAAAAGACCACCATTTCAAACAAAACAGAAGGAAATTAGTAGGAAGTGATTATGGAGACAGGAAATCTGAAAGCCATGAAACTGTAAATAAAGTGTTATTTGTACTACTGTACTTGGTGTCCTACTTTGCATTCCCAGCACGAAATGTTAGACAAGGCTTTAGCGCTAGAGCAGGGACCAAGTTATTTGGATGTTAAAAAAAAAAAAAAAAAGGGAAGAAAAAAGCGTTCAACCACATATTCCATACAATTAAAAAAGAAAGTCTTTTGGACAATTATTTTGTATGGGGTTCTTCTGGGCAGATTTTTATCTGAATCCTGGAGCCCCGCAGCCAGCCTCCATTGCAATTTGTTCCTCTCGGCAAAGGATGTGACTTGTTTAGACATCAAACACGTATCAAGTGGCTCAATGTTAGTATTCTGAGGCATCAGCTCTAAGGCAGGCGCCAGTGCTAACATCATTACACAACTCATGTTGCACTATGATAATCCAGGTCAGCAGTGCCTGCATTTATTGTTTATTTTTATCAGACCTATAAAGCTCATCTTTTCCATCTGTCAGCATTATCCTATGTGATCCATTAATACAGCTAAGAGGGATGAATTACACTATGCACTTGGATCTCAGTTAATGAACCACCTTACCCTATAGTAACAACAGTGAATGAATGAACACAGATTTTAATTGCTTCCATTATGATGTGTTTGCTTTGGCAGTGGTTACTGTCATATGAAAAGTTAACCAGCAAAGTTATCCCTACATCTTTAGTTGTTTATATATGTGCATTCAGAAAATATTCCTTTCTTCTCTCTTCCTCAACAGCCATATATTGGGTGTTCTGCTATAGTTTGAAAATTATTTACTCAGAGGGATAATAAAGCAGAGCACGTACAACTCCAGTTTGGTCTGACAAGATGCTCTGAACTTTACAGGAGTTAAGTTCGTGTGTTTTCATGTTGTGCGAGGCCACTGAAGTCCCGTGGGCAAGAACTAGCCCCTAAAAGACAGAGGGCTGACAGAACCGAAACCGAGATTCTGATTGTCATTTCACATTGCTGTTCAAGCAGAAACAACTGCCTCAAACTGCCATAAGGCCTTTGATTCCCAGTGATATTTCATGTTAAGAGAGTCTGGAGGTAAAATTTGGACCTTGATGTGGAACGAACATCCATTTGGAGGAAGCTCAAAGGAGTCTGGTGATGAGACCTGAAGTGCATTTAGTCTGGCACATCCCCATATGCCAAGAAAATTGAGAAGACACCAGCATTATGCTTATAGCTGGTAGAGTAAGCTCTGCAAGCATTAGCAAGAAGAGCAAGTTTAAGACCAGACAGAACACACTGGAAGTCAGCTCATGTTAGAAGAGTTTCAATGCAGCTGGGGGTTTCACTGTTTCGGTGGCTGCGGAGGGAGTTAAATGGATAATATGTCCCAGAAGTATTTTGCACCAGATATAGTCAATCTTTTTTAAAATGTGGACAAGTAACAAGACAAATATGAGGTAGCTGAGTCCTGCTTGTAAGTTGTCACCATTCTGATGCCTTAAAAATCAGCAAACACCTCCTTTACAAAGGGAGGAGGAAAGGAGGAAAGGAAAAGGGTGGAATGAAAATATTCCATTTACTTTCCTGTGGTAGAGCAGACTGTGTCTTGTATAACAATGAGAGGCAGAAATATTTGGGGTGGTCTTCTTTACTGATTTAGAGCATGTTCTTGAAGCATCACCAGTGCCTAGTTGTGTGTGGCAAAGCCTAAATTATAGCTGTAATTTTTTGAGGCCTCCCTCAGCTTTCCTACCCCAAAGCATTTTTTCCCCACCAGTCTGGTGTCCTTGTCAACTTCTTTGGAGAAAGCATTAATATTTTGGGGGGATTGTTTTGCTGGCTGTGCTAATCAAGTTTGTCTCTGCTTCCATCAGGTCTTATTATTCAGCTTTCCCCCTATCCCCCTGCCTCCCTCCCCTTGAAGCAGGGCAGCAATCTGTTCTCTTTAAACCCTTCATCATCTTTGCTCTCTCCATCTCAGTTTCCCCAGATTTTAGAGATTGTTGGCTATTATGTAACAGATGGCCTGACAGACCTCCGACTCTTTGCGGTGATGGCTAGCTTGGCGCAGAAAATAGCAGCACTGGAGTAAGCATTCAGCAGCATAGACGCTCATGAATTTTAACTCCTCGGTGACAAAGGAATTCGAGGGGGTAAGAGCCAATCTATCAGTAGCAGAAGTAATTAGAAGACTTAGATGGCTCTCTAGTGCAGAGTATCCCTTCGCTGCTACAGGCTGTTTATAGTAGATTAGGATAGTCTATGTCCCATTGATCTCTAAACCATAACTATGCTTCAAAACAATGGGACAGCTTAATCCAGAAATTGAGACATTCAAATAAGCATCAGTAAGGGCTGTTCTTTTGGCTTGTGATGAAACATACTTTGCAACATCAAGCTGGAACAATGTATATTGAGCAGAGCTAAACTTTTTGTCTCTATCACATTCCTGGTTAGCAGGGGAAAACACTTGCATTAAATGACCAGTATTTTGTCTATAAACATTTAATACTTGGGGAATTAGTTTTCCTGCCCTCTTTACCTCTTCTGTCTCCTTCGTTCTTTGTCGTTCCTGTTTCTGTATGTATGTTAAAAGAGTTCTTGTGACTAACCACAGTTTTGGCACTCTCATATAGCTTTTTGTCATCTCTAAGAAGTTTCTGAATATATCATTCCCTTTCCCAGAAATCTAGCTTCTTGTCTTTCAGAAATATTTCTGTGTCTGACCAGTCAATGGAAGCTTTTTCTTGTAAAGTAGGGGAAGTGGGGAGAAAGGACAGTCTGTTCAGAAGAGCAAAGAGCATCTTTAAAGCAAATTGGTCAGGTACTCAAACCAGAGCTGGTTCATATTATTTTTGAGATTAGACTAAATTAAAATAAATGGACTAAGGTGCTTCAGAGACAGAAGAGCACGAAAATAAAGAGGTCCAGCGATCCTCCACTGAACTGAAAATAATGGTAGACTGTTGAGACTATGTTGTATTTATATGCCAGTCTGTGTAACCTGGCTAAAGGTTATCAAGGAGCATAAGAGAGCTGGGCATTTGTCTGAGCAGGCAGTGTATGGCTGAGACAGGTGCTGTGTGTCTCCCATGACAGGGTCACCAGCTCCACTGGGGCAGGTCCAGAGGTAGTATGTCCTCACACCCATGCTCACAGCAGGGACTCCAAAACTTTTTTTACCCCTGAAATGTTTGAATTACTTTGAATAACCTTAATTTTCAGTAGGAGCCTTACCAAGTCAGCAGAGGGGAAAATCCAGGAATGGTAAGCCAACAAATATCTCCCCTTTCTTCTCTTAGATGTGCTCTGACACTTCTACAGATGAGGAATGGGCCTTCCTTACATGCTCCTGTAGTTTAGGAATACTTGTCTCATTGAAAGTCAGTTGTGGAAAAGTTCAACTCCAGCCCACAAAATCTTCAAAGAATAACTCCGCTATATAACACTCAGCAAAATGTGTGCTCAGCCACATTTTGCCTTGGACCCTGACCCAGAGCTAGCCCACAGCCCCAAACACTGGTAAATGGTATAGACTATCCTGGAGGGACAAAATTCTCTTTGAAGGGCTTGCTTACCCCTTTTCCACTGCCCCTGCCCATATGCAGATGAACGCATACACGCAGACCTACACCCCTCCCCTCAGCACACCTCCAGCCTGAAGCGCGTGCTTGTAATACAGGGAGACCCCAGAGACCTTCCATTGTACTTTTGGGACATTGAAAACCACCTCTCTTCTGGCCAAATCTCTGTGGCTCTGTGCAAGTGTTGAGTTTCCCAAGGATGGCGTATCACAGAGAGGATGCTTACAGAGGTCAGCCAGAGGCTCCAGGCTCAGCAAGAGGTAACGATCTGCCTAGGCTCTCTGAGCACTGGTAACGTCATTTAGCAGCAATAGGTTTCTGTTTTAATTAGAGTGGCAGTGTCCCAAATGGCCATTTTAATAAGGTCTAGAGATTCTGGACACAGAGCTTTCCTGCTTTTGCAGCCCATAATAACTAGTTAGTTGTGTGCAAGGTCAAACAGCAATATCTGATCAGCAAAGTCTTCATTTTGCAAAAGAGCTTTGCAAATGGTATCACTGTTGTAAAATTGACTTCTCTTTCTCTGCTGTTGTTTAGCCAGGTGTCACAGCTATGAAACAACTCCCCCAAAAGGAACATCAGCATCCAGTCTTGGGCAGAAGAAACCTTGGTAAATGTTCCAGCTGTCTGGAGATGCCAAGCAGTGACATGATAATTTTGTTCATTCTGTGTAGAAAGAGAGACGTCAGACATGATCTTTTTCAGTCATTAGATATAAACGTTTCATTCTTATGTCACAACTGTTTCTGGGTGCACAGTACAGCAAGGCTGAGATGAAGTGAGGCAGAGAGGGATGCTCTTCCCTCCCCAGTGCCAACACATGGGCTAATCCCACCTGCAGCCCAATAAAAGGAGTGCTGCTGGTAACTGCCAAAGGCCAGTGCTGGCTTCCCCAAGTGGAAAAGGCAAAACTTTCCCCAGCATCTCTGGACAGCAGACAAAAGTGTGCTGTGGATGTGCTTCAGTTGCTTGTATTTTTAGTAGGGCCAAAAAAGAAAAAGTTTAGGGAGCTGTTGTCTGGGCAGTGCATGGCCCCTTCTTCTGCAGTTGCAGTTCTTCTCTATGTGTAACCTGCTCTCTGTAGTGTCTCAGAGCACAGGGACAGTTCAGGGTGTTTTTTGTCTCCACTTAACCAACCTGAGGCTACCAAGGTCATGCTTCACCAAAAGTCATGACAGTCTGGCAGCTGTTGGACAGTCTGTATAAAGTGAGTTTGGCTTCAGCTCAGAAGCTGAAGGAGAGCTGGACACTGCATGAAATCCACTGCTCCACTGGGCATGCTGGATGTCCTGCAGAGCCAGATGTTGCAGGTACAGGCTGACCTGACTCTAGCAAGAGCATTGGTCCCTCATCTTCATAGTTGAGGTCCGTCTTTCAGCAGTGGGAACAAGGATGTCTGTGATTTTGGGGACTGCTGCCAGGATCTGGGAGGCCAGGAGCTCTGCACTGCACAACAGATGCTGAACTCTCCTCTGGTGAGGTCTGCTAGATGCAAAGCTGAGAGTACTGGTATTTAGTCCTTCAGGTGGGCATCAGCTGGGGACTATAAGGTGTTTGAGAAGAAGAGCTGTAAAATCCAACACAGATAAGCTTACTCACAAGTAAAACCTGCAGTGTGACTACCCATTCTGCAGCTCTGGTGAAATATTTAGCGTCTTTGAATAACAAACAGAAATAGCTGACTTCTGTCTCCAACTTTGATAAGCAAGTATTTTTTCATGCAATTTTGTATCTTTTTGTTTTGTTTTGTTTGTTTGTTTGTTTCCTTTAACAATACCTCCAAAACTCTTCCCATGTAATAATTAGGTAACTACACTTTACAATTTAATAGTTTGGGGAACTTTTCTTATTGCTAATACTGGGCAGTTCACTGAGTAACACAGTAACATAGAAATCTCCTGCTGAAATGATGTCAGACATCCCAGAATTTTTCTGAGCGAAACCATGCTGTTCTGCTTTATTTTTGCTGGGTTGATGTTTATGCTGCCATGTAACAGCAATAACAACGTTTAAAAAAATCTTTTTACATTATTTGTTGTTGAATTTATCTTGTTTAGACAAGCCACTTTCTGAACTTTAGTCAAGTAAACAGATAGAAATAACTGGCATCTAAAATCAGTAAAAGAGAAGTGCAGTGCAATTCATTGCTTCTTTGTGAGTTGAATGTTCCAGCCCCAAAATAAACATCTGAAAAAAAAAAAAAAAAGTTCATTTTGACGGGGCATCATATGTGAGAACTGCCTGAGGGCAAAGAAATGTGGGGATCACATTCTTATCACCTCTTCCTGATAATAATAACCTGGTCACTGGGGACAGCCTGTTAGTGTTGGCCCACTGGGTCAGATAACAATCCCAAGTCTCTCCCTCTCTTCCCCCACTGTGACCCAGCCCATCTGCTTCTCTCTGGCCATATGGTACAGAAGTATGTGGGACTGAAGACATTATAGTTTTATGCATCTCAATGCTTCTTGCTTTCGTTGAAGTTTTGCTGACATGACATTCCTTTGAATATTCCTTGACAAAAGTGAGGTTTGTTTTGGTTTTGGTTTTCATTTCAGACAAAGTATAAATGGCTACTGAGGTTTATATCGACAGAGGAGACATGTAACAGATATATAAGGTGGGTAGGAAAGCTGGCCATGCATTGCCTCCCAGCTTACCTTAAATGCAATGTTATTTATCCTGCTCTTAACAGCTAAAACAGAGCCCAGCATATGCATAAGAGCAAGATTTGTTTGATTTTGTCATAAATAAGCTCAGTCTAACAGGCTGCCTGAGTGCCATGGACAAAGCACAGTCCAACCTGAAAGTTGTAACACTGCTTTACAAAAAGTGTTACAAAAAGTGTTACAACCCACTGGGACAAACTATGCTCGGACCAGGCATCTTTCCCCTTCTCCAGATGAGGCAAGGGCTTCTTGGATGTTGCAGCTCTCTGCCTTGCTGTTGCTGAGGTCTCAACCCTGGCCACTGCTCATGGGGCCCTTCAGCCATGCTCTGGAAGTGTTGGCTCTCAGAGGCCTTCATCTGGCCAGCACGATACGACCCCAAAGCCTCCCCGAATGACCCATTCTATTTTCCAGGCAGTCCTTGGGCACAGAAAGCACACAGGTATATCCTCCACTGAGGGCAAGTGTCCAATTAGACCTAATGAGAACTCAGCCCAGGCATCAAAGGACAGAGAAACAATAGCAAATGCACAATACTCGTCTTCAGTGGTCCCTTTGCCAAGAGGAGGATGTAATTATTGTGTGGGCTTTAACATAATAAAGCCTATATGCTCATCCTGGGGCCTCTCTCATTGGGACTTCTGGACATCGCAGCAACCACCTGAATGATGGAGGCCTGAGCTGGAAAAGTAAAATAGGGAATATTATACAAAATCACCACAACAAGCTGATTTACAAATTCTCTGAGGCAAGTGCCCAGCAGCACAGTTGTCTTTCAGTTTCTGTAAAAATTTTAAATATCAGTAAAACTGCAAACAGTCAAATCCATATCTATGTCAGTCCCTCCCCTCATATTTCTCAGAGTCCCTCATGTTTTCATCTCCCTTGTGGAAAGTCCCGCAGAATATGTCATGAAAAGCTCCAGAGATTTATAAAATCCGTGAGTGTCTTTAGAATAATGCAAGGGTTTGGGCTATGTTTTCACTTTGTCAATCAACCCTGTTATTTCACAGTTCCAGGGAGGTGACTAAGATTTGTTCATTAAAAAAAAAAAAAAAAAGTTATGACAAGTTCAACAAATCCAGAGATTTACTGTCTGAGGCTATGTTTAATGCCTATAAGTCAGAAATCAAAGAGCAGATTTTCTTGGGACATCTGAAAATTCAGACGTGATTGAGATTCTGAGTGCTGGAATTTGATGTAGGCTGCCTTTCCTCCCAGACAAAGAGCGTTGACCACCTGCTGCCTCTGTAAAATAGACCCCCAACCTCATGGTGTCAGAGTGAGTTTTGCCATATCCTGGCCCAGCATTTAATGGATCAAAATGGGTAAGTTCATCACCCTCTGCTGCTGAGTCAGTCTGTATGTGCTGGAAGGGATGCAGCACTGTTGAGGGAAAAGGGGAAATAAAGAGGGAGGAAGACAGACAACCTCATCCTCCACTCCACCCATCCTGTTGATCAGTGAAATATAAGACTCACATCACCTGAAAAGTGATACTATCCTTTGCATTATTACCTTTCCAATTCCTCTTTAGCTGGGAAAATTTTACACTTAGAAAGTAAGATTGGAAACCTATTAAGCGATATGCATTTCACAAGTTGTTTTGCACCTCAGTAGTGATTGTGGAGCAATGCTTGCTGCCCTGCTGCTAAAGGGAAAACCGTATTCTTCCCCTTATCCCAGGCTTGACAGTCATTTTCTTCCTTTACCTTCAAAAAATCTGCCATAAAAAAAAAAATGAAACCAGTTAAGAATGTGACACATTTCTTGGATGATATGGCACCTACCATGAAATTATTATTTCTTTTAAAAAGGCTAGTCTCTTCAACAGAGATGAAGAAGGAAGAGATGAAAGCAAAAATTTGTTTATTTGGCATTTGCATTCAGTGACGGCTCAGAAACCCTCTGGACCAGGTACTTCTTGTACTAAGGGCTGTGTGGAGATGTGTTGAGTCATAGAATGTGATCATGTTGCATTGTATGCATCATATCACAGAATTTCATATGGAATATTAATAATTGCAAAAGTGAGTGTCTTAACAATCTACGACAATCTCATCATAGCCATGATCTACTTCCCTCTTTACAATATCTTTGTTTCTTAAAATGTGCAAATAGAGTTATAAAAAGTTTCAGAATAATGTATTATTAAGAGTTTATGTAGTCTTATGATTCAATCAAGAAACTTATTCTTAGTTCACAGTACCAAGTATATACATATATGTTTCTACATAACCTATTGTGGAACTAAAGTGGTTATTGCAGTATACTTTTCACAGTTTAAGAATATGTTCCAACAAAAATCAGAATGCCAAATAAAAGTACGCTGCCAAATACTGGGCTTTACTATTCTAGTCACAAGTGCACATTTTTTATGTCACCACCTCATTCCCTGGTGGGAGAACTTGCACAAATGCCCTGGACCTGTAAGTCTTTAAGGACCATACTATGTATTTTTGAACCACTTGATACTATACCATATGCTATACTACATACTGAACTATATGTAGTCAACAATAATCAGTGAGCAGGATTTCTTGTAGGAAATCAGACTCGTGCTAATCTGATATCCTGTTGCAAGAAGAGACCATACATGTTGTTTTGCAGAATGATGCAAACGGCCCAGAAGCTGGTGATTAGGAGATCATGTGCTCTTGGGGAATGGCTCTTCCTGAACGACGGATGGGGATGATGCCCTCAAGCCAGAGAGTTCATCTCTTGTTCTGACTTTTTGCTTCTAACTTTTGATACTCTGATGCTGAGTTCTCTTATTTTTCCAGATAAGTATTCAGCGACTGATCAAGCAAACCAGAGTCTGAAGTTAGATGAATAGAGCATGTTAAGCCCTTGGGAGAGAGGCTGATGAAAGAGCACATAAAAAGGGTGAGTGGTGGCTTCCTTATGGGTTCATTTACAAACATGTTAATAGAAGAGTGATTCTCTACTCTCTTTTCCATTTTCTAATGTGAACTCTTTTGCATAAAATCTACTCCTAGCACAGACTACTTTTCATTTTTACATATAAAAATCTCTATTACTGCCTCAGCACACAGTCATGATTTCTTCTGGTTTGTGAATATATGAACAAAACCGAAATCAACCTGACACCCGTCTGTACAGTACAAAGACCAAGATGGGGTGCAAGCTTGAACTTGCGCAAAGCTGAGTAATACTAGACTGTTATCTTGTCATTAAGAATTGCTTTGAGTCCCTATCTGTTCAGCAACTCTAATTAATGATCATTTAACTGTACTGTCAGCCCCATTTAAATCTGAGTGTTGCCAGTTGCTTCCTTCATGCGGGCAGCCAATAGGTGCTGGGGGAGTCGTTCATGCATAGCATTGTCCCAGTGGCGCTGGGCCTATAGCATCCCAGTTTAATAGGGCATTCAGGGCTCATTAGCGAGGAAACACATCAGGAGTGACCGCTCCACTGCCACACGTTGCAACTAATAGCCTCGCCGAACAGAATCGTTTCTGTTTCTGCTCACTTGTTTTTGAATCCTTTCAATGTCAACAAGTGGTCATGTCGGCAGGAGCCCGCCATTCTCCCCAACAGTTTTATCCGTTGCTCTCCTGAGCCAGACTTGTGTCCTCCTCCATTGTTCCAGCCACAATGGAGCCTGAGCAATCACAAAGGCTTCACAGCCATTCATCATCAGCTCACGAATTCTGGGGTTGAGATTACCCGCCAAAGTTTTGGGCCATCGTTTTGGCATAATGTGTGAATGCCTCTGAAATACAAATAGTTTCTGAAGTTTACGTTTTTGTTGCAAATGCACAGGGTGGTGGAGGGGGAAGCAGGGGGTGGGGGGCTGTGGTAAGGGCTACTGGATGGAGAGAAAGAAAAGGAAATAAAACCTGACATTGCTCTGGCTAAAAATAGAAAAGATCCTGTGGAGGGGAGATAAGAGACAATGAGATTTCTGCTGGAACGAGAGGTGTAGAAAGGAGCAACCAGGGAAATGGAGGTGTGTCCGAAAAAAGTATAATTGCACTATTGGCTCACAGATTTGGAAACAATCCCTTGGCTTTGGCAAGGAGGCACGGGAAGCTCTTGTGTTGCTGGAATCCAGGAGGGACAGGGACAGGGTGCCCCTGAGTGAGCTCCCCTCCTTTCATTCATGGAAATAGCCAGCGTTTTTTCCTGGTTACTGGAAACACAACTGGCAAAAGGCTCTCTAGAAGCATGCATCTGCTGCTTGTTATTTGTATTAGGTTAGCATTTAGCCCCTGTTGTGCTAAATAGAGAATGAATGGATGTTTTACACCTGGAAACATGAGATCTGAAGATGTAGTGACTTTATTGGGGTCATACTATGAAAGTCAGAGATGAGAATCAAAGCTGAAGTGTGTGTGTGTGTGTTTGTCAGCTTATTTTGTGCATTACTTCCACAGTGTCATGTCCTTCTCTACATTTGAAGTCACTGGGCTGAATCCTGCCTGCTTTAATGCTGGGCAAAACAGACATTCATTTACTGTGTACTGGCTACTGCCTGGACATGCTCAATGCACCCCAGTATCCTCCAAATGATCCGCTTGGGATGATAGAGAAAGAGTGCACTGTGGCCACAGTGCCTAACAGTGCCATCAGATGTTGGCTTGGCACACGGCAGAGAGCTTGCTGGACTCTTCTACCTCTTCCTTACCATGTATTGTTTCATGGAGTTTACACTGTGTTGGTTTTGCCTGAGTAAGGAATAATGACTAAATCCCAGTTAAAAGGATTTGACTTGGAAATTTTTGGAAACGTTTGGAAATCCCAGTGAGTATCCTACAGTCTCTTCCTGGTCATTTTAACATGCCAGAAAGTTACAAGGTGACAAAAAGTGTTCGTAAGAAAAGTAAAAGTGACTTTTTTTTGGTCTGTCACTGAAGGATTAGGTTTGTCAGAAACCACAATCATAGCCAAAAGATGCTTTTCAGTACAAGCACCTAGAAATGGTCTCCTATCCCACAGTATACTGTATATTGACTACAGACTTCTCTTTTTACCTGTTGAAATGATCAGAATGGGAAAAAAAATAAAACTGTTTTAATTTTTTTCTTCCCCACAAGTCAGTATATGGCCCAGGCTACTATAAAAGTACCAAGAAGCACTGCATATTTATCTCCTGACAAGAGTTTTGTGTGTAGAGATACAGCAGTCTCCACTGTCACAGGTAATAAGAAACACTAGACCATTTTCAGTCCATGTCTTATGTGATCATTGCTATTCAAAAACAGTCACAAACTGCTAATTCTGTAAATATTGTATTTCCTGTTATCACGTTAAGATTTGCTACAATCTTAAAGGACTAACTTTGGAAAGCAGGCTCTGTGTAATTCCTAGTTATCTATCATGTAGTTACACCCAACTGATACTGCAGCAGGGCAGGTGTTTCTTCTTGCCTCCCATGGTGAAAAGCAGGAATGTTCAAAGAAAAACAGCTGCCTACAGTATGCTTCAGTGCTGTTTATAATTTGGGTATAAATTAATGAACATTATCTGGTCTTCGAAACTAGGCTGGAATAATCCCACTGATTTCATTCTTGTGTGGCATATACGCCTGTGAGGAGTCAACCCCCTGCATGAAAATCTTGAATTCCAGTTGTTCTGGTAATCACCATATATAACTCTTGGGTGAGTCATCACTAGTAGTAAAGTCTTCAGGAAGCAGAATAAAATAAATACCATGAAGGTAAAGTCCCAGCTACAGTAGGACCTCCTGTGGGATTTGTTAAGTGACAGACTCACAGCTACATCCATAAACTGCACCTTCAAGAGCCCAGAGTATTCTTGATCCAGGAGCATCCCCAGATTCAAGTG
>JAYRBT010000042.1:63661802-63673530 GCA_036023395.1 Myiotriccus ornatus | reverse complement strand
CTCACAGCTACATCCATAAACTGCACCTTCAAGAGCCCAGAGTATTCTTGATCCAGGAGCATCCCCAGATTCAAGTGGGGTGCTAAAGCTTCATAAAAAAGACCAATAAGACAAATGCAGTCAGGAATGGAAATGGAAATAAGTAAAAGTGGGGAACTGTATAGGCTACAGATAACTCCTTGCTGCATTTTGCATGTTATTGATGGGCACAGAAAATGCAGATTGTCATGTCTTGCAGACAAGATAAGCAGGAGAACATCACAACGAGGAATCTCAGCAGGTTTAGATGTAGTCTAAGTGCATTCCAGACACCAGGACTTAAATGGGCATACCCATGCCAACACAACATCTTTAGAGATCCGTAGAAATACTAGAACAGGGACCCCAACTGTGCCTGGAATTAGGCAGCAGCTTGTCAGAATTTATGTGCAGATGTGTCATATGGAGCAATGGAGTAAAATCCTGACCTTGGTAAATCAGAGGAGATTTTGGCCTCAGTGTGTTTTCAGGTACTTGTCCCAGTCACTCCTACCAGACCCATAATGGTATGCATCTATTCAAGCTTTTCAAGGACAGAATATTTCTTTTTTCTTTTCTTTCTTTCTTTCTCTTTTCTTTTTTTTTTTTTTTTCCCCCTCTCTAAAGCAGCTTATGAAAGAGGTAACTGCTCCTTTTCACAGTCAAAGTAGGATATTCTGAACAGAATGTTAACTAGACTTGGGGCCAGACTGAAGAAGGGTTTGGGCGGTTTTCAAACCTGGGTTTTTGGTGTCAGGATCATAAATAATAATATATAGAGAAAAGCGTATCTGGAAAATTCATAAATACCAGACTCTGACGTTTCTTTAGTTTTTCTAAAAGTTGGAAGTTTTCCCTAAGAGAAGGGAAATCACAGTATGCAAAAAAATTATCTTTTTTTTCTTTTTCTGTTGTTGTTGAATTTTGCAGCATTTTATGAGACTCTTGATTAGTTGCATAGACCTGAAGGCCTTGGTATTGAAAATGTTCTAGCTGAGCTGTATATAGCCCTCTTTACCTGGATACCAGGTCTCTTAAGTCCAGGTCCTGCAAAGACTTAACTGTATGCATCTGTCTAAACAGAAACTGCTTATTTGCTTAAAATTCTGCACACAGTGATGCGTTTTTGTTATTCTGAAAAAGGAATTCAGTGAAAGTTATGTGAATGCCTAAATTTGTGGATTTGGAGCGTGTGTGTGAAAAAAGCAGTAAACTGAGAGATATTCTTGCATCCCAAAGTGGAGGTTTCTCATTAAAAAATGCTTTTTATTCATACCTTCTAAACACATAGTGTTTCACTATAGAGAGAGTTGATGACTGTAAGCTGGGTTTTTTTAATATAATGTTGGATGGAAGTAGCTTTAGGGAAGTATTCTGAATTATAATGAACCACTGACTGGGAGCAAGCTTCGTCCGTGATACCAGCCATATCACTACATGACATTGATTTCTTGTATCAGATACCATGTTGGTACTTCAAAATGCCACATCTGCACCATAGCTTCTTTTCTTATCATCAGCAGATATGTTTTTCAGTGGTAAATAAATTGGGCACCTGAGATGCAACATAGGTACGTAAGAAGTAGCGGTAAGCTTAGATGAAACAGTAGTGTAAGACAGCTTAAGAGTGGTGGTGAGAGGGAGAGCTTAGACTTCAATAACAGTCCCTGGGAACTGATGAAAGGGTTAATATGATGATCAAGCATTAGCCAGCACACTTATCACTGCTACATGCCCCTCTGAACATGGGGGATTGTCTTTGGTGCAGAGTTTTATAGCCTCAAAAGTGACAATCCTCACACTTTCTAGGGATGTGATTTTGTGACCTGGGAGTAATTCTGATTAGCGGGTGAAAAACCAAGTGAGCGAAACCAAACCCTGTGTTCTAGCGCAAACTTTGTGGCATAGCCATTAGTTTCTTTTTTTTTTTTCTTTTTTCTTTTTTTTCAGGGCAAGTAGTTTAAAGAATAGCCTTTCCTTGTTGATTGCTCTACCATTCATTCGACAGCATATGGTTTTTGTCTTGGGAATCATCCAACATGTCACAAAGGCAGTGATATTGGACAGTTACTAGGCAGCTTTTGTATACTTTGGGGATAGGGGAAGATGGTATTTTAATAGATTTCCTTGGGGATCTCTTAGAAGGATAATTTAATTGTTGAAATCAAATTTTGGACCCCTGTCACAAATCATTACCTTATCTTTCATCCATCTATTCCCTTGTTGTTCAAACTAATACAACATGCACACTGCTCTCCATTCATGTGACCCCCTTCATACATTTTTAACTGGTAACCCTGGTTAATAATGGGTAGGTGGTCTGTTTCTGGTTGAGGATTTTTTTGAAGGAATGGATAGTTTCTCTAGCTACCGCATCAACAAGGGCGGCAACATTCATTCACTCAAAATGAAAAGCCACAGAACCACATGAGTGTTGGTGAAATTCAAGCAGGAAAATGACTCAAAGAGGAGGATACAACCTGGGGCATCCCCTCAAACAGTCACATTCTGAACACTGGCAGGCAAATTCTGGGCGAGTGAGTCACTGGTGAAGTGGTCTGGAGACTTTTCTCAGTGAAGCTGTTAGTCTCTATTGCTATGGTAGTGTTTAATCAATTCCAGTGTTCACTCAGTAATGCTCTCAGAAGAGATTGCTGCATGTTCTTGCTGGTTTTCTGGCAGATTGAAGCATCCGAGATGAGATGCACTAAGATGGTGTGAAACAGCTTGTGGCTCCACTGCTTCAGCTGCTCCTCACCTGATCCAAGTTAAGTGCCACCTGCAGAAATACATTCAGGCAGCACCTGCATCTGTCCTGTCACAGTCTCCCCATCCTTTGTAGCTTCTCTCATTTCAGCAATTCACCCTAAGGAGACAGGATGAGAGACAAGGAGCTCTGAGCTGACAGAAGCCAATTAAGGCAGTAAAAAGTGAGTAGGCAGCAGAGTTATGGTGGCACATGCTATGAGATTAGTGGTATGGTCTCAGAGCATCCTTAGCTCCTTCCAAAAGCTTAGCTGACCTTCAAATTTCTTGAATTTGATCTGAAGGCTGACTCAGCCTTCTGGTCACCCCCTGAATTTAGAAGTGAAGAATGGAAATATGTGTAGAATGCTTATTTCTCACGGTTCAACATTGTTCAGGTATCTCTGATCGTGTGAGTGATTGAGTTAAAGGGATTGTGATTATTTATAGACAGGATTTCTGAGCTTGGCCCAGCTCTACTTGCATGGAGATTTTAAAAAAGGATCGCTGCACCATTAAAGAACCCTAAGTCCTCTTTAAGGCACAGTGTTCCCTTTGCAGGCACTGAACAAGCAGCATCCATCCCTGCTGTTAAGTATTTATCATCTAAAAAAAGCAGAAAACAGAAATTGAGGAGCATCAAGTCCAAAAATAAAAATGTGTGTACGTGTGTTTAGACCAAGGAGGTGATAGGCAGCAGCTGCACACTGTTTGCTCCCTCATTTATTGGCTACAATTCTATGGTTACTTCTTGGTTTTCACTGCAACATCCTATCAAATTCTGTTCCCTTTCACTTTGAAGATATTCTTTTAGATGTTGTGAGCTCAGAAAAATTGTATTTAGAAACACAGTGAATGACCTAAGTAATATGACATTTAGAGGCTGTTTCTACCAAAATGTAGCTACAATCCCTATCATTTTAGAGTGGGAATCATTATGCAACTTAATAAGTGGACTTTAAAATAAAGGGATTTTTTTCCTAGTTAGTTCTGTGAAAATAGGATCAAATCTAGTGCTTCATGCACTCAGGAGCTGATGTCTGCTAAGTGCAGTTCTTACACACTTCTTTATTCACAACGCTAAGAAAACCCTAGCTCTTTTTTTAATGTTTCATCAGAAATGTTTTTCCGGAACAAACCAAAACAAACAGAACCCAACCGGTCTTTTGTTGGTTGCTCCACTTCCCAAAAGGGTCCAGGGCACTTGGTGACACAGCATCTGTCTCAGATGCTATTGAAGGCATTCAGCCCCAAATGCTCTTCCACTGACATTCTTTTACTCTGTGGTATTTGACAAACTCATACAACTGGGCTAGAGGAAAGGAAAAAAGGCATCTTTTGAATAGGGTGGAAAATGTTTAATCTTCTCTCCACCTGATTATCACTTAAATTCTCAGCAACTTGTCTGTGCAGTTTCTACTTGTTTTCTACTTTAGGGAGAGCCAAGTATCCATGTATCTTTATTATTAAAAGTATTGTTGTTTTTGCTATCAACAACAGGTTATTCGAATAATCCCTGTAGGATTTTAAATTGAAAGCTGGCTGAAGTCTCCAAACCCCAGTGTCCTTTTACTGAATGTGTTCAGAATTAGACACTAGATTTGTACTGCTTATTTCGAGTTATATGTTCACTAATTTTAGAGAAAATGAATTAATACTATTTCTTCCATAGTAAAGCCTATGGACTGATGCTGATCTTTTGAGAACTGTCCCTTTAAACCATCCGAGGTGTTTGTTTTGTGTATGAAGAAAGTCTTTACTGCTCTGACTAACATAATCCTGGCTGTGTGTAGAAATGGAGGGGTGGGGGGTAGGGGGAAAGAGGAAGGCCTATTGTTCTTTTTGTTCCTAAAAACCAATGTTCCTTTTTATGAAGAGATTTTAGTGTAGCCCTCTGTATTCTTCCTCACTATAGAGGAATACAGTGAAATAGTATCTATTTCCTCAGATTGCTATCCCAGATACCATTACACCACATGGGTAGTAGATGTGCTAAATTAGAGGGGATTTTTTTTGTCACCTTACTGGAAGTGTTTGTTCCTGTATCTTTTCTTTTTCTTCATAAAAAGGAAGAAAAAAAAAAAGGAAAGAAAAAGAAAAACTTCACAGAACAGTAAACCTGAGACACAGATTCAAATGCCAGACAGTTGAATGAACAGGATAATCGGGGTATTTTTTTTGACAGGTGCGACAGCCTGCCTATGACTGGCATTATAATCATTACCATTTTAATAAGGCTCTAATAGGGGGGCCGATAATTCAATGGGGTGTGAGGATCCTAATTCAACTCCCAATCCCACATGAATGTGCTAGAATTTGTGGGCTTTGTTTTCCTCTTTTGTACCCCTGAATGCAAATAATTACTGGCTATAGATTCAAAAATTCTTAGAACTGGAAGCTAAATTAGCTCTCCTAATACTGCACAAGAATGTCAATACTCAGGGGGGAAAAAAAGGAAGTAAGTGGTTTTTGGTTGTTTTTTGTATTACACTTGTGGTACTGCAAAGGTTCTGTAGCTTAAGTGGTTTGGTTGGCAGCGTGAATAATACCAGCACTGTTTCTAAAGGATATGCAGCTCGCTTTCCCCCCTCTTCTCCCCACAAGGAAAAGAAAATGTATTTGTCTGAAAATCATTTTTGGGAAATCATATGCTGCTTTCTACCTGCTATTTTTATTGCTGTTGCCTCGGTCTCCTCTGGATGTGTCTGTCCACTCTGTATCGTTTCAGCAGTGGTGTGTGGTACGTTCAGCATCTGTGGCCATACTTTCACAGGAGCCCTGTGGGCATTAGTGCAGTCAGTTTATCCCATTCAGATGATGTTACCTGGCAATTTCAAATCCTGGGGCAGTGTCCCTTACTGCAGTTTGAGGCTGGGTGCTGCAGGTACCCTGTGGGTGCAGGAGCTGCTCAGCACCTGAAAAGAGTGTTTCTAAATGGAAGAGAAGACAACAGTCTCTGCTCAGAACACCACTTAGATTTGTGCTCAATAGGCATTTGAATAGCTGTTTCAAAACCCATGAGGCTAAGGTGTACGTAGCCCTTTTTCCTTGTTCCCACTGACTCCTAGCCTTGTGCCTGATTCTCAGGACAGGGTGAGAGGGAATGGAACCCTCTGGGCCCCTCTCTCCCTTAATAATCAGAACAAAAAACTTTTCTCTTTTGTTTCAGCTGACCTATGCAGTGAATTTCTCTATTCATTTTTGATCAATAATACATATTATTGTTTCTAGCTAATGACCAAGAGGGCTGCATGGGACAAGACTTTGAAAAATTGAGAGGGATATTTCCATATAACCCCTTGCAGCTGGAATCAGCTTCTCCCGCCCACTGTTTCTGATCCTAAATTAGCTGTGGAGTCTTGCCATGATTTCAGTCCTTTCTCTTTCTGTACATGCATTGCCTGATGTATAAGGAATATGAGCACCACTAAGTGTGTAAGGGAGTGAAAGATAAGCAAACGCACTTTATATCATGTAATAGTGGGAAATAACTAAGGTGGACAAACTCTTATGTGAAAACCAGCCTGAACCTTTGCCCCAAACTGAAATGCAGAGTTTTGGAGATTGGCCAAAATCTGGTTAATCTTTCTCCCTGTCTGTCTTTTAATGGTATTTATGATTTCTCAGCACTTCCTGGTTTCATCTGGGTCCAAAAACAGGAGACTGAAATATCATTGAAGAGGCTATTCACAGTGTTTCCAGCTGGCTAGGACCATGGAATGAATGATCTCTCACAATCAGGTCTGTTCTAGAAGGTTTTTGCCCAATTTCTATCCTGACAAGATTCCAAACTGTTATAAAATTATCCTAATTATCTTGAAACATTGAAAATATGCCCATCCACAAAATAACTACCATCCTTCACCTGAGGAACCTGTGTATAGAGAAGTCATTAAGTTTCTCTTTTGCCTCTTTGTGCAGAAGATGTTATTTTTTCTTGACTCTGGAAGGCTTTTGCAGAAGAAATAACCTGTACACAGGCTACTTGTGTTCCATTTGGGATGTTTTTGATGCATTTCAAGTTTTCATGGACACTAAGATGCAAACCTAGACAGCTTCTGTCTTGATTCAGGCGTTGAAACTCATTCTCAACCTCATGGTTAATGTAAGAGTGGATCAAATTAATGTTTTATCTCTTATGATGAGGACCTGTCACTGTCGCCTCAACCCCAGATCTTACAGGCTGTCTTGGTCAGCTAATGACATTTGAGTTACCTCAGGCAGCTCTAGGGGAGAACCCTAGCTAAAAAGACTTTTGAGAAGTTTGTGAAGAACCAACTGAAGATGTCCTTCTTCTCCTTAGGCCTTATTCAGTTCTCTGGGGGACAGGGTAATATCTGGCTGTTTGGGAGATGACCTTGAGAGTACACAGAGGTCTTGCTGCTGACTCGGACCACATGATGTGGTTGACTTGCTCCTAGAAACTGATCAATAACTTTATCCTTCTGTCTCAGAGATCACAGAAGGCTGTGCTAGACTGGCTCCTATCCAGCAAGTACTGTCCCTGTGGACTTTCTGTCTCTTCTTGTCACCCTTTTGGTTCAGCGTGTCCAAAGAGTTGTTAGCTAAGAGAGTCAGGGATCAAGGATAACTCTACCGGTTATTTTCAGTTCTGAGTCTTGGATTCATTAGCTCTAGTCAGAACTGATAGAAATTGCACTTTTAGGCAGCCACCAAGTTTGAGGGACTGCCAGGCATTGGTGACAAGCATTTGACTATGTTTGTGTAGAAGTAAAACCAGGCAAAATGTGTGTTGTTATGGCTGAGCAAAGGTTCCAGAAAGAATCACAAATATTTTAAAGATTCACAGAGGATGTGTTTATGATTCAGTGGAGCGGGAGGTAGGAGTTTGGTCTGAGCTGCTGCCAGTGCTCTTGAAGAGTGAGAGGGCAATGCTTTCAGATAAACTCCCCACCCAAGAAATGAAGGCTATTCCTCTTGCTTGTCAAGTTATCTACTGTTGTCATCACTATATAGTCACCAAGTCTAGCTGTGGGCCCACAGCTAAGCATGGATGTAGAACAGCTGTTCTGCCCCAAATAGCTCAGTGGTCTGAGAAAAATAAAACAACATGCCTGAGGAATATAAGGGAACAACATTTGTCTATCCTGTGGTGGAGAAAAACTGGTTCTAAACTTAGATGTTTTGTTTAGGGTATCAAAAAGAGATCACAGGCTAATTTATCTCATTTTTATAGCCCTCCACGTGATCCCTATTTTCTACCTGTTTGAATGAGGTTTCTTCTTGGATCATGTTTCAGCCACTGCACCCACATAAGACATTCAGGCAAATGCTTCTGTGGGTTTAACAGGAGCAGCCACCAGTCTGGAATTCATGAGGAGGCACCCAAGCCACCAGTACTATTCCCCCTTGATACCAACCCAAATGAGTCCAAACCTGCTCTGAGACACAAAACAGAACAAATCTTGGCCTTCCCTGTTGAGGGATGAAGTGGGAGGGAAAAAGGGATGTGAAGACACTGACTTTCCCTATCCCTAATCAGGGAACTAGGTGAGATTTAATTGTCTTGTTGAGTTTTCCACATATTTAGTGGGTAGCAAACTTTCCTGCAGGTGACAGATAACTTCAAGTTGTCCCAAAAATACCAAAAGAAAGCAAAGGATACCCAGCTCATAAATTACAGTGACATTACCAGGCTCAAAGGTTATGATGGAGCAGCTAGAGGTATTCTGCCTATGCCACTGGCCTGCTGCCTGCCACCAGCATTTCACTTCCTTCTGCTGTAGCTTTCCCTTGTCAAAGTAAGATCTAACACTGAACTGTTCCTAGGCAGGTCTATTCAAGGTTCATAAAGTTTTTTGGAGAAGGGGCTGCTGTTAAAGGAGCTGCTGTAAAAATTTTGACCATTAGCATTCACTTTGATATGTCAAAAGTAACCATTTTTCCCTAAGATGTTGGAAGTTTCATTATGTGGAGGGTTTAGATTAACATTAAATACAGAAGGTTTTAGAAATCATTCAACCTGAAGACAGGCAAAAATGGTATATTCACAGCAGAACTGAAAAACATGTTTTATCTGTGTTGTCCTTTGTAATTATGCTGCTGAATAACAGGAGTATTATCACACCAGGGTTAGTGCCAGAGGATTACACAAAGTTTTTCAAATGGGATGGTAAAGTGGTGCAAACAGGTGCATAGACAAAGAGCAAAAAGAGAGGGGAAAAGTGAGAGAAAGAAAGCTGAGGCCTTCTAGTTTCAACCACATAGCAAAATTAATGGTTTCTCTAAGTGAATAGCATAGCTAGATTACTACTGAGCTTGTAAAATTAGAGGAATGGGTCAGATTCTTCATTTCACTCCTCCTTTAATTTAAGCAAAGGGGGCCACTTTAACTGTGCTTTGCCTTGAAAAAAAAAATCTTTTAATTGGAATAATTTTGATGCAGAGAAAATGACTCATAAGAAGAAATTTGCTTCCCAATAACTCCCTTTGCAAATTGGATCCTGCAAACCAGGACTTCTTTTTGAATGTTCCACATTTTGTATCCAGAAAGAGAGAGGGGGCATTTCTAAATGAAGTTAAAATGTCTTTACAAGCAAAACAGTCAATATAAGTACATGCTCATTATTATTCTGGTTTGGGTGTTTCCTTTTTAATCTATCTTTGGGTGTTAATTTATTTGTGTACATTAGAGCCACATGGATATTTTCTAATCCCTTCAGCTCAGAAAATAATTATGTACTTTTGCACAGTTCTTTTGCAAGATTAAACTAAGAGAAGGTTGTTGGTGCTACTTTCGAGTATGAAATGCTATCAAGAGATGCATATCAGTATTTACTGGTAATTACCACAAACAGAGCTGTTAAGGGTAAAGGATTTGGACATGGACATCTAGGATAATTTGGGAGGGGGAGAAGGGGACATTTAGGTCTTCATCATGGGAAGCTCTCTCAAATGGTGGCTTTGGCAATATTTTGTGGTGGAAGGAAGCAATACTTCAGGGAGTTGTGTCACTGGGGAAGGTGTCCCGTCGCGCAGATTTCTGTGTCACCTCTGTCTGTTAGCTGTCACTGAGAACAGAGGCATAGTTTAGCTTACTGATTGCCCAGCATTTGAGGTAAGCCTCCAGGTAACTACAGGTTTGTTCAAACATCTTTAGTACCCACAATGCCATGAAGTTGCAGAAGCTCTGTAGAGTGAGTAGGACAGGTCTGGGATGGCATATTGTTGTTCCCCCGACTAATGCTCTACAGTGGGACTGCTGTGATTCTAAGCAAGACCTTAATGGCATCTATGGCTTTGTTTTGCAATTAGAATGTGGCAGCTCCTGAAAAGAGATCTCCTTGGAATACTTCCTATAAAGAATTGTCATTATAAAAATCTGTAATTGCTGGTCCCCAAATCACATGGTGTGGGCAAATCGCGGGCTTCACGGCTATGCAAATAAACAGCAGCCTTGCGATGCCCCATCCCCTGTTTTCCTGTCAGCTCTGTTCTTGTGCATCGCTAAAGGGCATTGAAATTGCAAGTCAGTCCTCTCAGCGGGCTTAGTGCCCCGCTGGCTCACAAGAAAAGGGACAGCAGGGAGTTTAGGGGCAACAGAGTACACATGTATGTGCTCACTCCACATGCAAGCCCTGCCTGTCATCCCAGCAAGACCAATCACCCTTCTGATTGTCATTTTGATCCTACTTCTTCAGCTGACATGCTTCAAGTCCTCCAGGCAGGACTGTAAGGGACTGACATTTTCCTGTCACAGAAAGAGCCCTGAGATAACACACAGTAGACTTGGTAGTGAGTCATGTTTGATTTCTATCTGAATTTAAAGTTGTGGTGTTGACTTGATGACAGTAACTAAACATTGTTATCTTATTTTGTGTGTGTCATAACATAGCCTAAAGGGGACATCTGAGATCATGTCTAGTTTAGAGGAAGTCAGAAATCAGAAATTCATTCCCTTTGAGTAACTTTTTAATTTCTGTTTATACATACAAAAATAACACCTTTTTGTGTTTTGTAACAACTTAACTGAAACAAAATGCTTTGGTGTTATCAAAAGGAAATTTATTTTTTTTTTACTGTTCTTTGGAAAAAAAACAAGTAAATTCAGTTTTGCTTGACAGGGTTTGTATTGCCTAACGAGAAAGCATTTAATTTGAAAATGCAGGGTAAGTCTAGTTACACGGTTCTCAGGACAGTTTTCTAGATAAAAGTTTCGTGTTCCTGAAGGTCAAGCTCTGCATGAGAATTTGTATCTTCTATGTGATAATGTAGTAGCTGGGATGAGCTGAGTTGTCCAAGATGAGACATTCCTTCATTAAATACGGCTGACAGCAGAGCTCACCAAGCAGAGTATTTCTGCTTTACTGGTTTGCCTGAAGTTTGATGCTTGATATGGATACAGTGATGTTCTTTTGTAGTCCTCCCATTTAGCCCTGTTCCCTAGGACGTGATACCTGATTGAGCTGACTCCAGGACTCAGTTGTTTGAACTTGTCTGCTTGGCTAGAAGAGAAGCAGCCAGATGAATGTTTCTTACTGGAAGAAAGCCTGAAACCTAATCTCAGCTGTACTGTTAATAGCAGAGGATCTGCGTGGAGGTGAGGAGAATGCAGACGCATCTCCTACTTGGACAGTGGGACATCATGTCTTTCAAGGATGTTTCACTGAGAAGGATGACAGTAAAATGGAGTTTGTTGTGAGTCTGAGAAGGTAGTTCCTAGTGCTTTCTGCACTATCTTTAAAACCCATTATTTTATCTTATTTTGTGTAAGCCAGATTGCTAGGGGACACAAATCAGTGGCTCTCCATGGATGACTCCAGTTTTCCATTAGCAATGAGTCTGGCCACAGAACTTGCTTAGATTTTGGATTAGTGTATTCATTGGAGTGATCAAACAAAGTTAGGAGAGTAAATCATAGAATCATGGAATTAACTGGGTTGGAAGAGACCTCCGAGATCATCAAGTCCAACCCTTGATCCAACCCCACTGTGATTACCAGATC
>JAYRBT010000042.1:63641551-63661702 GCA_036023395.1 Myiotriccus ornatus | reverse complement strand
ACCTAAACCTCCCCTGACAGAGCTTAAGCCCGTGCCCTCTTGTCCTACTGCTGATTGCCTGGGAGAAGAGACCGACCTTCACTTGGCTACAACCTCCTCTAAGGTAGTTGTGGAGAGTGATGGGGTCCCAGATCCCTTTCCCTGCTCTCCAGCCACTCTGTGCCCAGCCTGTAGCGCTGCAGGGGGTTGTTGTGGCCAAAGTGCAGGATCCTGTAGGGAAGATTGCCAGCAGCAATCCACTCCCAGGTGTTAAACACTGAAGTTAAAATTGTGGTTTAGACACATTTGCCACAAAATTACCCATTTAGAGCATGAAGAATTTCTTCTAAATAAATAAAGATGACTTGGACAAGTGGGTTGAGATGTGCCACTTACACAGCAAGTAAAATCATCAGGTAAATTGTGCTTTATAAAAGCACTGTATGCCAGGAATAAGTATGGGGTATAAAGCACAGCACTTGCCACATTAGTAAGCAAAACTGAGTCTGGAAGTAATGTGAGACCTCAGGAAAATATGGCTAATGGAGAAATGGATCCTTGCAAAAGAGAAACAGTGGTTTACTTCCAGGTGTAAGGGAGTAAAATGGATTGGAAAAGTGCTGGCTGTCGCACTGACTTACCTGTGTGGCACAAAAAGGAGGATGTTCCAGCCACTGGGAAGTGTGATGGAGGCATTGTCATGCAGCACTGCTGGGGCAGCACGTGGCGTGTCAGCCTTGCTGACAGAGGGATGGCTCTGGTTATCATTTCTGTGGTCTGCTTGGAACCACAGCTTGCTCTTTGATTTCTGTGTGCAGGGAATAATCTGCAAACCCATAGGGGTTTGGTTTTCAAGCCCCAGAGTGAAGCAAAACTTTCACTCTTCCATAGCAAAGGAGGAAGATTACAAAGGAGACAGTCTGACTTTAGGTTTGTTTTGCTGGGTTCTTTTATTTGTTTGTTGAGTTGGGGTTTTTAATAACTACTCCTCACTTAAAATTATTTTTCTGGAGCCATTTTAAAGAATTCTAGTATTTCTTGTCAGGGTGTTTATTTTAAAAGGAACAAAATCTAGAAAACGTGATATTACCAGGGTCATCTTTACCTTCACAGCTGTCTGAAGCAGAGGTCTCTGCTCAAGCCTTAGGGGATTGAGCCAGAAGATTGATTTTCCCACCTGCACTTGATCAGCTGCGATGGTTCCTAAAGTGGACCAGAAAGAAAGCTGGTGAGGGACTTTTTACAAGGCCATGTCACGATAAGACAAGGGGAAATGGCTTTAAACTGAAAGAGGATAGATTTAGATTAGATATTATGAAGAAATTCTTTACTGTGAGGGTAGTGAGACACTGAAACAGGTTACCCAGAAAAGTTGTGGATGTCCTATTCCTGGAAGTGTTCAAGCAACCTGGTCTAGTGGAAGGTGTCCATGCCCATGGCAGGGGGCTTGCAACTGGGTGATCTTGAAGGTCCCTTCCAGCACAAACCATTCCATGATTCTGTGGTGTTGGACCATGGGCATGAGGCACTGGCAATTCGGCCATTGTCTCTGTGTGGGACTGAGATAGCTGGTGCTGACTGCACAGGTACTGTGTGTGCCTGGCTCTGCCAAGAGCTGTGCCAGGCTGTGCCACAGGGTGCTCAACAGCTGTAATTGGTGTTCGTTCATCCAAGAGAGGCCAAGATCAGGGATAACACCAACTCTGTGTGACTGTAGATTTTGAGAGACAAAAGGTGCCCCTAGGAAAAGGGTACTGTATGTTCATTTTTCTGAAAATACACCCAGAAATTCAACATGTCTGTGAAGGCACTCAAAAGAGAAGAATTTTGTACAAGACTATGGAGATTTCCAAATGAGCTGGACAACCACAATTGTTCTTGGTCTGTATATTTTATTTACATGACTTCATTGAAATGTCCTAGGCTCTAAAAAAAACCCCTAAACGCAAAAAACCAATGTATTATCTCCTACTATCATATATATTCAAACAAACAAACAAACTGCTATTGTACAGGAGGATGATAATGCCATGAACTAACATCTTCCTTCTACTCCATTTATCTCAGCAATGCACTCTTAGTCTGGAGATTGTGATATTGAGCATTGTCAGGTTGGGTTTCCACTAATTAATGAAAAACAGGCTGCAAGCACAAAGGATTAATTTGGCCTATTCAGTCTGATCACAAACATTTTGAGAATCTGTTTAGCTTTTTTTCAATGGTGTGAGGTAAACCAAGGGAAAAAACATCTTGTTTCAGCTAGTCAGCCAGAAAAGAAACCCACATGGATTTACCTAATGGGGTCAAAGCTGAGAAAAACAGAGCGTTGTTCCCAGGAGTTAGATAAGGCAATTGTCTTATGGAGAAGGCTCGTTCTGAGGCTCTATAAACTTTAGACCTACTAAATAATCCTGAGACTTTAAGAAGGGAGGTTTGCTCTGCCTTCAGAGAGAGTTTTGCACTGCCACTATCAGGTAGCCTGGCAATCTATATTCAGGTCCTACTTGCGCAGTGTTGAGTGTCTTTGATTAAACTATAATCAGAAATTAGCAAGGACGTGTATTACTGCAAAACACGCGTAAAACGATTCTGCTAGGCGTAGGCTGTAAATATATACCTAGGCTGGTGTGCTAGCAATGAGCTTGCTTGCTCCTAGGACTTAATTACATGTTACACTGATCGATGAAAGGTTAAAACAGCTGAATCAATATTTTATTGCACTTCTGAAAACTGTAGTTACAGCATATTAGACTACGAGTGGCTGACAAGTTTAAAAGCCTGTAACTGAATCAAAGTCTGAGTAACTGTTGTGTGTGCAATTTAGAAACAGTTAATACCTTCCAATTGAGAGGATTTGTTTCTAATTAATATAAAAGCTGTTTATTTAAATCCTAGGCAGGCAGTATTTAAACACACAACAAGTCACCTGGGAATTCCATCTAAACCACTTTGTGGAAAGCTGTTATGTTATGCTGAAATAAATCCAGCGTGAAGTAACTGTGTTCTTTTCAGAGTGTAGGGCTGTTCACTGCATGCCATTTTCTTTTTTCCTTCTTCTTCCTGAATACGCTAAAATATTCTTGGCCTTGTTCCTGATTAAGAAATGATGTAATTTGCAATGTTGCTGCAGTTTTCTGTGCTTTTGTTGCCTGCATATCCTCGATCACCGGTTAGCAGCACTTGTTTTGAAGAGGTATCACGTATCTGCAATAAAAGCCCTAGCAAAGAGAAAACACAATATCAATAAGATGGAGAGACGCATGAAGATATTGTTGAGTGTTGACCAACAACATTTGCAGAATAAACAAATACTAGTTTTTAGGAGTCCTAGTAAACATGAGATCATTACTTTGTTTTCTTGATTGGGCTTTTTAAATGGACTTGTTAAGATATTTTTAATATTTTTGTGAGGTTTGAAGGGGTTACAGGTAATGAGGATAGTAACATCAAAAGGTATTATAGACCTGTCAGCAGAACAGTTACTGATTTTTTTCTTTTTAATTTTTAAAAATATTTTATTTTTTTCCCCTTGCTTGAAAAAGTGGGGTGGAATAGATAATGTTTTGATTAAAAAAACCCAAGACACTTAAAAGTTAAGAGTATTTTTTGCATCATCAGGAGAGAAAGAATATGAAAAGTCTTCACAATTTCATGCTAGTCCATCTCTCATCAGCAGTACATTCCTGTCATTAATTTTCACCAAATAGCTTCATTTTCTCCCCTCCATTTTTCCCCCCATTTCCTCTAACTTTTCTATCCCCTATGCATCATGGTGACAATGAGACCTGCAGCTCACTGCAGATCATATCTAAGAAGAAGCCAGTAGCACCATAAAAGGTGGTATTAGTAATTCTGTGCTTCGCCTGCAGTTCCTACAGTAGGTTTGAATTTTAGCAGTTTCCAAATTGGTGGTGGAGGTGGAGAACTGGATGGTTGGTCTAGATTTTGGCAGGTTTTGTTGAGCTGGGTCAGTGTAGGGTCAGCAAAGATCAGTTCACTTACTGTCTCATTTTTATCATGTCCATCATATGTTGAACAAGTCTGTCCCTTGAAAACTTGCAGAAGCCAATGATTTCATTCCATTTTCACCTGGCACAGTTGCAAAATCAGCCTCAAATAACTTTCCCTGCTTCTTAATTGTGTATTAATGAGGTGTTTACTGAGTATTTCTTCCTCCACAGATCTTCCTCCAATCCACTCAGCTGAGCTCAGACTCCAGAACTGCTTGCCCACTCCCACCTAACCTTAGTCCAGGGATGGTTGCCCTGCAGGAAAGGGAGAGTGATGTAAACAGGGGGTTTAGCCAGTGGGTCTTTCTATGGAATGCAGCGTATTCCTTTGACAGGAATAAACAAACCAGCAGGTTAAGTGTGGAGCTCTATTTCTGCAGGGATTCCCTGCCACAGACGATTTCCTTGGAGTGTTTTGTGGCGCCTCCGCAATGTACAGCTTTAAAATGTCTCAGGAGAGTAAAGCCTGTTATTTCTATCAGTGGGGAGGAGTGGCAGCGTATCAGGACTGGGGAGCAAGGAATGTTTGCCATGTAGACAGTTGTAATTTACAGGCAATAAATGAATCAATTTAGATAACAGAAGAACGAGGCCAACCCTCATATGTCTTTTTTTTTTCCCTGCATAGGAGAAGTTGCACTGCCTCCTAACAAACTTGCTTCTGCACATCTCTGCATTTTTCTGTCTGCTGTGCCTCTTGGCAGCTGCCTCACGCTGTGTATTTTAGGACACATGTAACACTAAACGTGTGAAAGTAAGTTCCCAAAAAATGATAAATCCCACTGTAAACTGAGGGCAAATCTCTGGGCAAAAAGCTTATGAATTTTGACTACTGACTGAAAGAAAAGCAAAACAAAAGTAACTTTAAGGGTGCCCTGGCTCTAATCACAAGCTGGGTGGCTCATGGCATGAGGGTTGTTAGGAAGTCAGATGCCATCCTCCTTCAGCAACAGGTCCTCCATAAACCACAGGTGCATCATGTCGGGTTAGGCCATTTCAGGCTGGGCTGCATGCCTTCAGGTGAATCCAGAAGAAATCACTGTCAGTGATCAAATATTGATATATTGTCATACCCACCGATGTTAGTGTAATTTGAGTCATTTATGAGTCTTTACTTAGCAGAGACTTATAACTTAGAGCCTGAAGAGCAGGTGGCCAGTCAATGTTCAGGTGGGGATTATCAGCTGCCGACGGTGTTAGAAAGCTTGCTTTGCACCTGCCTCCTCCTCATAACAAGCACACAGATAAAAGGAGTCCGATTCCCTGGCACTGCCAACCAAGTCCTCCAATCTTTCAAAAACAAATACTCAACCTTGACCATAAAATAAAATAGAAAATAAAAGTTACCACTGCCTTCTATTGCCTGTTGATTGACCTGAGCACTCTCCAATAGCAAACATAAAAGATTAGATACCATTTTCCATACAGGTGTATGCAAACCATTTTTCGTCTTACCAGGAGACTGAACTGTTCAAAGTTCTGGAAAATGTCTGTGTGCAGTTTTACAAGTGTACTTAGCAAAAGGAAGGCATTGACTTATGCTTTCAAAGGTGGTGATTTACAATGTCCTGTATAGTGTTTCCAAAATCAAGAGATTTGTTTAAGCTTAGCATAATGTACTGAAAGGAGATTTCTGATGCAGTGTGTGTGTTTACAGTGCAAATAGAGGGCCAGGCTTTTTAGAAATTAATTACTCAAAAAAATCTTACAGAAGAAAAAGCCAGCCCTGCAAAGGATGGGCAGGAAGAGTCTTCTCCTTCTTAGAGACTGATGTAAGCCAAGAGAAACTTCAAAAAGAGTAGGTTTCATGTGGTGAAGTCTTTGGGGGGATGGAGGGATCAGAGTGAGGACACAACTTCTTGGAGGAGATGGACAGCATCCTTTATTGTTATAATGGCTTTGAATCCCAAATTCACTGATTGTCTTTATTAAAAAGAGCTATGATATTCTTTTTTTAAAAGAGAGAGAGAGAGAGGGAGAGAGAAGGAATCTGAATTTCTGGCAAGAAAAATAATCCCAAAACTTGGTAACAGTGCTGAAAACTGCTCATGAAAATTTTAAGATCAATTTTCAGCAAGCACTTGTCATTTCTTTCATTAAATATTGTTCTATATCCTTCATAAAAAAAAGCCAAACAATGATTTCTGACTTGTTTCTTGAATGTTTTGCTCTTCCCCAAAATATGGAGTTCCTCAGTTTCTCCTTCAGTGCTACTTGAAAGCAGTCTTTTGCAAGAATTAGAGATGAAATTTTTGTCCCATAGTGATGGGTCACCACTGAACAGATATCACTGCAGGCAAATTGCAGGGATGGAGAAACTTTACTTGGACAAATAAGGCTTTCTAAACTGGCGTTGAAGAATTAAGCAAAAAAGATGGACCCACCTTCAGCCCTCAGCATCAAGGGAAAATAACATAATTTATTAATAAGCGGGGATCCTGCAAGAAAAAGCTCACCTTTGCAATAGTTACCTCAGCAAGAAGAAGGTGTAAATCCATCCCTCTTATCTCTGCAAGAATTAGTTATTTCAGAATCTAACTGTCCTGGTCTGAAAGGATTTGTTCATCCAGCAAAAAAACCTAAGTTGACATTTCTGCCTCGCTTTTTTCCTGGTTGAGAGAGACTGTTAGTTGGCTGCTGCTGCTGGGGTCTACATCCTTGTGGCTACTTAAAATCAAGGACAAGATTTTCCTTTTCTTCAGCAGCGTGTTCACACAGTGCCCTATGATACAGAGCAGCCGCTGAGGAGATGCTGTGTTTTAGTTGCTGACATGTTTCAGGGCACGGCTTGTAATGGTGAGAGTACAGGGGGAAGTGATTGAACACGCGGTGGTGAACACAAGGTTAGGTCCCCACTGCTTGATGAGGGTCTCCATGTGAACATTCTCAAGGCCTGACAGACCATACATCTGGACAGATGTGGGGTGAGTCTGGGCCAGGTGTGAGCTCTGAAGAGCTGGCACTGGCTCTCCCATGTTTGCCTGGCTTTGTGCAGCCACTGTACATCCATGTGGGGATGAGGTGAGTGGGCAGCACTCACCACCATCACAGCTAATGTGGCAATCACTTTTACATACAATATAAACAAGTAATTTGATCTGGTCCTTGTTTTCAGATTCATTTCAGATGTTTCTACCTAAAATTGCATTTCCTCTCTTTCATGTAGTCACTTTCTATCTTATTTTGGGGAACAATATTCCTAATACTTTACTGGACATTAATCCTAAAAGGATTCACCTTTTTTCCACAATTACTTTGAAAATGTTTTTGTATGTTTATTCCTTTTGTAGCAAGTTTCTTGACTAATGATCTGGGCTGGAAGACGATAATTTTCCTTTTAAGGCCTTCATACTTCTTCATCTCACTATTTTCCTTTCAATGGGCTCTACAAATCACAACTGCCCACCCATCCTTAAGGGGAAAGGGTTAATGCCTCTTCTGGTGTTCATTATAGGATCTGTATTCAGGAATGACAAAACTTCAAACCTGAAGTACCTTTGCTATGTAATGACCAACTGTGAGCTTTAACCCATATTGTTGTGGTTGTGTGTTTTACCTTGTACAGTTTCTGCACTTCAGGCCACTGTTAGCACTCGTCAGGAATATGTCTTTATTGTTTGTGATTTTGATGTTATAATTGCCAGTGGATTTTCTAGGTAGGAATAGATTGGCTCAAATCATGGAAGGCTTTTTCATCTCTTCAGGTTGTAATATTCAGGATGTTCAATCCCAGCCAGGGGTTTCAAACTGTAATTGAGCGCCCTGCTCACCAGGCTGCATAGGATCTGTACTCATTTTTCGGACATGTCAGAGTCTGCATCACTAACCAGCTACTCACCAGAGTGGAGTGATGCTGACTTCCAAGTACGTTTGCGTATCTGCTCTTTGCCTGTGGGAGGTGTGTGTTCAATTCTCCTTGCTGAGAATGCAGATCAGAGGTCTTCCTCCTCAGTTTCTTACGTTTCTGCTGAACATCCTAACCCTGTACTAGTTCAAAGTGTCTCTGCATCAGCAGGCAGGGACTGGAAGCCTTACCGCACTGTATCCCCCTGTGCTGCAGCAGAGGAGGAGATAAGCTGCTTAAGGGATTGGGCTACTGCAAACTTGCTTCCTCTCTGAGCAAATGCCAGCTTGGGCTTTTCAAGCACATGCTGCATCCCTTGCTGCCCAGTTCCTAACTGCCTGAATTCAGCCTCTGTGGGGATGCCATGAATTAGACCGAAATGGTAGGTGACAGCCACAAGTCTGAAAATAAAAATGCAGTAATAAAATCAGAACTTTTTACAGTACTGTACACAGTATCTGGTACAGTGTGTGTCATGGAGGATGGTTGCAAAGAAATACAAAAATTTAGGATTGGTAATAAATGATAGTGTCTTTCCCTGTCTCACACCATACATCAAAAAACAAATAGAAAGCACAAAGGGGGAGGGACAGTGGAGTGTCTTCTACTCTGCATGCTTGGCTGAGTCTCAGACAGGGTGAGAGAGATCATGGCTGCATTGTGAGGGAGTTCAGTGAAAAGACATCCTGTTGGCTCTGAACTTGCTAGTTCAAGGCTGTGCATGTGCTGACAGAGTGCTGAACCCAAGCTAATGCTCCTGGCTGAGAGGAAAAGCCTGTGTGTGTGTGAAGCTGATAAAGCTGCTGATGCTGCTGTGTGTCTCATGGCAGCACGCTCTCCCACGGGGAGGTACAGCCCCCATGGGCACTGCGCTCCCGTGGGCTCTGCTCCAATTTCCAACTGACTTGGGGAATGGGCAGTTCTGTTGTTTCAAAATGCTGTCTGCAAACTTCCTTTCTCCCACCTGCTGCCCATTTAAAGTGTCAGATCTGTTACATCTGTGAAGGGGTTGTATCTGCCACATATACACTCATACTTCTCATGAGCATTGCTAATTCAAGAGATTCTGGGTATGTTTATGGATAGCAGAACGCCATAGAGCACTGTGAAGGGTCTCATGGTCATTGGACAAAACCTGTGCTCTTCGCAGTACATTCACAGACTCAGAACACCCTTTCTCTTAGATGTATTTTAAAAATCCCAAAGGAATGACCAGACAAGGAATCTGAGAATCACAATTTAACTGTGTTTAGTCCCACATCCCTTGTTCTACAAATCTAGAGGCTTGGATAGCTGAATACCACTGTGCAGCATCCAAAATTGTTTTTCTTCTTGATGCCATGAAAGGGGGTGTTGATATAGAAGGTAGTGTCTCTATAGTTAATCAATAAAAATATTGACTGGGTACTTGATTTTGAAGATATTAGGTTAAACTTTTCACCTCAACTCTGTGAACCTTGCACTACATCTAGACCAATGCAGTATTAGCAGAGTCTACAGTCAGTCGCTCTCAGTGTGCTGATGTCTCTCAGATCTGCCTGCCAGTTATGGAGTTAATTTCTACACACAGACTGTATTTCATCCTCCTAACACATATGAATCTGCTTTTCTGACCATCACCAGCAGGCTCAGATCACTTAATCTCACTGCTGGAACAGCCTGTTTTTGGCCCAACTAGTGAGCACTAAAACTTGTTGAACTCCAGCCCTTGTGTCCTGATAGCGCCAAGTGCCATTACACGTTTGGCAAGAACCACAGCCACATTCAGCTGAAAGCTAGGAGTGTCAGCTCAACCAGGCCCTTACTTCTGAAGTCTTCACTGGCTGAAGGAGAACCTATTTAGTGGCTTCATACTGGAACATAAGGAGATGCACTGTTGTTATGGCTTTGATCACCATGCTGCACACAAGGTATTAGAAATGTACGTGAGAACACATGACCATTGCAGGGAAAATACCTGTGCCTTTGCTTCCCTAAGGTGCAGCGTGGAAATAAAGCTCCTGATGTGCTTAGCTGGGAGAATGGTTTCCAGGTATCTGTGTTTCCTCAGCGTTTAAACCAGGTGATTCTAGAAATGTTCTCTTTGAAACCAAAGGGACTCGGCAGGGATTTTGTCTCGTGCATTTTGCTGGGAAATGGAAGCGTTTCCAGCGTGGCTTTGCCTCTCAGTGCCAGAAGAATTGCCACGCTTTTGAAGCACGGCTGCAAGCCCGCGGACGAGGGGGCACAGCGGAGCCAGCGGGCCGGGCCGGGCGGGTCGGGGCGCGGTGCGGCCGCCGGGCGCTGTCCGTGGTGCTGCCCCGGCGGCGGCGCGGGGGTGCCCGTGTGCGGGGGGCGTGCGGGTGTGCGTGTCTGTGCACTCGTGTGTGTGGGCATGCAGGACTGTGAGTGGGTGTACGGGTGCGTGCAAGTGCGGTCGTGTGTGTGGCTATGTGCAAAAGTGCGTCGTGGAATCGCAGAATTAAAAAATGCCTTGGGCTGGAAGAGACCTTAAAGAGGTTCTAGTTTCAGCCCCACTACCTTGGGCAGGGACACCGGCTACTAGACCAGGTAGCTCAGTGCCACGTCCAGCCTGGCCTTGAACACTGCCAGGGATGGGGCATCCACAACTTCTCCTGGCAACCTGTTCTGGTGCTTCACCACTCTCGTAGTAAAGAATTCTTTCACTGTGTGGGTGGTGAAGCGTGTTCTTTCACTGTGTGGGTGTGCATGTGTTTTTGCATGTGCCCATATGCATAAGTACCTGTGTGTGTAAGTGGGCACATATTCATGCATGTGTGGAAGTGCACATTTTTTTGCACATGTCTGTGTGCACAGGTGTGTGTGTGGGGTGTGCTCTAATGTGAGTGAGCACAAGTGGAGGCTTATGTGTGTGTGTGCATTCAGGTGTACATGTGTCCCTGCAAGTGCGTGAGCACCCACAGAGGTGTGTGTGCATGGGTGCGTGTTCTGAGCTGTACTTGTTTATATAGACCTTAGAGCAGCCTTCCAATACCTAAAGGGGGCCTACAGAAAAGCTGGGGAGAGACTTTTGACAAGGGCATGTAGTGACTGGATGAGGGGGAACAGCTCTAAACTGAAAGAGGATGAATTTAGATTAGATATTGAGAAGAAATTTTTTTTCTGATAAAATTTTAAAAATTTATCATGTTGGTATCTTGTAATTACACACAGTCAGACTGTCAGTGCAACTCTCACAAGTTCCTTACAGGCCTGCCATTTTCAAGTCCTGCTCAGAATAGATAAATCAGAATGAACCAGGGGAAACTCTGTGAGTTATCATTGTCTTCATATGCCTTCACTTCCTCTTTAGAAGTACCACACAGAGACTATTTTAAAATAGATTGAAATATTTCAGAAATCTGTGAGTGATTCTGGTGATCATATTTTCTCTGCTTGATTCTGGTAGATAGAAGAACATGTGCCACTAGTTGTTGTAGTAATTAAGTCATATAATAATAATGCTGCTGCTTATTTAATAACTTGCTGGAAAAAAACCACCCTTTTTGCTACATCTTGCCAAGCTTGAATAGTTCATGTGAATTTGGGCACAGCTGGCACTTCTGTCAGCTACAGCCCAGGTGTGGGACTGAATATTTAATATTTCTGGGGTACCAGAGAAACCAGCAAAGTTGTTCAGCAGAAGCCGTCTTGCAGCTGATGAGATGTGTCCCATTGCTTCACCTCTGGGCAGCACTTCTTCTGCTGTCCACCAGCTAGAAAACCATTCTATTCAAGAGGCATGGCCTGTTCACTCTGTCATGTTCTGATGGTGGCAGGCACCTCTTGATGCTCGTGCTCTCTTATAAATAGGTAACCTATGAAGAATAACCATTAGCCAAACAGGCTTTTCACTGACAGCAGAATATGCTTCCCACTGTAAGAATATACCATTGTGAGTGTGAAATTCCATCCCTCCTTGGTGTGGCTGGGAGGGTTCTTCACGGAGAACTCATCATTCACAATGCTCATTTACAACTCATCGCAGGTAGCAGTGTTACCTAAATGCAATCACAGCTAAGCCACAGTGGAGAAGCCAAAAGCCTTTTTCTGTGTGTCTCTCTGTGTGTTTTGATGGTGTCCTATGGGGCACCAATTCCTTTCCCAGGATCTTAGCATAGGGAATGTGACAGAGCTGCTGGGGGCTATTTTGGCTCCCAGGATGCCCACAGCAGCTGCTCCAGTTCTGGCCAGCTCTGGAGCACCACAGAGGCAGCTGCTAGTGGGTTTTGCACTCACTGAGGATCTGGGGATGTTGTTTCCATTGCCTCATGCTCTTGGTTTGAACCTTTCAGTGTCTGTATGCTGACCTTTGCGTACTTACCATCCTCTTACTGGAGTGAAAGGGACGAGTAGTTCTTGCCCCTTTGTTTCAGAGAGCAGTTCATTGTCCTCTCTGTTTTCTAACACAAAATAAATAAGGAAATCATTTCATCATTATTTGTTAGTTTGGCTGTTTTTTAATAGGGATACAGGGCAGCTGCACAGAGCCCTGAGAGTTTCCTTAGAAAACCCCGGGCCTTAAATACAGATGCAAAGGCTTGGAGAGGGCAGAGAATGACAATGTACTTTGCTCTCTGTGCTTGGCAAGACTGGCAAGTGGATATATAATGTGTCACCCAGTCACAAGGAAATCTGCCATATGATCAATTATTCTTTAATTTCCTCACCTTACTATGTAAGTTATTTTGTATTTATGACACTGTCAGACAACGTGTATGACCAGTGCAGGGGATTTGACCTGTCTCAGTGAGCAGCATCTGCTCAGCCGCATGCCTGCGTGCAGTATCTCAGAAGTAAAGGTGCCTGAGGGAAGGTGGGAGTTTAACTTTGCTCCCTTCCTCAGCAGATTTATGTTTCTAGGCTGAAAATAAGTATAGGATGTAAGGGAAATTATACATAACTGTAAAATCCATTCTGATTTACAATTTAATTCAGTTGTTGGGGTTTTTTTTTGTTAGGAACTATAAAAACAAAATAAAAAAAAAAAATCCCAGCTCCTCTAGAACTCCTGAATACAGGAAAGGTATTAATTTAGCTACTTATCTGGCCCATTGCCTGGAAACCTCACAATCTAATGTTTTCTTCTCCACTATCGCCAGAACGCAAAATCGGTGATTATCCTTACTTTACAGATGGAATCTGAAATACAAGCAGGCAAACTGTAGGGTCAAATTGTAGGCCAGAGCCCCATCTACTTGGCTTTTCCAGCTTGCCTTTCACTATAACACACCTCAGTTTATGCTGGCAGGACCCTTTTACCCTTCCAGCTGCAACTTTTGTCAAAGGTTAGTAATCAGGGTATGAAAGGTAAATAACGCTTTCCACCAAAGGATCTCTGTCGAGATAAATGCCTCTCCATGAATCAGACTGACATCAGGAAAACAGCTGAAGACACATTCTGAAGCCTCAGCCCCACAGGATCGTTAGGAATATTACTGTCCCGACCTAATGAGCTACCACTGATCCTAAACAATGTCTAGGACAAAAGACTAGAGGGGGATTGGCTCCCCTCACCCTGCTGCCTGCAGACTTCTGACAACCCATTAAGGTTATAGCTATTCAGCCTGGTTCAGACAGCCCTTTTTTCCTTCTTTTTTCCCCCTAACTACTCCCAGCTAATGAGCAGACAGCGTTACTTTTATTTGTTGCAGGGAATGTATGGCTAAATAGGCGTCTGTGCATGGCTCTGGAAATGGAATGAGGTGAGGAAAGCAGAAGAAGAGAGACTGGAGGTCTTTTAGAAATGTCCCTCTCTCCTTCATCTGTCAGGCAGAGACCCTTGGCTGAGGAGGGATGGGTGAGGATTTGAGGCTGAGCCTGTGGCATATTGGGCTAGCAGAGAGACAGCATCCCGACCAGGCTGCTTCCCTGGTTTTGCAGAAATGGGCAGGGGAGGCAAAGCCAAGTCCCATCTTGGCATGTGCCTTTGGCTTTAGACACTGCTTGGACGCTGCCTTTGCCGTGTACCTCCATCTACTTTTACTATAAAAATTTGCGAACGCTTCGGTCTCTCTCTCTCTCTCCCTGTGCCTGCCCCCGCTTTCCCTTGTACTTTACTAAGTGATTGGAGTTGCCCTCTTCCTTTTGCTCTTTCCCACCTCCTTCAAGCTCCCTCTTCAGCGACAAGCAGCATCACTAATTGCTTTTTAGGGTCTCTTTTCTACTCTCTGTTCAAAATTCATGGGGCATTCCCTAGCTCCATTATGCTCCTTTCTGAACCTTTTCAGCTTCTTTTACAAACTTAGCACTTTCTGTGCTTCTTTTAGCCTTTGCAAAAAAAAAAAAAAAAAAAAAAAAAAAAAAAAAGTTTTGATTTTTTTTTTTTTTTCCAAGAAGGCCCCCTCCCTCTGCAACCCCCTCCCTGCCAGAAAAGCACACGCACGGGCCCACCTCCCATTGAATGGCGGGCTTTGTGCAGGGAATTTCCGGAACACAGCCCAGGGCTGGAGGCGCAGTGTGAGTGGAGGGGCTTTGGGCAAGGAGCCTCCCTTAAGCCCACCCCATTACCACGGTCACTGTTTGCCCTGGGCTCTCTAAAAGGACTATTGTTGCCTGTTGCCAGGTATTCCCTAGCAACACTTAAGCCAAGCTGCCTTCTCTATTTATGGCAGAAACTTTTCAATGGTCTCCAAAACACGTGCTTGTCAACCTCAGAGAATACCTTCAAACAGACTCAGAGGGGGAAAAAATAATCCCAAGCGCTTGCTTTAGTTGAAATATGTGTGTTGGGGGTGTTTTTCGATTTCTTGTCATTTACCTTGGATCAGCAACCCAAACAATTGCAATCTGGAAAAAAAAAAAAAAAAAAAGATCTCTCCCCATCACCTTCTCCGAGCCCCAGTCCCTTGCACTGCTGAGCCTTTCCACTGGCAGGTGGGCTGGGGGGCATTTATTACATGGGTGAGCCTTTGCTACACTTGGAAACTTTTTGCACAAAAGATTGATTAATTATTTTATGGCAGATTTTGATATCTTTGTGTGGGCCACATTCTTCTTACAAATACCACCGCTCTTCTTGTGTTGTCCACCGGCAAACAACCTGTTACCAAGAGAGGTGTAGGGTTGGGAAGGGGGACAGTAACACACCTGTACAGCATAGACATAGCACCACTAAGTTACATTACCAAACAGTTGAGGTAACGAAAGGTGGTGGATGCTGGGGTTCAATACACATGCACACACATTTGTATTTATTCCAGGAAAGACATATTTCCATGCTTGCATTTCTGCAGCCAGTTTGTCAGCTGTAGACAGTCAGTGGTCCAGTCAAGTTCTAAGAAGGAATTAAGCTGCAGCATCTCCAAAAAGTTGCAGACATATTTTGGTGATTGAGTGTAATGATGTGACAGAAAAGCTCTTTACAGCGTTTCAGTTGATAGAAATAATCTTTGTTCTTTGTGTGACGTGTCATACAACGAGTTCCAGCATAAACTGGTGTCTTTACCTACTATCATCATATTACTTGCAGATTGTTGCTGTTACAAAGCAGTAAAGTCATTGACACTGTTCGGAAAATCTTACTGGGTAACCAGAAAATGTAAGGCCAGGATTCACAAAGGCAGTTGAAGCTATATGGTACTTAACTTATGGGGAATTTCAAGGGATGATGAAAATCTCTGAGCTGCCCATCCATGTATCCATGATAGCACTGGATGCATTTCCACTGCATGGAGGACAACACACTGATGCAGTGTCAGCACCATGTCTAGAGTAATAATATGAAGTTTTTCCATCTGCAAATTCACAGGGGTTTTCCTGAAATTTCCTTTAAAGGTTCAGTATAGTCACATGATGTCCTGGCCTGGGGACTCATTTCTTAGCTGTACCCTCCAAGCTGTTGTGGTGACCCCAAGAGTTGAGCTTCACAGAACCATACGGGGGGCCAGACTGAGACAGCTGCCTGTGGTGTGAGCACCACGGAGCCCTTCAGAGCTAAAGCAAAGCCCCAGTATTGAAACGTGACTGGTGCTTTCAGATAGCCTCAGGTCTGACCAACAAGGAATACTTTGTTGCCCTTTGCTACTCTCCCTCCACAGTAGATGGCCAAGGTCAGAAGTGCCTTTCCTGTTTTGAGCAAGAAACTGATTAATGTTGGATAGATGCTATTCATTCTGTATATGATTTTGGGCTGTGACTCTGATGAGCTCTGTCAGGGCTGAAGGAAGATCAGAGCGTATAACAACATAGTAGTCCTCTTTTATGACCTATAACTGTGGAAGCTACTTGGTCGCTGAGAGTGTGTTCTTACTCCAAAATGATATGCACATTTTATGATAATATATCTGTTCCCGAATATGTATGCCCGTGTCTCCCCAGAGAAGTAAAATATAGTTTACCCATCTACCTGCCACTGGCCCTGGTGCTTCTGCATTCCTGTCTGCCATGGAATAGTTCCTGCTCTCAGCTCAGCCTTCAAAACTCAGTTTTGTTTCTGTTTCATAGAAGTACTGTAATTAGAAGATGCCAAATTTCCTCAGTGAACATATTCCCCTGCAGAGCTTGATGTTCCAGTGAATGTAAATGGTTTCATGAAGTGCGAGATTAGGGCTGTTTGAATAATTGTTGTAATTGAAAATATGCATATTACTATCTCAAGATGTTTTAGATGAAATTAATGAAGTTCACATCTGGAGGAGCAGATATTAACCCTTTGTGTGATTCTGATCCCTTAACTAGGTAATCTGAAACTCAGATTTCTGGTCCAACCTGTATAATGTAACTGTTCTTAGCTTTGAAAAATACTTTGTCTTAGCCCTTGATATTTATTCTATTAATCTCTGAATTACAGTGCTTGACCTAAAGCAAATACAGCAAAACCTAGAAGTATGGTCTGTGGAAGGTCAGCCTCATAGTTTGTATTACAACCAATAGAGTACACAGGATATAGTAGAGATTTCTGTCTTTTTCTGCCTTTAGTTAGCAACTGTATAGCAAAATGTTTCAGAACGCCAAGATTATTATTCCTGGAACATAGACTATTGTGCTTCTGCATGAGTAGAGGCAGTGTAGAAAAGAGGCATTCATATTCTTTTCTAAGTGTCTCCCAAGTTCTTAGCTATTTTAGCCCTATGACCCCATTTAACCTATCTTTAACATATAAGGCTGCTCAAATAACTTTAAAAAAGGCATGGAGGAAAGGATTCTCTATAAAGGGACTGATCACTCAGTGCATTCTATTTATTTAAAAGAGTTAACTTCTAGTTCCTGTCTTTGCAACTGGCTGACATGAATGCTAAATGACCTTCTGTAAACTGGGCAAAAATTATGGTTTCCAAGTGAACAAAGTGATAAAACTCTGGGCAAGCTGTTCTTCTGTGTCTGGGCCTACCCAGAAATAGATGTGATCATCCCTGCTTGCCTGTCTCAAATTACACAATCTTGACTTTCAAAACAACCCATGAAAATGGTTTTTGCAATTGTCATCTGCTGTTTGCCAACAGCCAGCATGACTATTTGTTAAACCCATTTTTAATAAATGATCTACTAGCTGAGATATTCACTGTGTGTTAGTTTGGCAACTAGTCATTGATATATATGTCAATGGTTGAAGTAATTCTGGGTGATTCTGGGGCATATTTTTCACCTTCTGATGAAATTCATCTCATCTTACTGACATGTGGAAAATTACTCACTTGTCCACGTTCTTTAAGCTACAAAATTCACTTTCATCAGAGAAGAGGTCTGGCTTAAGTCATTCTCAGATTCCAAAACACACTACTCTGTGCCTTGCAGACACATCTAAAAGTCTCTCACTTCCCTAAATCTTGAATCCCAGCACTTGAACTCTGGCTCTCCAGGAATGCTGAGCCATCACGGAAGACAGTCTTTCCTCCTGGAACACCGGGACTACAAGAAGTTGTCATGGGCAAAGCTTGAGTGTTTCTTATTCCTCCTGTGCTGACATGCAAGCCATTCTTGGAACATAAACTGTGCCTAGCAATTAAATTTATTGCGTATGCAAACTGATGGTGACCATAGTATGGCATGTCCTATTAAACATAGCTTCTGTCTCCTTCCTACTGCCAAGTCACCCAGTTTCAATGAGGGTGACGAATTTCTCAGTATTTTCTTTAGTGTCCATCCTTACAATTGTTGCACACAGAGCACAAACATAGGTAGACAAGCCGTACCTGGGAACTTGCAGTGTACGAAATGCCTTGTCATGAGAAATCAAAGGAAAGAAACCTGCTCTTTCCCTGCCAGTAATGAACGGTAATATCTGAGCCACACCTCAGTCAAACTTTTTCTGAATGTTGAAATGGTATAAATTATTTTTCCATCTCTCCTGTTTGTTCTCCATTCTCTGAGTTGGAAAGAAAAATGCCAAAGTGCTTCAAAAGACCTGGTTCTAGCATGTTTCTAGTCGGACTGGATCCAAGGTGGTATACTAAGAAACCTAATGGACAATTCATCTTGTCATCCAAATTCCAGTTCAATTTGTAGATGTACATGCATCATGTCAAATGTGAAGCTGACTCACTCAGATAAGTGGGATTATGACAAAATTCATGAAAGAGCTTTTCAAAAACTGACTAGTAATTCTGAGCATTGAGGGAGAGACACCTTGAAGGAGCTTGGTTTTTGGAAAACATTGAAAATGTCTTTCAAGAAAATTAAACTTCTGAAATATTCCCTCTTGGATACCCAGATACCATGGTCTTCAGACTCAGCCATGATCTCTGAAAATCTCAGTCCGGTTCACCATAAGGCAACAGTTCAAACTGAGGTCACTAAACACAAAAGACAGAGAGATGGTGACCAGTTTGAAATCAGGTTGAGCTCATCACACTTCCTAGGAGACCGCTGGTCGTCTCACAGGAAGCATGCCTGACATTTGTAACAGCTGGTTCCAGTAGAAAAGCCAAGGACATGCCTGTTACAGAGACTGTGTCCCTCTTAGTGCTGTTTTATACAGAGGTTGGTGGAGGTCTGATGTCAGTGGGGATCCTTGTCTTGCTCCCATCCAAGTTACTATCCATATGGATATGAAGGTGCAGAGGAAGCTCCACTTACGCAGGAAGCAACTAAAGATGCTTTTAGATTAGCATTCATTTTTTATTGACTTTTTCATCTTTTTCAGAATGACCTCTGGGCTCCCAGACAAAATATTTCCTCTGTATAGACCTGCTCTGTTCCTGTTTTTATTGTGTGGAAAGTGCATATTTTTGCTGGTTCCTGACTTCCACGAAGTCAAAGGAGTCCCATACATACTTGAAGACACCATCCTTCCGAGAGGACAGGAACTGATTTTCAGAGGCACAGGGAAGGCTGGGAGCTAGAGGCCATAGCATGCTGAGAGTGACAGGGCTTCCCACTGCTGTCTTTGCTTCAACCTCTGAGTCAGGAAAGTGGTAGTTTCACACAGGCCAATGATGCCCCTGCAGCAGCAGGTTTTTGCCTCTCTCTGAGAGACGGTATCTTCCAGCTACCAATGATCTCTGGCTGTCCTGCTTAACCTCTGCTTTGGGGCTGATAACCACAGGCTAGCAGAGCACCATTGAAAAGTTGTTGACCCTGATCTAGTTCACTCCTTTACCCTGAAGGCGGTGTCCGCTACACAACTATTCATAGATTAATAGACTTAAATGCACAGCAACACTATCATGGCTGTACAGCAGTGTGCTCACAGCTGATTTTATTTATTTATGTATGTATTTGAGGAAAAGATTAGTTTAAAACCTACAAAATAGTAGGACATCCACAGCACATAGATGTGGGTTGGCTCTTGGCGTAAAGATGAAAGCCTGTATGAAGAGAGGGGAGGGTAAATGCTGCTTTGTTTGAATGTGTTTATAGCTGGATGTTTCTTATTCCTGTCTCCCATCAGTAGGAAACTGTGATGGCTCTGAGTCTTCAAGTTGCATATTATATATTTCCTATTTGTATATAGTATTAAAAATGTTTCTTTAAACAGGTGCTCTCTAACACGCTGGGCTCTGAAGCCAGAGCTGGGGGGAGGTTGCTGTTGCCTGCAGTGGGATCAGAGAAAACCTTTCTTCCCAAATAGCTTGGAAACATCTCAGGCTTCACTCTGGACATAGACTAAACTGTGATGTAGCTGCTTAAGCCTGGATGCAGAGAATCACACTTATTCTTAAATATGAAACCATAAAGGCTTTCTACAATCAGGGTCTCAGAGCATTACATACAGGACTAGAAGATATCATTCATTATGAGGACTCAGTGTTATTATGAAGGTTCAATATTATCACAGTGTTTAAAGCTTCCAAGCATTCATTAATAATAATAATAATAATAATATCTATATGGTGTACAGGATGGACACACAATATGCCCTTCTAGTTCTCATCTCCT
>JAYRBT010000042.1:63598201-63641451 GCA_036023395.1 Myiotriccus ornatus | reverse complement strand
TAATAATAATAATAATAATAATATCTATATGGTGTACAGGATGGACACACAATATGCCCTTCTAGTTCTCATCTCCTCATGCCTACAATAAAATGGAAACCAAAACTAGATGAATTATTTAACTGAGTGTGACTGCAGCCTACTAATACCCAAAATCTTTTTGGTCATGACTGAATTATCTGCACTGCGTCTAACAACTAATAATGGAAACAGGGACATATTTAGGTTATTCTAAAATTATTTTTCGTAAGATAATTTCTGTCGAAAAGACAGGGCCCATCTGTAACTCTGTCCTTACTTTTCTTGTTTACACTTAACTTGTAATGAAAACAAACTCATAAACAGGAACTAGATTTTCTAAGATGAGTCTCATTCAAACAAATGTTTTGGAAAAAAAAAAAAGTTTATGAAGTGGTTATTCTACAGACAGTTTTTAACTTGATACAGATCCAGTTGAAGTCTGTAAATAAATTCTCATAACCTATTCCTGTGTAGAAACTGAAATGAAGACAAAGCTTCCACTTCAAAATCTGCTTAGATTTTCAGATTTCATTTATGGCATGGGTTTCCAAAGATTAACTTTTCTCTTTCAAACTGCATTAATAGCATTAGGCCTCAATTAATCAGATTCAAAATTTGGAAACAAAGAAAGTATTTTGTCCCTATAATCACTGAGAGGCCATATACCAGGATCTTTTCTTACCAGCCTTTTTAATGATTATTTCAGTCCAGAATTTTTTTTTTTTTTAAGGAACCACTAAAATCTAGGCTTTGAATTTTGTAAATGAGCCTGCTGCCCAACGCACTTCTCAGCAAGATAAGGGCAGAATGGCATTTGCAGAAATGTTTAGCTATCTCTCTAACAATCCTGCTTGGTTGTGGGCCCCTTGGTAACAGCTTGGCAAATCTGCAAAAGGAATGCGACTATATAGTTTGTGTGTGGATTGTTGAGTCATTATAGCCTCCAAATTGCACAGCAGATCATTAATCATAGGCCAAGATAGGCAATCACTGCAGAAACCTGATGAAAAGGCTCCAGAATAATGCCTGCTAAATCATGTTTAACATGCAGACCTTGCCTGTGCAGATATGGAAAGGGGGAGGTAAGGAAAAAAATTATTCCCCTTTTAGGAAAGAAAACTTCTACTTATCTTTGATTTGCATTCAGCCCTCCCTCAATAGTCCTTAAGCCTGTTATTTAATTCATTTTGGTGCCAGGTCCCATCACAAAGCAAAAACCCTAACCAGGACCTATGCAGTCTATGACCTCCAAACCCCCTGTCTTTTCTTGTCAGTTCTATGTCATTTGTGCAGTTGAACTCCACCAATTTGAAATGCTGACCTCTTCCATAGACAACCTTATTCTCCTTGAGTGAAAGAAAGGGCCAAGGCCTACAAACCACTCAAGCGAGAGATGGCAAGAAAAGAGAAAAGTGGTTGACTCGTAAATCAATTTCCACAGCCCACCCAAAACCCACACGAACAATAACGATGGTATTTTTTAAAACTCGTGTTGTTGTGGTTTTCTTAATTGAGCTTATTCTCTTTAGAGAAAGTTTGCGTGAAGTAAAATTGTTTGTTCAGGGTGGAAAATTAGACTAGATCCTGCTCACGACCCACTTCAAATCAGGGTATATTTATATCAAACTTCCATTCCCACCTGTCATCCCCACAGAAAAGGAGCACAGCCTCACAAACAGGTCTTTGTCCATGCTGGAAGAGGTGGCAATATCTAAAGAAAGGGAAACATTTGGAGCATGGATGTGAACTCAGTCCATGCAGTACCACTATGTGGGAAGAGCAATGGTACCTGTCTTTGTGCCACACAGCCTGCCCACGTGGAGACAGCTGTGCAGCTCTGCCTTTGATCCATGCCAACCCCACATGTGAGTCTGTGGCCTGTACCACATGCACAAGTATGGTCTGCATTGAGCCAAGCGCAAGCAGTGTGCAGTACAGACGTGTAAGCGAGCATGCAGGCACACAGGCCAGCTATAAACCTGCCACCGCACAGTAAGATAAATTTTTAAAGACCTATATTCACTCCCTGGGGGTCTGATTCTGCTTGTGTTGCTCTCTTAGGAAGGTTTCCTACTCCTCAGGTGGTCTCACTGGATTCAATAGCTGTGTCTTTGAAGAGCAGATGCAGAAATTGCCTGGAGCACATCATGCCCCAGGGCCCCATCCCCACTAGCAGCTTTATGTTTTTCAGAGGCCTGGATCTGGCTGTGCTGTTTCTCACTGCAGAGTCACATCTCTTGGTTTAAGGCTGGGACATCCTTAAAGAGCATAGGAAATAGCCCCTTTCCCCTGCCAAGCTGGTGTTTCTCAGTCCTGTTCTGCCAGGATCATAATCCTGTGGTGCATGGGATGACTAGTTAGTTTTTGTCAGCAGAGGCAAGTCTGACCCTTAGGTTTAACATAACAAATTAATCTTTTAAGTTTTCTCATTGATTGGGTTGAATTTTAAATACACACGAAGCTTAGAGTCATGACATATTTATACAAGCCCATGGCAGAAAAATTATCTGGGAGGAATTAAATACAGTGTTACTGCCTTAGGCTCCTCACATGATTGAGCCATACATCACTGAAGGTAGTATCAGCAGGTGCTCCCCTTTTCTTATTTTTTTCCTTCAACTTCCGACATTGTCCCTTTCTGAACTACTCAAACCTTCCCTCCAGCCTCACTTTCTTGAAATAAAATGATGGTACTTTGTGATCTAAAAATTCTTGATACCTTACAAGTAAAATACAAGTGTGATGTTACGAAAACAGGAAAGTTACTCCATCTGAAAAGAAGTACCTGCAATGGCAGACTAACTCCTCCAAAGAGCCTGACCTATTGCACTGGATTTTTTCTAAATTACTGTGAAAATGCTGATGGGATACAGTCAGTGGGAGGGGTTACTCATCTGGGAGAGCAGATGCTCCAAAGGTATTTGCCTGTGGAGCCTGCTCAGCCAACGTGCCCCTGTCAGGTCTGTGCCTGCTTGCCCTGGGGCTTACCGGCTCCAAACCCTTGGGCAGAAGGGAGATTTGGAGCTGTTTATCCCACTTGACCCTCCATCCAGATGACCTTCCATCATCTGGGGCCAGCTGATGCTAAGCAGTAAATTAAATTCAGTGGCATGCTGTCTCAGTTCTCAATGGTGTTTCAGTGTGAGCGTTGGAGTCCATAGAGCAGAGCTCATTACATGCTGCTACAGCAGCTGGAGCTGAGGGGAGTGTCAGGCTCATTACCTTTCATAATATGCCCACTGATGAAGCTAGGTGTGCTGTAGATGGATTTGTCAGAGGCCAGCACTTTTGTCTGGGGGTGAAGCATTGCGTTAATCTGACAGGCAAGACTCCGCATTATGCAAAAGGAATAATTCAACAGGAAACAGATGCATGTGGATAAAAAATTAGTCAATGTTTTTGCAACCTGCACCTCTGAGTGCAGCATCTGTAGCAGGAGAAAGAACATAGCCTCTCCTTCCTCATCTCTTTTCCTCAGCAAATCAAAGCTGATGGCAAGCAGTTTGCAAAGTTTGACTCCAGTTCAGTGAAATCGTTATGTGTTACTGAGGTTTTCAGCAATAATTTTGTTGGCTTTCTTGGTTTGCTCTGTGTACATCGTTGTCAAACCCAACAATTCAGAGATGATTTTGCTCCTGAACGTGCAATGTAATGCACCAAAACTTGTATTTGACTACTCTTCTTAGTATTCTAGCACGCATTTCCATGCAAAGTTAACCTTCCAACACCATTTTGTTTGGAATGTATTGCAGTATGTTTCAATAATCAATGTGCACTCACCTAATTTATTGTACTGCAGAAAAAAATGTCACACATGCCTGTAAGGGAAAGAAAATGGCAAAACTAGAGAATAAAACTGGTGGTGTCCAGGTCTCCTGGCTAAATAAGGCATGTCTCAAATCCACTCATTAAAATCTAGATCACTGGGGAAAAAGAACCTCAGATGTATAATGATTAAGTCAGAAGAACAGGGTCTTCAGGGAGTTCCTTGCTGGTTACTGTCCATACAGTACAGCAGTGGGCAGCTGAACCAGCAAATTCAAGAACAGCCCATTTGTTATTGTGGACTCTTTTCCTGGGAGCTTCCTTTCCTAAGATTTTTAAGGATAAGGAGATGTTTCTGAAATTCTGAGCTCATTATCACTGATTATTTATGGCCATTGGGTTAGTGATGGTGTACAATGTCTCTGCTAGAGGATTACAGAGGAGGAGGTGGGCTCAAGGGAGAGCACTGACATTGTACACCTTGTCCTTTCAGTGCCCCTTGATTCACATTTCACACATCCCTGTTAGAAGAAGTAGGCTGCTGTATCTTAGGTGAGAACCTTACACAGGCCCATTACTGAGGCACACAATTTTAATTTCCTGTTTTCTTAGAAAGGGAAACGGCAAGGATATCTGTGAGTGGTCTCAATTACAGCAGTAGCAGCTAGCAGGCATGCATTTAACAGTGGTGTTAATAAGGCACATGCTCCTGGTTGTGTCTCACAGAAGTAGTTGTTCAGTTCTTGTTTCTTTTCATGCTGTGGTGTCATCTGGCACAGCCAGATCCTTGTTTGGGTTATTTAATTGCTTCTTTGCCTGCCTTATGCAAACTACATTTGTAGCTGGGTCTGACGTGGGCTTTTGGGCACTCGGACCCATGACTGCATTGCATTTACTAAGCACTCTGTTCTCTCTGTAGGCAGTATTTCACATAGTCACCCAGTGACTTTATTCAGTTTGCTGGTCCTCAACGTTATTGTCGCTCTGCATCATTTACCAATACAATTTTCACAAACAAAATTAGTCATTGCAATGTAGGTGTATGGAAGCTGTCCCATTCTGGAAGGATTCATTAAAATTCCCATAATAGTCTCCTTGTCAGGAGTCTTGCCTGCTGTCTGGGAAGTATTTCAACAAGTCTGTCCTACTGTTGTGTTAATTAAACATTGTTCTATTTATAAATGCTCCATTGGTCAGTAGCAGTTCCCCACACAGAGAGGGGAATAGCGGTAACTTAAAGTGAAGTGCCAAGAAGACGGGATTTGGCCATGCAGACAAGCCAAGGGACAACCCAGACTGAGCAGAGTGCCTCTCATGGACCTGTCATTCTCTTCATCACCTGCCCCTATGCCTATAGTGGTGCTCTGACATGAAACTTTGGAGCAGGGGAGGAGAGAAGGAAGTTTGCTCACTGCTTTCTCCAGCAGCTGTTTTATTTCTGTTTGTCTGTACATCCTGATCTAACAGTGATTGCCACAGGGTGTTGTAGAAGCTGAAAATATATCTGGGTTCAGAAAGAGACCAGGCAGGTGAATGAAGGATAAAGCCATCATCCTCCTGTGCTTGTCTCACACTCCTGACAGTCTCCTCTACAAGCCACTTGCACGAACATGTCTCTTCTGACATATGCATTAACACAAGGAGACAGACCTGTGGGAGCCCCGGAGTGCTGCTGGCTGCTATGGGACAGTCTCCTGGGGCTGACCCTGCCTGGGTCTCAGGAGTATCTGCCCAGCATTGCTCTTTCTATGTGCTTTCATTTTGCTCGTCAGTAACCCTGCTCTGTGCTGATGTTCTGCCCAGCAGGACACGGCACAGCTGTTTGGTAGGGACCTCTTTCCCTTTTGTGATTTCTGTGACTTTCTGACACAGCATCTTGTACTGCATCCTGTGACACTGCAGGTCTATTCCATCTTCCTTTCTGCACATGTAGAGACAATTGCCAGCATTTTTACCCATCTTCTACCAGTTTCCTGGCCTTGGAGGCAGAAGTTGTCCACCATCCTCACCAGCAAGTCTCTAAGAGTCAGAAACCCAAACTTTCAATGAAGACCATGGGGATTTAGATTCAGGTAGGTAGTATCTGCAATTAGATGTTTCTGAAGGTTTTGTCTGTGCTTTCTTCTTGGTTGCTGGTCTCCTTCCAATCCACATTTGTTCTCCACGTATTGTGGTAGTGAGAGATGTGTCTGCACGAAGATGTTTGTAAATGGTCGTTTACCCTGGAAACTGCTGCAGCCCCAGATATAAGAAGCAGGAGGCCAAAGAGGTCAAGAAGAAGGAAGCAAAAAAATTGAGAGCAGAAAGCAGCGCTGCCAGGTTCATCCACAGACATACATCTCTCTAGAACTTTAACTGCTGCTAAATTACAACTTCAAATCATTGAACATGCAAAATTCGTGAGAACCACATGAAAATCTGGAGTTCATCTGAGAGGCAACACAGCCAGGAAGAGATGCAAGTGACACAGTTGAGCTTTTTTTTGATATGGTACTGTAAATGTCCTTCTAGCTCAGGGCTAATAGCTGGGCAGGCCCCCAGGATGTGCGTTAGATCTAAATGTGGTTTTCTATGAAAGTTAAAACAGGATGAAGCAAAGTGTGTCCCACTGCCTGTTTTTCAGATTTTTGGATTAACTGCTCCAAATGGAGTTTGTATGGCATGGAAGTACATATATGCAGATATTGCTTAGAAACTTCAAGTAAAAATCTTGGGTCTTTAAAGAACATCCTTTATCTGAAAGTCTCAAAGGGTGGTTGTTAATTACCAGTGACCCTTTTCTTGTAGACCAACCATCTGATATTATTATATTGTTCTATTTATTGTTTTACAGCTATTGCTGTCCCACAGTGACATAGTAGTGGATGTAGGCAGGACTGTAGGTTCTATCTCAGCTGGTTCTACCATCATTCGCTGCTGTATCCTCAGAGATGCAAAAGTGAAGATCTCTGATACAGAGAGACACTAAAGTATGGGCTTAAATGTAACCGACACTTAAGCAGGCAGGCTGGCTTCCTGCCTTGCTCAGGGAAAACCTCCATCACCCTCTTGCAGGTCCTAGACAAAGAAGGGTGGGGAAATTCTCTGTGCTGTTGCCCAGGCTGTGTTTGTCCTGGATGTGATGCAGGACTTTGCTCTCCTGTGCTGTCAGTCGGGTGCCTTTCAGGAGCACCATGTTCACTTCTACAAGTGCACACATGAATTATTGTTTACTCAATAACAAATCAAACAAATTCCCTCTCCTATTCAGAGCAAACCGCAAGGATAAAAGAGGGCTGACTTCCACTGTTATCAGCACCGATTAATGTCTTCCCTTCACTTGACTGTCTTTATTTCACATACAGGTGGCTTTTTTTTTTTTCCCTTTTTTCTTTTTTCTTTTTCATTTGAAAATGTCATCGCCACTTCATTAGCAATGCATTGTTACCTGAAAGTAAGAGCAAGCCTATCTTAGGCCATATGGCAGGGTTTTAATCTGCACTGTCACGGTATAATCCTGTCGAAATGGCTTCCCTTTTCAGTCAAAACTGCATTTCACACTTTACTAATATGGGGCTTTTCCTTTCCTGTTTCAGAGTAATATAGCCCTGCCAGTGCAGCAAGTGCAAATTAAAATAGCCCCAAGCTGTGACCAGCAGGAGGAGGGGAAAGTGAGCAAGAGAGTGGTGTGACTGGTGGGGAGGGAAGAGGACCCCATCCCAAAACTGGAATCTGTTCTCTTTCTGTGATCTGCTTCTGTGAAATTGGACCAAATGAGTTTGGGCTCCATTTCAGAAGACAATCCCCACCCCTATCGCAAAGGCTGGGATTATGCCACTGGGATTGGTTATAGAGGCCTTTGTGAATTTTACCTTTCCTTCCCCAGTGCTATTGGGAGTTCATAAAATCAGAAAGCAAGAAAGCTACATGTTGCTGCAAAGTGGGAGTGACCAACAGAAAACTTTGCAACTTAACTGCTGTAATTGTGTACAGGGTCTAAGAGAAGATGGAAGCACATGACCTGATGGGTGACATTTTTGAAGGAATTTTATGCTCAAGCAACTTCCAAGTAACATACAGATGTGCACTCAGATGTTTTAGGATACAAAACTGTCCCTTTCTGGGTAGTAGGTGAAATAAAAAAACTGCACTGAATCCTATTTGCAGTGGGATAAAAGGAAACATGGATTGTATGTCCCCCAGAAAAACAAGGCAGACTATTAATATTCATTGACTCATCCCAGACCACCTTGCACAAGAGTTTGGATCAGAGACTCCCTGAGCGTTGCCAGTTTTTCTCATGTTTTCCCAATGCTGCATATCCCCAGGCACCTCAGAGGAACTACTTATGGTCTGTGTTTAGCACTTGTGGATCTCAGGCCAAAGTGAACCGAGTCAGGACAAAATCATAGCCAGCAAGTCCATAGCTTCAGTCCATGATCAATGCCCTTAGTTTCCCTTCCCTGCACTTTTACCCATCTTTTCTGTCTGCAATTAGAATTAGGTAGCCAGATAGAGGGAGTAAAGGGATCTCTTGAAACTTCTCCCCTCTCCTGATTCCTTGTGTTTCCCCAGACAGAAGTGTCAGAGCCAGTGAAAGTCCCAGTGCCCAGTGGGGCTTCTCCTTTGCTTACATCCTTCTAGGGACACAGTTGGCTCCAAAGCCATCGGAAACACCTCCCTTCTCTGAAGGAGGGCAGCAAGTACCATGTTACCTGGATATACTGTGCTGCTCTGGGTGTGCAGGGCATGGAGGACTGGGGATCCTATCCCCAAGGTTAGAGTTTCTTCCCCGTGGAATATGTAGGAATCACACAGCTCTCTAACTATGGGCAAAGTCTGAGCTGTGTTGCTGTATCCCTTTAGAGATTTAACCCCCTAAACACCCCAGATGAGGTTTGAAGATACTCCTTCAGTCACCTTGTATTTTGCTGGAATTTCATTTTTTTAAAACACACACATGAATACTACAATACACAACAGTATACTGTTGGATACTCTCTCCCTGTCTTTACCATCCAGCAAAAGCCTGGCTATAGAAGCTGCACAGTGATGATGTGGTCCTTATCAGATATTAACATATATATGTATTTGCACTGAGACAACAAAGGCAACAAGGGCAAAAGAAAAGAACTATTTAAGTGATGGTCTGAGGTTTTGATTACAGTAAGAGAAGGACCAGAGCTCTGTTATTTAAGTAACTGGTAAAAATCTGTGCTTCGTCAAGGAAAGTCAGTCTGAATGTTCACTTACAGAAATGAACATCAGTGCAGGAAAAGCTTTAAATATGTTAGTGTCCTTGTCCAATAGGTATTTAATTAGGGAAAAGGACTCGACCATGTGGGTAGTGGGTCTGGCTACGTAAAGGTGTACATTTAAAACACATTTTCCTAAAAAAAACCAAAGAGTAAGATAGCTCTGGTGCTATACATGAGCACAGCTTCTCTGACATGAGGTGCTTCAGGGCAGTTGCAAGTCAGCCACACTGGACATCTGCACGGCCACAGACATGGAAACTTTAAAAGTGAGACTTTGGAGGAGAAAGAAAGCAAAAAGAGGTAACAACTCTGTGTGCTACTGTCTCACCAGGTACCTCATGTGCTTTGCAGGACTGTTGCAGGAAAAGGCTGAAGATGCAGAGAGACAGTGTGAGTATATGTATGTGATGGTCCTGAGAGAAAATATAATTCTGGAGCATGAAACAGAAGGATGAATATCAAGTGAGAACATCCAGCTGCAGGTCCTTTCCCCTTCTTTTTCCAGCTTTTGCATGAACTGCAAAGCCGAGGGGGACTGTTAACTGCCTGGGCCTGTCCATTTGTCTCTCTCTCTTTACTTCTCTGTCCCCAAACCCCCCTTCCTCTCCCTCCTGCAGCTCCGGAGGGTGGAGGTGCGATTCGCTATGCCCGTTTTTTATTTCCAGCACGCTTGACAGGCTGGGCGAGGAAGGCGTTAATGTTTTCTGACAGGCCCCCTCTAATTGTTGGAGCTTTTCTTCTCTGCCTTTTCTGTGAAATTCTGACTTAGGCGAGCAGCATAACAAAATGCTCTGGCATTGAAATGTGCGCTTGCACTACACTGGGCTCGGGGAAACAGCATTATTCATGAAGATTTTCAGCTGTTTTTGTCTTTTAACTAACCTTTGAGTTTGATCAGAGGCTAGCCGGGCTCCCTTTCTCAAAAGGCGGTCTTGGCAACCCGACAATGGAGCCAAACTGTTTTCCCTGTTAAAGAGATAACTATGCCGTTGAGTTGGTACATGAGGGAAATTAATCTTCAGGCGCATACAAATGATAGCTTTACCTCGGTCTGCAATCGCCTGCATGGGATTATTAATAGGACGGGGTAAGGAGCAGAAGAAATTCAGATTGTGGCAGGAGGGAACTAAAAAAAAAAAAAAATTCAACCCCAAACCCATCATCCTTTTTGATTGTATAAAGCCTGCGATTGATTCTTCACCACTTGCCTTTTGCAGCAGGAATTAGCCCCGCATTGTGCGGGCTTCCATGCTAAGAGCGAGCCCGCTTGGGAGCCAGAAGTTGCTGCGCGCTGGGACGAACCGGAGTGGCGGCCTGGGGGGGGGGGCGCTTCTTCCCGCTCCTCGCCTCTTGGAAAGGGGAGTGGGGAGACACAGAATCCCCCACACACTTCAAGCCGGGCTAATCCCTGAATGCACTGAGTAATAGGCGCTGCATTATGGATCGGCGCGCAGCGGCGAGCCAGGGCGTCCCGTGTGTGTGTGTGTGTCCCTCCCTGCCCGCCCTGCCGCGCCCGCCGCGCCTTGGGCAGGTGCCCGCTGTCCTCGCGTGCGGCCCGGGCAGCGCGGAGCGGAGCGGGGCGGGCGCGGAGCGGGCGGGCGGCAGCTGCGGAGGGCGAACGCCGCCCCCCGAGCCCGGCGGGGCCCCCGCCGCGCCGCCGCCGCCTGGAATAAAGGCTGAGGCATGACACGCGCGGGGACAGCGCTGCCCGCTGCCTGCCCGGCCCCGGCGCGCCCCCCCTACCCCCCCTTGTGCCCCTGCGAGCCCGCACACAAAAGGCAGGACCTGCGCCGAGGGGAGGGGTGGAAAGAAAAAGGAGAAAGGAATGGAGGGGGGCAAGGGGGGGGGGACGAACAAACAAATAAAGAAATTAAAAAAAAAAAAAGGAAAAAGAAAGGGAAAAAAAAAAGATTTTTAGAAGAGGGATAAAGCCACGGGCTCCCCCAGAGCCGGTGCTGGCGCCTCTCTCTCGGAGGAGGCTGAGAGAGGTGGGCTGGGGGCACTAGGAGGCTCTCCGGGGTGCGCACATCCTTTTCCGGGGGCAGGACCGGCGGCTCTTCCCCCTCCACTCTTACCTGCAAGGCAGGAGGTGGGGGCGGGAGCGGAGGTTCCGCGGGGTTGGCGCTGCTCCCGCGTGCGGAAAAAAGTTTGGGCAGAGGAGGGACCTGTGGGGAGGGGGCAGCGGCGCAGCAGGGATGGGGAGTGAGGAGAAACCCCACGCCGGCTCCCCCCCGGCTCCGAGGGCGCGGATCTCGTACCAGAGGCGGGGGCAGCGCTGCCCACCGCCCCGGCCCAGTGCAGCCGCCATGGGTACATCGCCATCGCAGCGCTACCCCATCGCTGCCCAAGGGTCTTGATTTGGGGGAGCAGTGCCGAGGGCACATACTCAGAGAGAAGCATTTGTTAACAGGGCACCTTTCCAGCACTACGCTGGTAGTACATGAATTAATAGGTAGTAAGTACATGAATTAATAAATCCGTGGCCCAGCAACCTTTATCTGCGCACACCCCCCTCTCCGCTTCTGTTCCCCCACCCCCCACCAAATCCTGAGTAGTTCTAAAACTTATACTGCGCCCAAAGAAGTCCCTGATTTATGGAGTTTACTAATGCTAACTGAATACTGTCTGTCAGGCAGCGCTGAAAGGCTCTCCGCGCTAATACAAGAAAAGGCTTTGTGTTGCTAAGCGATTAGAGCAGATGTAATGAGATTTACCCCAATCCTGCTTTGCCCTTTCCCTATCTTCAGTAAAATTGTGTGTGTGTGTTTTCTTTCTTTCTTTCTTTCTGGAGGGGGCTGAGGGGAAAAGGGAGGGAGGAGGTGGTGAATTTCTGAGCCTGTCTTATACATTGTAGCGAACAACAGCGTAACTTTGCCTTTAGTTTAATGAGTCTGGATATTTACTATTCAGAAGTGAGCAAAAAAGAACACCTGTCTACACAAGGAAGAGAAATTTCGCCTTTGTAACAGAATGAAACATTATCCTAATGTTATATTCATAGCTATAAATTACTCTCTACACTTTCTTTGCATACCTTATCTGTACACTTGCAAAAGTGGGTAAATAAAAAGGGAGATGCTGTAAAGGGAGAGCGGATGGCGGCATATAACGGTTATTATTTTCATAACTAAACATTAGTTCCACGAGCGGTTAAAACAAAGAGTGCTTGTGCTAAAGTAATGAGGGATTTCGTGACCCCAGCGTGTCCCGTCCCCTCCCGTCCCGTCCTTCCCTCCCCTCCCCCCCCGCGATTAAATCACGTATTGATCATTTCAGGGCGTGAGGGGAGGAGGGGAAGGGGCAAATGTGGGTATACTTTTAAAGCAATGCAGGAAGGACTATGCATTGATGTACACACGTGTCAATGTCCATGTGTGCATATGCATCTGTGCATATACATATATAGTCACAAATACACACACACACAGGGAAAATTCCGCGGTCCTCCACCAAAGTTTTTCCCTCTTCTTTTTTTAAAATAGCGCATCCCTCGCTACTCGACGGCGCATTTGTAGCGGAGCTGGCTAGATTATGTTTTTTTTAGCCCCGTACACCACACTGGCTCTCCCCGCTCTTTGTTGCCTTTTTTTTTTTTTTTTTTTTTTTTTTTTTTTTTTTTTGGTCAGATGCATGTTGCACTTTGCTTTCCGCTTGGCTTGGTGCACGCAAACTGAATTTGCAAGTGATGCAGGAGCCAGGCGAAAAGAAGGCGAATTCTGGTCACGTCCTTGCTAACTGACAACAAGCAGGCTAGCCAAAAAAAAAAAAAAAAAGCAGGGAATGGGGGGAAGAGTCCAATTCCTATTTGAGTCTTGGTAATTGGGTACTTTTACAGGCAGATCACGCTATCTGGGTAGAATAACAAGCTTAGAAAGACCAATGTCTCTAAGCTGCCACCCATTTCTACTACTTCATTTATTTATTTATTTATTTATTTTTATCTCCCTTCGCCTCTCGCTTCCCGTCTTCCCCGCGACGGTTTTATTTACCCAGCCACTATCTTTGCAGCGGCAACACAGCAGTCCGTGTTTCGGGTGGCGGCGGCTGTGCCATCCCCCGTGTTTTTCAGCCCCGTTGGGTCAGAGCTGCGGAGCAGGACAGGGTCACACCGCGGAAACGCGGGATGGAGCGCCCTCTTTTTTTAATACTTGGGCTTTTGGGGGAATTCTTTAATGTGCAATGATTTCAGGAAGGACAATGCAATCATTAATCATTCCCTCGCCTTTTGAATTCGATACACATTTGCAACACAGAAGGGCAAGAAAACAATGGTGATACCGCTAGATCTTTGCATATTTATATAGAGATAGATAAAGATATATGTTACATCCATCAGATACAAACACTTCATATGCAACTTAGCTCCAGTATAACATCAATTAACATTCTGTCCTTACATTCATCGTTGTCAATGGCAGAAAGAAAAAAATCGCATGCGGTAGGCAGCTGATAATTTTAATTAAAAAAAAGTTTTATTACGAAACTAGTTTGTATAAAACAGAGTTACACAGGACCTTTGTAAGTTTGTAATAAAACAGTAAGAAAAGGCAGTGATGCAGGGGGTTGGTTTGTTTGTTTGCTTGTGTGTTTTTGCCTTTTTTTTTTTTTGCATTTTTTTTTTTTTCAAAAGGCAGCATATAAAAACAAATGGCTACCGTTTTGCGTTTGGACAATAGCTGCATAAACTTTGTTCACTTTGAACATTGTTTAATAACATTATTAATACATTAACAAAGTTTCTATAAAGTAAGACACGTTGGTGCTAAAGTACATCTGGAGGAAATCCAAGTCCTTTACAAAACCACATACAAAAATGGCAGTTGTAAGGTAACGTCGACTACAAGTCTAAACATTAAGAGGTAATAAGCATTACATATTAAAAAAGTATCAAGATATACACATTTTAAACCATTTGTACAAAACCTCTATAAATCTCTCTCTCTCTCTTATGTACAAAAATAGCTTAATATATCCCCAACCGGGTTAGGATAGATACAAATAGATTTTCTTATCATAAAAAAATTCACAAAAAAAAAAAAAAAAAAAAGATTGGAAGCATTCTATGATGGAAACGAGAGGAAAAGCTTGGAGCGGAGGGGAGGAAGAGGTGCGGGGAGGTGGGGGATAGACGGGGCTCCAGGGACTTCTTTGAGTACAGCATAGCTTAACTTCAGCATCTCCACAAACATCGGGAAACTAACTTTGTCCACAGGTGATGAACGCCAGTCTCTGGAGGGCCGCAGCGGCGGCGAGGTGCGGGGGGGGGCCCGCCTTTCTGCTGGGGAGGAGGAGGAAGAAGAGCTCCTCCGCCGGCCGAGGAGCGTAGCGACCTTCCCGCGGCTCGGGGCTCCTCGGCCGGACACCCGCTCCGCCGGGGCGCTGTCCGTGGCAGTGCGACGGAGTGCAAAGGCCGGCCGGGCTCTGGGGCCGGGGGCGGCCACCCCGACCGCCCCCGCGGCGCGCAGCGTTGTGCCCGCCCGCCGAGAGACGTGCCCGCACCGCCCTCCGACGGCGGGGGAGCTGGAAACGCAACAGGTTCTTTTTCTGGGTGGATTTCTGTCTCTCTGTGTGCGATCTGTTTTTGTGTTGGGTTTGTTTTTTCTGCTTTTTGTTTTGTTTTGTTGTTTTTCCCTTTTGTAACTGTCCTGTAACAATAAAAGAGAGAGGAGATCAGAGCCGCGCCGAGACCAGCGCAGCACCGGGTCGCGGAGCCGCCCGTAAGTACCGGGAGACACGCGGCGCTCGCCCGCAGGGACACCCCGGCTGCGCCCCCGCCGCCCCGCGTCCGTCCGCCGCTTTCCCCCCGGCCCTTCGCGGGCGCGCACCCACCTGCCGCCGGGGTTCAGAACCAGCTTGTGAAGTCGAGTAGCTCCTGCTCCTCGGGGCTGAGCGGGTCGTAGGAGCCCTCGTCGGAGGAGTAGGAGGAGACGGGAGAGCCTGCCATGGAGTTCATGTCGTGGGAGTAGCTGGGCGAGATGGTGGGCGAGAGGACGCCGGCCTGGAAGGCGGCGCTGACGGCGTCATGCTCGTCGAGCAGCTGCTGCAGGGCGCGGATGTACTCGACGGCGGAGCGGAGCGTCTCCACCTTGCTCATCTTCTTGTTGGCGGCGCCGTTCGGGACGTGCTCCCGCAGCGTGGCGAAGCCCAGGTTCACCAGCTTCACGCGGTTGCGCTCCCGCTCGTTGCGCCGCGCCACGGCCGCGGGCTGCTGCTGCGGCAGGCTGTACCCGAACCCGCTGAAGTTGAGCCGCCTCTTGCAGCGCATCAGCTCCGGCGAGGCCGACCGCTGCCGCTTGGCCGCCCGCGGGGCCGAAGGCTTGCCGCCCGGGGAGGGCTGTCCGCCCGCCGGGCTGAGCTGCGGCGGCGGCGCCCCCGGCGGCGGCCCCGGAGGAGCGGCAGCGGCGGCGGCGGCCACCGCGGCGGCGAAGAAGCACGCCGGCTGTAGGAAGGGCGGCTGCCCGGCGGCGCTGGACATCCTGGCGGGGCTGCCGCTGGCCATGGGCGCGGGGGCGTCCTCTGCGAGGCGGGGGCGCCCGAGCGGCGGCCGGTCCCCGTCTCACCACCACCAAAAAAAAAAAAAAGAAAAAAAAAATCGAAAATAGGAAAAGGAAAAAAATTTGCGACGTTCACTTAAAGGGGACAAAAAAAAAAAAAAAAAAAAGAAAGATCAAGGCGACGGACGAACGGCAGGGGAAAGGGACTGCGGCGACCGAGGGGAGCGGGGTTCGGAGCCGGGCGGCCGGCGGGGACGGCGGGCGGCTCTGCCCGCCCCCCTCCCTTTCGCCCTCCGTGCGGCGGCCGCGGGGAGGCTCGTGGCGCTCGCGTGTGCGCAGGCTGCTTTGCAAAGCCCCTTTTGCAAAAAAGTGGCTGAGGATTGTGTCTCTTATAAGGGGCGGACGGGGCTCACCCCCCCACCCCCCTACACACACACACATACACACACATACACACACGCACGCACGCAGCCTCCCCCCGCCGCCCCCCGCGCTCGCACACACGCACACCCTGCACCTTGCGCCTTCCACGCTCCCCGGCTTTGCCGGCCGCGAGCCGCGGAGCGCCGCCGCCTTCCCAGCGCGGGGGGAGCTCGGGGTAGGGGCGTGGGGGGGCGCGCACGAACACACACACGTACACACACACACATAGACACAGACGTGGACACACACACACATACACACACCCACACACACCCCGCACAGCCCCCCTCCCCGGCGCCCCCGCCGCACACGCGCTGGCCGCGGCGCGGCCCCGCCTCCCCCCGCCGCCCCCGGGGCCGCTCCCCCGCCCCCGCCCCCGCCCCGCCGCTCGCGGTTTGTTGTTGCAAGTGCGTGCGCCCGGCGCGTGCCGCGCTCCCGGCCCTGAGCAAACACCCGCCGGGGCGCCGCGCGGGGCGGGAGGCGGCGCGCGCGGGCCGCCGGCGGGGGAGGGAATGTGTGCGGGAGAACGGGAGAGCGGGGAGCCCTGCTCGGGAACGGGGGCGAGCGCCGTTCACTGCCGTGCCCCACCGCTCCCCGCGAAGACGGGGGGCGAGCCGGAGCGCTGCTACGGCGGGATGAGGGAGAGGGAAAGGGGTGGCTCCCGGAGCAGCCGGGGGTGCGGGCGGTATTGGGATGTGCGGGGCATCCTCTGCGCCGGCTGTCGTCGGGGCGCTGTCGGGCTGGGGCCACCTTAGAGGCACCTGCCGGGGTTTGGAGGGGAGGGAGAGCCGCGGTGCGGGAACAGTAGGCGCGGAGGCGGCCCGTGGCGTGGGCATGCAGGCCGGTGCGTGCCCACCGGAGAAGCGGCCCTGCCATTCTTGGGACGACTGCAAAGAGAAACTTTGCGTGCGGGACCACGGAAGGGCGGTTTTCCCTTTTCCTTGGGGAGCACCGGGACTTCTCGTATCGCTCCCCCGGCTCACCAGCCGCTCCCAGCCCGAGTGTTTGCGACCCGCCGCCCGGGAGCTGTCGTCCCCCCGCTTCCAGCGGCCGGAGCCGCGTGTGCCCGGCACCGCACACGCCCCGTGGACGGGCTGATGGCTCTATTAGCCAGCAACAACGGCGGGTGAGCCGGTGTGGGTGTTAGGAGGAGGACGGCTCAGAGCAGAGCAGAGCAGGGCAGAGCAGGCTTTTCGGGACAAGTCACCTCGAATTACCCCTCTGGAATGCTGAGTACCACGGGGCGAGCCTGTCTGGAGAGAAAGAACAAACCCCTCTTGGGCGCGTCCCAAGTGGATGGTCCTTGCCAAGGTCCGGCACGGGAGGGAGGTGGTTTGTTTCATAGGGCAGCATAAAGTGTGGGTATGCTGGGCAAAGCAAGGAAGTGTGAAGTCAGGTCACCCTTCACTGCCAGATCCCATTCCCAGGCCATGGTCTGCTTGCTGGCACTGAGGAACTCACTGAGCCCCAGCCCGTCCCCTGGCACCCTGCAAAGTGGAAGCAGGTCCAAGCAGGCAACGTCATTTGCTGGGGAGTCAGAATGGACTTGGCCTATGCAGGGGACATTATCCCTGCTCCCAGGTGAACTCTCAGTTGTGGCTCAAATGTGGAAAAGGGACAGATGTGGAAAAGCAGGTCTGAGGGGCTGAGAGCTTGAGGCTGGCAGGTCTTGGGGGTCACAGTGACCCTGGGAACTGCAGGAGTATAGGCAGCCTGGAAGATGTGGTGAGGCTCAGCACTGAGGCATGCTGGTGGACCTGCTCTTGGCACGAGCATGGCCTTCTCTCACTGCCCTCCTGCCTTTCCAAGTATTTCTGGAAGCTTTAACATGTTTTCTGCCTTCAGCTCTGTCTCATCTCCACTTCTCTCTGTACCTTTCCATTCTGTAAACTCAGACGTGTGTGCTCTCTAACGCAGTAATAAGAGCAGAGCCATGGTATGACAGTCTCACCACGGGTAACACTTATGGCTCTAGGAAATCCCTGATACAGGGGTTTAAGCCTTGGCGCTCACGCCAGCTCTAAAGTGTGGAAGGAGGAGACCTCCACAGTCCATGTTCAGGTTTCAGTGGAAATGAGTGCAAAAGTAAGCCCTGCTCTGCTGCTGACCTCAATTGCAGCAGCCTGGAGCTGTAGAAATCACTTCTCATCTGCCACTGGATCCCTGACCCTGGTTTTGCACATGAGTTTAAACAGTAATGCACATAAGTTTAAGCAGCAACATTTTACAGGAAAACCTTAATGTGCACCTGTTAGCTAGTATTTTAGTAATTTTTAACATGGCAGCTTTTAATGCACGTGTGATGAGAAAGGTGAAGTAGTTCCATATGGTCTAACCTCTGACTCACTTATGTCAGGGCGCTCTTCACTGGCCACTGAGTTTGACTTTTAGCCTACTGTCTAACTCCATGTGAAACTTTTAGAATTATTTTATTGTCTCTTAGGCAGGACAGCCAAATCTAAGCAGGATAAAATGTTTGTTTTTATTTTCTGTTTAGGAAGCTCTCCCTCTTCAGTTCCAAGTCTTCTGAATGGTTTGTTCAACATCCCTTGTCTGACGTCAGAACTGTCTTCGCTGGAAATAGCTGTTGCATCACTGGCTCCATGTTGTGACTTTGCGAAGTGGTAACAGAAATATCAAAATAATTGCAGCCCTGTAAACTATATATATATATTTAAGCCACATAATTATTCTGGAGCAACCCACTTCCAGAAGTGGTGTGGAAACACCACATAGGGACATTCCTGCCCTTTTCCCCTGAAATGGCATAATGAGAGTGGAGTTTCTGGGTCTCTCCTTCTCTAGTCTCAGAGGGCTCTTGAAAAGGGAAAACCCACGAGTTCCAGAGGTCATGAAGTGTAACTCTCATGTAATTTTGCCTGTGTGGTCCTGTACCTTCTTGGTTACCCCAGCTCCAGGTATATTTGTGTGCGTGTAAGGATGTGGGGCAGAGCCTTTTCCTCCCTTGGCTCAGCACGGTTCTTTTCCATCCACTGCCGCCAGGGAACAAACTCACCCCTCGTGTTGTCTGAGGTGATGCCAATCTTGCCAGCTCTCCTGTCTACTCACAGTGCAGACTAAGGGGTCTAGGGCTGCCAGATTTGGAGATAATAAATATTGTTTCAAGGTCCCCTGCCTCCATCCACTCCTATGCACAGTCCTGCACCTGCACTTTGAAATTCTTAATTCTAACATAATGATAAATAGCCCTTCCCCTTTTCATTGGGCTTTTTGTCTCTTTTTTTTTTGTTATAATTATTTTTTTTAATCTTGAACTGTCATTATTTTGTAGTGACTTTTGTGTGTACCTAAATGGTAGCCACACTCATGAAGTCTTTTGAAGTCCTTGCCTTTTTTTTTTTTTTAAAAAAAAAAAAACAACTTTGGTATGCCTTTTTTTTTTTTTTTTTTAAAAAAAAAAACTTTGGGATGCCTTTTTTTTTTTTTTTTTCTCCTCTTTTTTTTTTTTTTTTTTTTTTAAAGGCCATTTACGTTATGATTAAATGCTGTCTTGGAAAAGCAGAACGAAAGTCGTTAATCTATATAGATCTTCAAAGAATCGATACATTCGGGACTTCTGTAGGATTTGTTACACTCCATTTTGTTACAGTAGGCAGCTCGTCTGGATTTGGGCACATGTGTTTCTCTCCCTCCCCTCGCCCTCCCCCTCCCCTTTCCAGCTTCCCCCCCAAGAGTGAAAATAAAGTAAAAGGTCTTTCATGGTAAACAAAACCAGCTTATTCTCCACATAGAACACATGAATAGCTGGAAAAAAAACTTACAATAAATGGTGCATTTTTTTCTCTGCTGGGTATAGCATTCAAGATCAGTCCAGTATTCAAGAAGCAGTCCATTTTTTGCTCAGCAAGAGAGTTTAGAAAAGAAGCGTGGGGTCTATTCAAGGATCTTTTCCCCCTTCACAATTGCTGGGCTTTATGAAACCTATCTTCCATGCCTTGTCAGAGTATTTCTGGGGACCAATTAGTGCTTTGTTGCAAGGCTTCTTTGCTGAATCTTTGAGCAGCAAGAAAAAGCTCTCTTGAGTCTCCCCTTATTTTGACTATTTCAGTCATTACTCAGTGTAATAATTAATATGACAACTGGACGCTGAAGTTTGTATAGAAACACCTCGGCTGCAGGAGAGAGCGTGCAGTGGGTGGTAACAAGCTACAGATCAGACCGAGAAGCCACACACACAAGGAAAGGGAAAAAAAAGGAGGGAGAGAGAATAATGAATGAAAAGAAAGAGAGAAAGAATAAAGATAAATAAATAGTTGGTGCAGCCCGAAGAAACATAATACAGACTTGTAAGGAAAAAAAAAAAGACACTTAGAAGGGGCGGGGGGTGGGGGGAAGGAAGGACGACCCCAGCGAGGTAAACTTATTTTGAAACAGTGTTCATGTGAATATAATTTTCAAAACTTTGCTACTTTCAGAAATCAGGAAAATTATTTTCTCCTGGCAGTTTTTCCTTCGAGTAAGTAATTTTCAAGGAGCATCTGTTTACACTTTTACGTACTTGATAAAGTTTAATGCCTCTTCCTAAGCATCACCTTATGGAAAGAAGAACTTTGAGCATTAAACCGTATTTGTGAGTAATTGTTGCCCATCCTGCCCAGGGTGGAGGAAGGCTGGTTCTTGGGGTAGCAAGATGTTCGAGTTTTCTTGGCATTGTATCATCTATAAGAGGAATAAAGCCTGTGCTCCAATGAAGAATTAAAAATGACGTTTGACCAGGGACACTGCTGAATTCTCTTCGAAAGGCGTCTTGGGATGAACACTCATCACTTTGCAGACATTTCTTGGGCTGCCAATTAGGGCATAATAAATAATTAGAGGTTTTAAGCATATTAGATACAGCTCATGCTAATGAGCTACATCAGGTCTTGTGCTAACCTGAAGTGACAGTTTGCATATAGGGCTAAAAAAAAAAAAAAAAAAAAAAAGGGCACTATCCTCCGAGGCAGCTTTCCCCCCGCGCAGCCCGGGCACGGTCGTCTCTCCGCAGCTTCCGCGGGTCCCGCTGCCTCCCGGCCCCCCCCGCCCTCCGCGCCCGCGGAGCGGAGCCCTTCGCCCGCCGGCCCCGCCGGGTGGTCCCATTGTGCGGCCACGAGTCCCGCGTCCGTCACAGCCCCGGGGGATAAATCACACCGGGCTGCCCCCCCGCGCCTTCCCCCTGCGCCACTTCTTGGAGACCTAAATTTTGGGCCCTGGGAGGGGGGGGGGGTGTGGGGTGTTTGTTCCCGGCACCTCCGAGGCGGCTGTCCCCTGTCGGGGGTGGGAGAGGGTTTGGGTGATGCCTGCCGCAGCCTGGGAGGTGGATCCCCCCTGTTCCCCGGGGAGCGCAGGAGCGGGGACAGCCGAGGTCCCCACGCTGTCGCCAGCGGTCTTTGCCGTGAGGACACAGTGCCACCTCCCGGCCACTCGCGCCCCGGAGGGAAGGAGCCCGGGGAAATCCTCCGGGGAGGGGATAGATGGGGTGCATCCAAAAAGCATCAAGGTTTTGGGCAGCCCGGCTCTGTAATGAGAACGGTTATGGCCGGGCGGGTTTGCAACCATGGTGCAGACTGGGGTATGAGGACATTCAGCCTGTCTGGGGAGCAAAGGAGAGCTGCAGCACCCCGAGACCCCTGGTAAACGCACACACGATGTCGAAAAGGGGAACTGCCCTCTGCCATGCTCACACACAAATCTCCTGAGATACTCACGGATTCCTAATTTGGGGATGTTCCATGAGCTTCTGCTTTCACTAGAAAATCTCCCCTCCCCCTCTTTCCCATTGCTCCCTCACATCGATTGGGACATTCTGAACCAACAGGGAAAAGAAAGAACGTGTCCTTGCACAGGAAGGGACACCCCTGCCCAGATAAGAAGACTCACAGATCTAGGGAAGCCACCACTCCGCAAATACTGGCTAAAGGCAAGGGCAGGAAAGAGCAGTCTGAAAAGCAGCCAAAGTCCGTGGCCCTTTGAACTTGCATTGTGCTGGCCAGGGGAACCTGCCAATTTTCAGTGCAAAGAGCCCTGTTAGGCTGAGCAGCACAGCCAGGAACGGATGCATGTGGTGTGTGGGAGTGTGTGTGTGTGCGCGCACACCCAAAGAAAGTGTGTGTTTCCGAGGGAGAAAGTGTGTTTTTAGGTGAAAGCAGTGTGGGACATCAGTGCATAGCTGCATATGTTTGAAAGGAGTGGGGTTGCATGGTGCTGCAGCAAGAGCCTAGAGCAGGATTAGTAGACTCAAAGCTCAGGTGCTCACACAGGGGCCACCGCAACTTGAAACCCAAGTGGGAATTCACAGTTAGTAATGCCACTGCAGGGGGATGAACCTGTGCTTGGTGTGCTGAACTAGTATTTCAAAGATGACAGGGAAGCTCTAGCAGTTTGGACTCTGAAGTGGTCCAAGGCAACCAATTCTGATGCAATTACATGTAACAGCACTGGGCATAGACTCCCACACCCCTACACACACCACTTTGCTCAGAAAGAAGAGAATTTGGGAATTCCTGCTGGCAAGCAGGAGCTTTGCTTCCCCTAGCCAGTCCCTTTTGCTACCAGGCAGCCTCTGATAGTTCAGACTGATTAAACAGTGAACTCGTGGCAGTGCACTGGTGATACTGTTATGTCTATGTACCAAAAGGGGCAAAGATTGCAACATATGTAGAAAAAGCAGGGAGTAGAAGGAGGCAAAATAAATAATTACGATGAGTTGGGAGGACCAGTATTTTGCATACCTGATATATTGGGACATTCTTTTCCTTGCCATTATCATCAGGTAGAGTGAACATACATAAGAAAAAGAAGGAGGAAAAAAGGAAATATGAAAGGCCAAAGCATATAAAAAGCTACAGAGAAGTAAAACAGATCAAAAATTAGTGAAAAGAGAAGGAATAAAGAAATAGGAAGGCACAAACTAATGACAGAAAGAATAGTTTATGATTTTGGATGCCACAGTTACTTTGGCCAGCCAAAGGACATGCATTTGTTTTTTTTTAAATCTCACTGAAAAATAAACCAAGTAGGAACCTTTCTCAGGGTGGGCTTCAGTGTTCCGATCATGGGTAAGACTATGCCTCAAGCTGCACAAACACAGGACACAAAATACTGACTATTGTAGTGAATTTACTGTGTGAGTAGTTAAAAACCAGTAGTTTTTATACTGCTGGCAATTATTTAGGATAGCTTCCCTTTCCTCTACTGCTCCGTCTTTCCTTGTCACCCTCCTGCTTCCACAATGCCAGCAGGGCCCAATGTGTTACATGTGCATCATGTGACATTACTAACATTTTCTGAAATAATTTATGTTCCCCACCCTGTCCCCCCCTTGTTGCTTTCCATGGCTGACACTACATACAAGAGTATATACATCTTCTACATCCTCCTGCCCTAGAGCTCTGACCTACTCTTTCCTTTTTCTTTTCTTCCTTTACCTTATTCCCTTTCTCCGTGTTCAGGCTCATATCCCAGTGTGAGGTTCATGCGGCTAAATCCTATCTCATGCTTCCCTTACACTGGGTGTCTCTTTCTAGTGTCTGATGAGTGGAGTGATGTCCCCTGCTCTTTGGCCTCTTGGAAGCACCTCAAAAGGCCCTATTAAAGGACAAGTCCCTCAGCTGCTGTTCTGTGGCAGAGCCTAATGTGCCTGGTGTTTGACATCCAGCAAGCAGGTCCTGGAGAACATCTGATGTCTGTTCAAGTAGAGAGATCTCCAGTGGGAAGCCCACCTGAGGCTGAACACACACTCTGCAGTGGGAATGGATGGGCAGGAGGCTGAACCGAAAACGATGTGTTGACATGAAGAAATGAAAACAGCTGATGTTGATCAGCAGAAGGAAGACTGTTAATTCAGAGCATGCTGCTCATCCACTTTGGGTGCAGATAGAAACAATATGCTGGAGAGCTGCTGTGCGCAGGCGTGGGACTCACAAGGGATGGCCGGCGTGGAGCGGCTTGTTCGTGTGCCAGGGGTGGGTGGGGTGGGCGTGCAGGGAGAACGCCCCCTTGGCATGCTGTCCAGGGGAGGGAGCTGGGGAAGGGGAGGGAGGGGATGGCTTTGCCTTGCTTGCTCCACTTTAAATACCTTTGCACAGAGTTCTGTCCACTGGACTTAGGTCAGAAAGCTTCACCTGCTGCAGCAAAGGGACCTCCCTGTGTGGGCATCGCTGCCTCTGCAACATGGACTCACAGCACTGCAAAATGAATGGCGACCCTTTCCAGGTAGGTGATGGAGTCTGTGTGTCTGCTTTTTGCAGAGGGGTGCCTGTTTGCCTCAATCCTGTTTGCAAATCTTGTCCCCCATTCTTGGAGAGACAGTTTGACCCCCAAGATGGGAGAATTTGACATGGCCTGTTTTGATGCTTTATGGTGTCTGGTTGCCACTGTGCTCTCTTTGGGCAGTCCCTCATCCTTGTATGTTGTTAATTGTGCTCACAAAAGTGCAGTAAGAATGCAAATAAACATTGCAACATTATCCTTGCATACATGGAAAAGAGAATAAGGAGCAGAAAAGACCAGCAGTTATTAGAAGTATTAAACCTGTGTGTTGAAAGAAAGCTGTCTTCTTCTATTAAAGGAAAACAGATGAAGTTTTATGTCTTCTAGTAGAGCTATTTGTTAAATTTTGGGACTTTGATGTCCCCCTCTTTAATGTTTACTGACTGACTTTGAACTCTTTGTTTTAGGAAATACAGGAAAGTCCTGGAGCCCATGCCCTTCAATTACAGAAACTAATGTTACTGCAGGGACAAGTGACGTAACCCAAGGCCATCATGGTTAATTATTAGGACCACATTCTGCACGTATGTGTCCTGTGCAGCGCTTCTGAAGCCAAAGTGTACAAGATGTGCAAAAAAGGGCTTCAATTTATACAAACCTTTTTAAGAGCTGCCAAGGAAGCCTGTTTTCCTACTGCTTTTTGGGTGCTGAGGCTGAACTCCTGCAACAATTCTATAGGGTCTCACCTTGCTACTTATCCAAGTTGTGTAATTGCTTGGTTCCAGTGACATCTGTGGGAGATCAGCATCTAAATGCCTTAAGAAATCTGACTTGGAAATTAGTTCCATTTTCAGAAGTAACTTAGGAACTTAGGAATCTTATTTAATTTGAAATATTTTTCACTCTTTTCCCCTACAATTTTGTATATCTAGTAAGTCTGGACTTACACAGAGGCTAAAAATTTTGTATCTATGAAATTGAAAGAAAAACTTTCCCTGGCTTTAACAGTGTTGGAATTCACTCTGAAGGGCTTTATCTAAACATCTCATAAATGGATTAGAAGGCTGACAAGATTATCTTTTTGAGCCCCAATACTGCCACAGGTGTCAAAACGGCAATATCAATCTATATGCAAAGTGGTTAATTAAAAATGAAGATTTGCATGGTGCTCAGGTAAACCCATCCTTGCATCTACACATCACTTATCTTTGAGATTGTACTGGGTCCAGGAATGGTTGTTCATGCTCATCAAATGATTCTTATTTTACTTCCTGGAAAAAAAAAAAAATCTAGAAGAAAATTAGAACTTAATTTATTCCGCACTACATTTGCTTATGTGTTGTTTGATATTGTCCTCAGTGTGTATTGATGGACATTGCCTCCATATATATTGATAAGAACTGAGTACCAGGAAAACAATCATTTCAGTCTTCTTTCCCTTTGTCACCTCTATGGACAGACTCAGGTCTGAACTGATACTCATAAAAAGACCTTCCAGTGAACTGAGTGCATATGCACATGTGAGAGAAACTAAGCAAGTACGATGCTGTTTACAGTGTTGGTGCCTACTGCCACGGCAGTGTGTCTTACTTTTAAGCACCAATATAAATCAATTTACAAGAGTGGGAAAATGACTGGGGGCAGATTGAAAGCAGCTGATCTCAACACACCAAGTGAGATTGGAAAGATTTTTTAAGGCATTTTTGTGTATTCTTATTATATAAAGAGATCAATTACCATCAGAATTACCTTGCAGGACTTAAACCTCACATTACTGAAAGTGTCCAAACCACAAATTCTTTATTTGACATGCAAATTCAAGTCAATCTGTCATTATGAGTTGGTTCTCACAGCATGACCTGGCAAGAATATTTTGAATATATACTGCATGTCTTTTTTAAAAGAGTTTCACTTCAGACCATAAAAACCAAATTCTTGATCCACTGGGCAGACACTAGTGTAGCACAGTTTTGGCTTTGCTGCATGAAAACAGAAGGACAAAGCAATGCATGGACAATATTTGAGATGACAGTTTTGGTTACACTATCACAAAATTTCTGTACTACAGATATTTGGTTTGACTTTTGCCAGACTCCTGTCATTGTTTTCCCTTGTAGTAGCTTGAGGTGTAAATGGGTTTCATTAGCCAGCTGACACACCACTTTCAGCTGCTTTTCCTCTTGGTCCTCACCATGTAAGAGCTGGGCTGACTCCCTGGCTGGGTAAGGACCCAGGAGACACAGAGAAGCTGTGATAAGTGTCACAACTGAACAGATGGAAATCTTCCTTCCAGTGCATAAAGGCAGTACTTCTACTATAGTTCCCAACTGAAGTTCCCCATAAAGGTAAAAAACTTTTGGAAAACCTTTGCAGCCTCTGGAAATGCAGCCAGATAGAAAAATGTGTTGCCAGTCTCTGGAAATAAAATCTCAGGTTAGCAGCAGCCTTGGAGGCAGCCTTGGAGACAGCTTGAAGAATCAGCAATTATTTACTTTACAAAAGAAGGCAGTTCTTCATAGCTCTGGAAATGTACTCCCACCAAGAACTTTATGGCTTCAGGGTGACTGGATTTGCCTATTAATTTGTCTTCTACAAAGGCTATTTTTTCTGAGGACAATATTTGAGAACTGAGACTCTGTATACTCTGATTTATATGTTCAGTTAAGCAATAGCTTAACACAGGACAGGCTATGACTGAAAATATGGATCTTCATAAAGTAAAATTAATTGGGTACCTTGAATCAAGTTTTGGCCTAGGACTTGTTACGCCAAGACCCATCTGTGTTGCAGATGGCTGGTGTGATCTTTGAAACACCAATCAGAGGCAATTTGCCCAAGGCCAGTAGAAGTTAAAAAGAAATGAAACAAACCAGCGAATAAGACGTTAATGTGACTCCCAAAAGTTTGTGATGGTTATGCATCGAATTTACTCAGACATCAAAAAATTAATTGATTCTTGACATCTCAGCAGGCCATGTCAAGTACCCAGATAGTTTTGAAAATCTGGCTCCACTCCAGGACTCAGTTTCCTATTTCTTAAGTGATGAAATAGCTCTTCCCTGCTTAACAGGGCTTCTGTGAAAAGAAACACATGTACTGAGGCATGCAAAGACATCCTAGTAATGAGAACCATGAAAACAGTTAAAATAAACATTCTTCTTTCTTGAGAACACTGGAAAATGCCTTTTTGGAATTTGCAGAGCAGAAAATCAATAAGAGAAATAGAACAAACATAAACAAAAACACATCTTGACCTAACTGAATCTTTACTGACTGTGGGATTTAGGGAAGATCTAAATGTCAGCTCCAACATTTTTTCCTTTTTTGTTTTTTTTTTTACTTTCTTCGTTTGATGTCGTTATTCTGTTTTTAAATCACCTTCCATATAATTCTTGTGAATATGTCCTCTCTCCTGGGGATACCTGGAAGGTACAAGGAGGAATGAAATGAGTCACAGATCATGATCTGCACCTCTGCACAGAGCTCATCTACATTACTTTGCTTAATCCTGAGTGTTAATGAAAAGAAAGCCAGAGGGAAGGACTTCGCACTGTAGCTGAAACCAAAGTGCAGTAATGTTTCCAGTCCTCCCTGAGCTTGATATACCTGACAGGTGAAGCCAGGCAGAGATGATATTGGGTTATTTTCATGTCCTTTTTAACTGCCTTGCTCCCATAAGGACCCAAGTTTGAGAGAAGGGATTTGTGTCTCTACCATCATGAATTGGAGCAGCCCCAGAGCTGCTCTACTTCTGGCATCAAGTTGCCTTGATTCCCACTTAAAGCTATTGTATACCCTCTTTATATTGCTTAAGCCAGTGCAAAAGGGAAATGGAGAAATGTAAAACTGACTTCCAGCGTAAACCTTTTTAGTTTGCATGTTTTCTTTTCTGTCCTTTCAGGAATCTATGTACATCGAAGAGTCCCAAAACAAAAATGGTGTGATTTCTTTGATTTTCTCTCTGAAAGAAGAAGTTGGGGCATTGGCTAAAGTCCTGCGCACATTTGAGGTAAATATTTTCCTTCAGGAAACCCGACCGGGTCTTTACAGTTTTGTATTGCAGTAACATTTTTTCAAGGTATTTGAGATCACATTTGTTATTCTATTTCATTGCCATTATGGGGGAAAGCAGCATGCATTTCTCTTCTGGGCTTAAAATCCCTTAAAGTCTTGGAGCAGAAGTAGCCTTTTTAAGTTAAAATTTGATTCCAGACTTTTAAATTGAAACCTCTACCTTTGGCGTGAGAGTGGAAAAAATGCATTTTTTCACTGAAGAAGGAAATATTCCACTGTAACTGTTTGAGTAAGAGGTAGGAGTGAATTGAGCCATGACCTAAGATTGACTTATAACCAAATCATTTGCCTTATAACTTGTAAGGCAAATATAAACATGCATGTGAGCCATGTGACTCATACTGCACGTTGCATGAAGCATTTCTACTGGGGGCAGCTATTGTCCTCTTGGCTCTTGTCCATCTCAGTACATCTGATATAAATAAACCCACCACCTCCCACTTGTGAGAAGTACCTGTACTTCGACAGAGTGAGGAGAGGCTACCTGCAAAATAGCATCAAAATTACAGCACTTTGTTTACACCAAAGAGATGTAACTTGTACTGACTGATTTGGGAAGCTTTTTGGGGAAACAAGAAGCCATTTACCTTTCAGGACATTGTGTGCCTATTTATTCTTGTAGAAATATTTCCCAGATGTCATGAATGCTGTTTAAAAAGCACGAAATCCCTGCAATTCACGATGGTTGTGTTGCAGTACACACAGCTGTGTACTCTGTGCTCCCAAGCAAATACACTGTTATATTGGTTTAAGAAGGTGTGGCTTGCTTATTTTCCATTCATAAACTGAATTTACTAGGAAATTAAAAGTTTGTGTGTTATTGGTATAAAGGAAAAATAATTATGAGTTATAGGACATACTTGATTCATTAGAATGAAAGGAAATTCACACCAGTGACAGCAGAGCAAGTCTAAGTCTGCAAATTGACAACTGTAATACAATCCTTCAAAATGTCTGTATGTCAGTGACGTGAACATCTGTAAGTGAATTAAGGAGACTGTTGATATTCTCTTATTAAAGGCATTACTGTCTAATAACCAAATTGCTGTCAGTTCTAGAGAAAAATATGTAGGAGAGCTAGTACAGAAAAGAGAGAAGTAGCCAGTTCTTGGATGTGACTTCTCTTGCCCCAAAGCAGATACCTAAACTAGACCGTCTGAGTCATGTTTTTTTCTCAGTGACCCTGATGGCAACTGAGGAGTTGGGAGTCAGCTAAAGATGTCTGCACCATTGGCTGGGGTGGTTTTCCATCCCAATGAAGCTAACTCTTTCTGTGCTAACTTTTAGTCTCCTCCAGAACCAGGGATTGACAAGAGACCTGTGCATAGGTGCTGTCATATCAGTTTTACAGGCTGTTGGCAATACAGTGTGGAAGTGGATGTGGGGCTGGGAGAAAGGGATTTAATGGTGCAAGCCTGACTTGCTGCTTCAGCTCCTCAGGGCTGTTGTTAGAGAATTCCTGTATAAACCAGAGCAGCTCTCGGGCTGTTCTTAGTTCAAAGAACCTCACCCTCTGCACAGTGATGTAAGACATACACATGCACAGGGTAACCTCCTCTCTTTTCCACCTGGGCCATAACTATGGGACCTCAGAGACACAGACTTTGTGCTCAGTGAGATCCACAGCAGAGACAGGAAAAGTGGTAATATGCAGATGAAGAGTGGGAACAAGGAGGAAGAGCTTGAGAGAATTTTTTTCCTCTTGTACTCCTTCACTGCTTCGTAACATCAGTTGTGAGATGCTATGGGAGTTAGTTCAGACTCTCTGTTGGTGGGCTCCTCCGGGCAGGGAAATACCTAGCCTTGTCCCCAGGCTTCTGTCACCAGCTTGTTACTGGCCTGAGGAAATGCAATGGGTTTGTCCCAGGGGGACATCACAGGGAGATGTGAGGATGGCTGTACTGTCTGTCACTGCTTCATGCAACCACATGAAGTAAGAAACAAGGAAAAATTATTTGTATTATTATAAATTATTTGTATTATTATAAATTCTTTCCACTTTTTTCTCATGTTTACTCTTAATTCATATTCTCTTTTATGCATTTCAGAGTTAGGTCAATGCACAATGTCCAAAAAGGGCAAACAGTCTGCATGGAAGAAAGACAGTCACACATTTAAAGACTGTATGTGGAAAGCATTTCCATCTCTAAAAGCACAGACCATATCTATGGAAGAGTTTAACATCCACTTTGAGCAGGAGGGGAGTCCTCTCCCAATCTCACATTCTAACAAAAACCAGCATTCGAGAAGACCCCTCCAAACACCAGACCTCAGCAGGCTCCTAAACTTTTCTGACCCCTGGCTCTTGTCTCCTCTTTGGTTTGCAAATCCTTGTCTGACTGCACGAATCTGTTCCTCCTGGACTGCTCTATGCCAGTGCTGACAGTACAGTCTCTGCAGTCTCTTTACCTTTCCCGTGGAGAGATGTGTCTGCAGGACCAGAGTCTCACTCTGACATGTGCTGTAACATGTCAGCAGCTCAATCATGTCCTGCAATAAGCAGATTGTTAAAACTGAATCCACTCTGCTTCCACACCAGATGCTCTGTTTCTATACTGAGATGTGGCAAACAATCCCTTTTTGCTTATCAAACCCAATTATTTTGCACTTGAAAAGCCTATTTGTCCATAATATTTATCTGTCCTAGCGTGCATACAGCTTCCTTATGGCCTTTGCTGGGCCATCACCTCAGTCCTCATTACATGCTTGAGCATGGCTGTCGAGAAAGCATAAACCCACCAGCAGGGTTTTTAAACTAATGTCATTTTAATAGGACCTGCTGTACACTGAGGTACTGTTTGGTGCAGCCATGTGCTGTTTATTTGTGTAATGCTATTACAGAACATGATAACTAGAAAACTTTGAATAAATACCTTAGCCTGAAACAGAACACCACACATAAGTAAAATATCATGCTTAAAATAAGGAAGACAGAACAGCCATTGTGAAATTATGTTTCCTTTTTGATTCACATCAAAAAGTTATGGAGTATAACTGGAGGTCAAGAAAAGACAGAAATCTTCAACATTTCTTATCGAAACTGAAAAAGCAAACCTGAGCATTTTGGGTTAACCCTTGGTAGAAATGTTTGTAGTGATAAAAGCCTATTGAAATCGAGATCACTTTTTCCATTCTGAAAGAAAAAGAAGTGAAGAAAAAAAAAGTTGTTCTTCCTAAAAGATTGGCCTTTCCATAGTTAAATTCATCATTAAAAATGAAGACATTTCCATATGTAAAAAGGATTGCTTTCAGTCTTATTTGCAGATTTTCCACATGAATTTGTGAATACATTAATCTTCTCCGAAGTTCTTTTTCTGATGGAAAAAGTAGCAGGAGATCGTCAGCTGTATTGAGCAGCAAACGTTGGGATACATTACAAGTTTGCTCAACCTATTCTCAGAGAGGAGCCTTCAGTCTTTTCTTCACTGATGGGATCTTCTCAAATACAGAGCAGGTCCAGCCATCAGTGGGTAGGGCTCTAGCTCAAAAGCAGCCCCATCGATTTGCACTAAGTACTCCTGCTCCCAGAGTAAGTTATTGTTTCATGGAAGTTACTGCTCCATGGTAGGACAGGATGGGAGTAACAGGCTGTACTAAATGAGACTCTGCACTTCAAGAGCAAGCAGAGATGATTCTGCTCTTTTTCTGTTTAGGAACTTCACTCAGCAGAAAGTCCAACGTGACTGTTATCTCTTTGTCCCTTGGGAAGGTATTGGCTCTGCAGTGGTTTGGGTTGTTTCCAAATCAGTGGAAGAGAGCAGTCACTGGCCAGGGGGTGTGTTGAAAGTGTCTACAGTGATAGGTGAACAGGCCAGGCATGCCCCTACCACGAGACTCGTTTTTTCATTATATTGTACATATGCACAGCAACAATCATTTTATTACACTGCTCCAAAGCCATGTCCTCAGTCTTATCTCTCCTCTGCCCAGGGGCAGGAGAGCAGGACTTCTTGATCTAGCAAACCAACATGAGTTTAAAGAGAGAAGTGCCCTCTTGGTAGGTGCTTGTGCAGTGCCACATGTTTTTGGTTTGTCCTGCTCCGTATGTTTTGTAGCTAGATTGTGCTGAAAGCCCCATGCCAAATTTCAGGGTTGGAACAGAACTGCTGAGTGATGGACACCAGGGGCTCCTCCAGGGCCAGCTACCCTCTGGAGCTGTTTGCTGGCAGGGACCTGCTCTGGGTTACTGTGCCTCCACAAACTTGGAAGGAAGACCATAGCAGATGTGAAGAATATGGAGAAGTACTGTCTTCAGCAGAGAAGCAGCCCCTTGGGCAGTAAAGCTGAACCAGATGGTTGCCTTTGCCTTCGTTTTGGGAATCTATGGCTGAAGGCATCACTGTAACTTCCTAAGTTTCCTGATCTCCTGTGAAGGTTAGGCACTGAGCTTCTACTTGTGCTTCTGAAAGTGTCCTCCTCCAGGAAACCCTGAACTACACCATAGGAAGGGTTAAAAGAACAGTCACCTTTCTTTTGGTACCAGAAAGTGCAAGCAAATCCTTGTCTTGGGAGATTTCACCCAAATTCTCACTGAATGTTGATTAGTGGCACCACAGTGTTGTCAACAGTTCTTCATCTGGTAACAACATGGGATCTCCAGATGAAGCTAAACTTAATTAATGACAACAGTCATGAAAACAAGCTGCAGCTGAGTTTAACAGCTGTACTTAGTTTTAGAACCATGTACAGGAGCATTTAGTAATGCATAAACAGAAGGACATTTGAATAACATGGAAAGTAGTAGCTCATAACTTTCCCAAAGAGTATCCATCCCTACTGACGGCTTCCTCATGTAGCTATGAAAACACAACTTTCCTTTTCTAACGACCAGGTCATTAAACTCTCTGAGGGTGTGACTAAATTCTCAATGACCTCTGCAAGACTGCCTGTGTAGTGTAACACCAGGCTGATTTTACCCTGCTGGTGTGGGGCAGCTGCAGTATAGGAGATGCTCAGCTGGGATGGCATAACTGGAATAACCTGGGTAAGGGGCTGGAGCTGCTTCACAGTAGGAGGAACCAAGTGTTCCAAGGGACGAGAGGGAACCAAGGAACCAGAGGGAACCAAGGCTGAGATCCAGCACTGTGCGGTAAGGGAGTCATGAGCAATCTCTCCCCTGCATCTACCATTGTCCATGTTTTAATTTGATTTCTGTATCACTGTCCCCTTCTAACTTGCTTAGAACTAAGTTCCAACTTGCTTTTTGAGCTCTGAGAATGTGTCTTGAGACTTCTTTCTATAATCTCAATCCTTGGGCTCATCTGATTCCTACCAGCTCTAAAACAGGAAAGTCAGAAGAGACCAATGTTACTAGTTAACAATGTTCCAGGTGTGAATCCAGCTTCGAATATATGACATCCCAGATCTTCCAAAACCAGTTAGGTTAGAAATTAGGTTCCAGCAACAAAAAATAGCTCAGAAAACTGGAAGAACTTTTATTAGCTGACTTTCTCCAGAAGCTGGAGCTTTAAATAAGCCTCAACTACTGTGAGAAACCTGATGCAATTGCAAGATTTGCCAGTATCAAGGATAAAAAATAGTTTTGAACAATGTGAAATTATGAAGATTAAACACTAGATGGAGTAGTTGGACTAGAATGAAATTGAGATTTGTAAAACAACTCTAGTAACAGAGCCACTGTAAATATTTTGAAATCTATGGCTTAGTAGCAAGGCACAGCATATGAGAACACATTTCTCCAGGAAAATGTGAAGAAATTGGACATATGCTGCTGAATTCTTGCACTGAAAACAGTCACCAGAAGGGTTCTCCCTTTGGCTTCTTCTGTTGTGAGGTCCTGAAGCCTTGGCACAAAGAGGTAACAGGTTGGCTCTGCATATTGCTGAGTGGCAGATATCCTTCAAATAAACAGCAAAGCAGCTTGACAGTCTGCATGAAGGTGTCCTGCATATCTCAAGTGTAAGAAAGGAGGTCACTCTCTCTATAAGCTACTTCCTACCTGTCTTCCTTTTTCCCCTCTTTTTCTTTCCCTTAATTTTGTGGGCACTGCTGTCTTTGCAGTTGCTCATTGAGCCAGGTTGGAGAGCTGGTACAGAGGAAAAGTCATCTGGTCAGAAAAAAAAAGGGATACAGGTATCTTCAGTCTGGAGAAGAGAAGGTGCTGGGGTGAACTTTTTGTGGCCTTTCAGTACTTAAAGGGGGTCTATAAGAAAGATGGAGACACACCTTTCAGCAGGGCCTTTTGCAACAGGGTATGGAATAATGGTTTTAAACTAGAAGAGGGTAGATTCAGACTAGACATAAGGAAGACACTTTTGACCATGAGGATGGTGAGAGACTGACATGGTTTGCCCAGAGAGGTGGTGGATGCCTCATTCCTGGAAACATTCAAGACCAGGCTGAATGGGGCTATGAGCAATCTGATGTAGCTGAAGATGTCTCTGCTCATTGTGGAGGAGTTGGACTAGATGGCCTTTAAATGTCCCTTTCAACCCAAACTATTTTATGGTTCTGTGATTCTATGATGTCTCAAACAGCTCTGCTATCTCTGGGGGAGGGGTGTTGAGGCAGGGATGAACAATTGTGGGTGGAAGAGGGAAGCAGGAAATAACAGTCACTGAAGATGGGTCCATATTATCACAGCCTCTGCAAGATGTAGAAAGCCTGGTCAGAGCTTGGGACCCCATTTTCCTGTGAACCTACACAGAGACAGAATACAACATCCCTACACGTCAGTGCAAAGTGAAAGTAAAGAAAAACCTCAAGTGTACCTGTGACGAGCCTTTGTCAGGCAGAAGTTTTGCACCCAGTCTCTGCCTTTCTGAGTGTCTGTGCAGAGCAGCCAAATGCCCCGAGTTCCAGGTGCCAAACACGCCGATGCACTGCTCCCCACACCGTGGCCACGGCAGAGGGGCAGGCAGCCCCCTGCGCCTGCTCTCTGTCAAAAGCCCCTCACCGAGCAGAGGGTACAATGTGCAGTCTGTTTGGGAAATGGGACTTTGGAGGCCTAAAACAAATTGTCCTCGGGGCCAAGGACAGTGGCAGCCATTCTCCCTCCCAGATGGCCCCGTGAGGAGGGATCCACCCCTGAAATCTCTCTAGAGCAGCGGTTGGTGAATGCGCTTTTGACCTTTTCAACTTATTGTATTGGTATCTAGCCAAACAATTTGACTTCATTGGTAGCGTGCAATGCTCAGGAAACAGAGGAGTCACATGCATGTTTCCTACCAATAAAGGAATAAACTGCCTTTTGTGGTGGAGTAAATGAGGCCTTTGCCGTTGATGGCCAGATGCCCTCCTGTGCTGTGCGAGAACTGAGAGGAGCAAAGAAAACCTTAAAGGATTTGGAGGCTCACACAGTGGGAGGTAGAGATAAAAAAGGTTCCCTCTTTCTTCCCCGTAGGTCACAAGTAGATCCTCACAGTGTTACTTCATGGACGAATTCCTGACCTCTCTGCAGCAGGGGGTTGACAAGGACACCACTGGGGCCATCACTTCACCCCGTGTAGTTTGGGGTCTTCTTTAGTTTGAAAGAAGCAGAACAAAAGCTTCTCCAGGTCTGCTTAGCACCATGTGTCACCTTGTCTGACTCTTCTGAGGTTAATGATTCTATGATTCTCTGATCCTCAGGCCCAGATTTCCTCCAGGGATTTGTATATTCTTCTCAGGGGACAGAAGCCCAGACCTGGTCCTGTCATTCTGTGTCTTCAGCTTCAGTGTGAGACTGACAGGATGGTTGGTTGGCAAAGTCAGTGCCCACTGAAATCTGTTCAAAAGGTTTTTCTCAAAATAAATAAATAAGAAAGGCAATATTTTCATATTCAAATTACAGTGCTCAGGAAAACATTTGAGTTCAGCTGAACTGAGGTAGATTGTCCCAGACTTTTGCTTAAGTGACTGGAAAGATATGATTTTTAGCTACTTGTTGCTCACACATCAGCATGGTGGCATGTCAGAGGTCAGGTTCCCACTGTCTCTAGTCATCAAGACTATACTTGCCAGTGAACTCTTTCTTCAGAGCTAGAAGACAAGACACTGCTGATGGTCAGCAAAGATATTTGGTGAGACAGAATACCAGTTTCCAAGCTAAAGAAAATATTTTCTGTGATTAGATTTTGGAGCAGTACCAGACATACTGAGGAGTCTCAAAACTCGACTGGACACAGCCCTGAGCAATCTGCTCTAGCAGAACCTGCCTGAGCAATCTGTTGGACTAGCTGATCTCCAGAGGACCTATCCAACCTCAGCAACTCTGTGATTCTTTGACTTAAAACACCCATGATTTTAATTGCACAAACCTGGGCTGCCTTTCTTTGGTGCAAATCCATGTTTCCTGTTGGATGTCTGCCCAACAGCTGCTCACAGCCCTGGAAATCATGCAGGTGACTTTGCAGGTGACTGTGCAGTGGTTTGTCAGAAACTTATCTCACAGGATGCACAGCTGCTTGCTTTTCCAGTCTTCTTTCAAGATGTTCACAAATGCAGCATTCAGTTTCTCATGAGAGGGTACTCTACAGGTGGAATGCCTGCTTTCTGTGTCGATCCTTGGGAAATGTGCTTGTCGACACAGACAGGCTCTCATTATGTACTTGAGGTACTGGAGTCACCATTTACAACACAAAGCTTGTTTACAACTTGTATCCTGCTTCTACCTTTTTCTAAGCTTTATGAGGGGGAATACCACATACTTTTCATTCTTCCTATCTGTCTCTCTCTGTTGTGAAAATCCTCAATTCAGTGACCCCAAGAGATAAGTGTCTACTTTTGAGTTATTTGGATTGTATAGTATGGTTTGTTGACTGACACACGTGTTTATCTAGCCTTTATGCCATATTCCTTCTCCCAAACCCTGTGGCAATAAAATTTCTTTTTCTCATAGGAAAAAGGTATAAACTTGACCCATATTGAGTCCCGACCTTCCCGTCTCAACAAAGACGAGTATGAGTTCTTCATTAACTTGGAAGGCAGGAATGTCCCAGCACTGGATAAGATCATCAAATCCTTGAGAAGTGATATTGGAGCAACAGTCCATGAGCTTTCACGAACAAAGAAGAAGGACACTGGTAAGGATACACTGACAAGGAATATTTGTGTCACATACTGAAATAATTAATTTTTCCCATAGTAAAGGAGATCCTCTTGGAACTTGTGGCTACATTTTTCTCTCTCTGCCTATTTTGCCTATGCTGTAAGCTTTCTCGTTTGGAGATTTTCTGGCAGTGTAAATTGCCATGCTTCATCTTTTGCCATGCTTCTGACTAGGTCTCCTGGAAAATTAGGGAGACTGCCACCCACTTTGGTGTGAGCAGGACTAACTGTTATTGTAGGAAATCCCAGGGAGGTCAGTTGCAATTCTGCCCCTGGAAGGAAATATGGAAACATTTTGTGAGTTGTTCATGCTCCTAATTCTCAGAGATTTGCTGGAGTTGAGGCTGCTTGGTAAAGTGGTGGCTGCCCAGCAGCTGGTCCGAGACATACTTAAACGCCTCTTCAGATAACAGATGTGATTTTAATAGGATTTGAAACTTTAAATACTTTAGGTCTGGATCTTCCTCTTCCTTCCTAGGAACAACATGAAAGGACTTTAATACCTTCTTGAGATCAGTGCTGGTAATCCTTTTACTGTTTCCTTTGTGTCCTAGCCATGACATTACATTTGAAGATGAAAAAGAAGAAGTCAGATACTCTGTGGAGTCAGTTCTCTCCATTCATGAGACGAAGGGACAAAAGGTTGATTAGGTGATTTATGATCATGTCAAATCAAAGAGGTTCATTTTTGGGAGCTTTTTAATTTCGAGAAGAAAGCTACAGGACCTAGCAGGACTTAACATTACTTATATTTTTCTAGTTATTATAAAGAAGTAAATAATAAACCTTATTAAATATTGAAGTTGTGTATAAGCATAGGCCAGAGTCGGATAGAGATACAGCTCTAAATATCATCCAAGAAAATCTTGGGTGTGAAATTCTGACCTCACAGAAATCAAAACTCCTGTGATCAGCTGTAGGATTAGGATTTCACTGGATGTTACTGTGTTGATCAAAGGGGTTTTTGAGCTAGATTATCCTGTCAGTGCTTTAGAAAGGGACTTTATCCCCTTCTGTCTGAGAGAATAACTTGTGTTTGTTTGTTAGTTTCAGTAATTCAGAAATAATATAAAGTGGGAGCAATCTATTGCTGATGAAACAGAGGAAGACTGGTATTTCTTTTGCCCTTTCCCTTTTTTTTTTTCAGTTTCAACTCCTCTCACAAGTAGTAAGGGTCCAGACAAACTGAAATCCCCAAAGAACCATATTTCGAAAGGTCAGACAAGCCCTGCTTAGGGGGTGAACTGTGGGTGGCAAATTCTGGGCTGAGGTAGCTACAAGGGCAGACTGAGATCGGAACAACCCAAGCTGTAGGAAGTGTGGTAAGATGCTGTCCTGTATCAGTGATGGTATTAACAAATAACAGGCCTTGTGGTGCATTTTTGGCCAGCTTGCCTTTCAAATGTGTCCTCCTGGCAAATCTGGTCACAGTCCATGGATGTGCTTATGTGAAATCTTATTTCCAAAACACAGAGTGAGAACAGTATACACCCAGGGAACAACATCTCAGAAATATGGTTTATGGGGATATTGCCACACTCCTCTCAGTGGGCAGGTAAAAGCTGAGAATGTTTTCTTCTGCAGGCAGTCTGGGATCCCATGGGACTGGTTCTTTTACTGCTGCCTAAAGATGCTCTCATTCTTTCCCTGCTAAGTATTCATTTTTCTCATGCTCCTGATTTGAGAAAGAAAAAACCTATTTTGCTGTTTCCTGTAGGAAGCACACAATATCATTCTTAGGGCACTGCTTTGTGGACACTCAGAGGAAATTTCTGCATTCTGTCCCTTCTCTATAGTTCAGTGTTACACATGCGTATGTGCTTTATTGGGCAAAGGATAAATGAATGTCTTTTTCCTTTTTCTTTCTATTTTTTTTGGGTCAATTTAACTGCTTTTAGGTTGTTGGGGTTTTTTCTCAACTAAATACAAAATATAATCAACACATTCAAATAGTCACAAATACCAGATTTGGATCAACAGTGTAATTTTAGCCGAGAGCAGGCCAGCAAAATGCTCTAAATCCAAATGTAGCTTTAGAGCTTCAGATGAGACGGGTTGGTAGTTCCTGGACCAAAAGCCCTTTGTACAGATGGAAAGATTTGTTGTGCAAACACAGTGCATCTGTTCATGGCTCTTTTTGGAAACAAGCTGGCTATCTGCAGTTCACTCGGAGCCCATGAATAAAAATAATTAAATATTATTCTGTTGCAGCATTAGGGAAATGCAGACAATTTATTGCATTTCTAAGACAAGCTGGGAGCTGAGGTTCTGTAGGGGCCTTGTTTGTTAAACCCTGAGGCTGGCTAAAGCATCTGAGACTGTTTAAAACTGGGATAAACCTGGGCCTTGAACTGCTATAAATTGCATAGACCTGTCTTTGACCCTCCTCACAATAGTCCAAATGGAGGAGTTCTGCAGAAGTCCTCTCTGCCCCTGCTTTGCTGCCTCTCATATAAATGGCTTATTAGCATTCTGCTAAGCATTTGACCCCACGGTAATTTGGTCACCACTTGGGTGTCCAGCATGGTTCCATAAATGCTGCTGTTTCATTTACAGACAAATCAATATTTATTACTGATCAGCCCACGTTTGCTCCTCAGACCTTCACAGAGACCCAGTGTTGCAACAGCTTGCCCTGGCAGTTCATTAATGGCTGTGCAGACAGACAGTGAGTCTGGCAAACGGGCTGGAGGAGGATGTTGCAAACAAAATATGGGATAGTAGCAGCCAGGGGGTAATTTGATTTGATCTTTTAAATAGTTTCTGGGAGGGCTGGGGACAGTCTCCTGGCACTCCACAGTTAGGCAGAAGACCCAGCAGCCCTTGTGCACCATGGTCCCCCATTCAAGGGCTGTATGGACTTGATGCAGTGTCTGCCTGGGGTGTGCGCTCAGAATCTTTCAGATTTCCATAAGAGCTGAGAAGGCTCAGAACTTTCCAGGACCCAACTTAACATCAGTTATGCTGGTGCAAGTAACACTAAGCATCTTTGGGATTTCCCTTTCATAATGTGCCACTTTCAGCCAGCTCTAAGCACAGAGCTGCTTTCTTTTAGCTACTGCTGGTGTTTGGGTAGACAGGATCGGTAGATTTCTGCCCTGCAGGAGCTGCATGCCAGGAAGATAAGGTGCTGCTCCTGTGTAGGGGAAAAGCAAGTCACCCATCTCCACATCTGCAGCTGATACCATATCAGCCTGGAGTCAGTTTTTTTGTAGTTTATTGTGAGCTCCACACGAAGTACTTTGGCAATCTTGGGAATAAAGTGTATTTAATGAAAGTAAGTCACTGTTATACATCCATTTTATCCCTTGAAGTTGAAATGATTCAAACCTTGCTTCTGAGACCTCTCTGATTCAGGCCCCACAGACATCACTGCCAAAATCCAGCTCAGACTTCAGCCCCCACCAATTTGTCTACACAGCCTGGACCCTTCAGGTCGTGGTGCATCCCTGAGAAGAGTGGTTATTCATTCTGACACTGACAAGTCCTTTGCTGTGGGAGTGCCAGGCAGCGCCTAATTTAAAAACATTTACCAGTGTACCTCACTTGATAGTGGAGAGTCTGAAGCACAGTGGAGAGAGTTCCCCATCATCACACAAAGCTCAGGGATAGAGCCAGGAGATAAACCCACATAAAAAACAGGGGCAGGATGGCTGCCGGTGCTCACCCTACACATGATGTAAGCCGTGACGCCTCTCTAGGGATCAAACACACCTTTTTCTACTCCCCCGTCCGACTAGTTTAACTCAAGGGGTTGGAGGTGCAGGAAAGTTTCTAACAACAGGGTGACAGAGTATTTCTGGAGCAAATAAGAGAAGTGGCTGTACATCCAGCAGCAAAGAAATGCATGTGGGGAAGACCTTCCTGGGTCTGCTGCTGCCATCTAGTGACTTGTTCAGGTCTGGTTTTTAGGGTTAAGCAGAAGGGCGCACATCTTGGAGAGAGTGGACCAAATCCCACTTCTGCTTCCCCCGCTGCTGGGGAAGAACAGCTGGAGCACCGCTGAGCACCGTGAGGGGTCTCTGCAGCCCGGGGAGCCCAGGCAGCCTGGGATCTTCCTGGCCAGCAGCTGCCTGCTTTCCGTGACCTGCCTGAACAAATCTGAAGGCTCCCAAGTGGGAATGCTTCATGGAGCCAGGCTGGCCATGGGACAGTAGGTCAGGGGCAGTGGGCACTCTACATGGGGCTGAGCCAAAGTGTGACCTGCTGTTGCTGCTCTGACGCCTCTGTGCAGGTGACTTGTAGAAACTCTCAAGTACTCCCCTCCCCCATATAGTTGAGCTCAGCAGAAAGCATGGCTGAATAGTCCTGGAGATCAGGTTCACTTGGCACAACACACAAAACAAGATGGGGAGGTATGGCTGAGTGGCAGTGCTCCCAGCTGAGCAAAAAGCTATGGAAGGGGCTGAGCTGTTTTCCAAGTGCTGGCTGAGCAAGCAGCGCCTATTTGTACAAGAAAGTCACTAAATTATTTGCAAACCTTTTATTAATAGAGAGTGCCCCCGGTCTTGGATCAGAGGATCTTTGGGTCATGTCAGATTTGAAGTACATGTTACTGACTTCTACTCAGTGTGGGGAGCGTGTGGGACATGATTCCACGGCCTGAGCATGGAGTACATCCTCAGATGCAGGTCTTGCATCCTTTTTACAGAAAAAGTAGAACTGAAAGTGGTACAGAGGGAAGTCATGGGAGCACCATGAGATAGCCCATGGTTTCTGTCCCTAAAATACACAGGAAAAGCTAGGAAAATGGAGAGTAGATGGAGGATCTGACAGGGAGATATAAATTCCTCGGTGGCCTAGAAAAGGTGAATGACAACAAATGATGTTTATATGAAGGATCTAATTAACAACACATGAAATAATCAAGTTTTAAAAAAAAAGGTAATAATTTTTCATATCACACGTAAAGAAATGATAAACCTAAGTGCTGCAGAGTTTCCTGGAGACAGATGTGTATTTGGGCTCAAAGAACAATTACTTGTATTTGTGAGAAGTTCATCACAGGCTATTAAATTTAGGCTTGACAGCTGACTCTAACTTGGACAGAAGGAAAGGGGAAAGATGCAGGCAGCCTTGATCAGAGGGGCAAAAATGTAAGAACGAGGCAACAGAAGGGAGACCCAAGCACGCTGAACATAGCAGAGCTGGCAGCTCCCAAGATATGCTCAGTTGCCAGTGCTACCTGGTAGTGATACTACTGGTGCACCTCCCAAAGCAATAACTGGGCAAGGACCCATGGTTACTGTGGTCCCTCCACTGAGCTTTCCTGTTTCAACGTTGCAGAGGGATGGGGTGGCCAGGCCCAGTGGTGGCCTGGCTTGATATACAACTGGATCATCTTGGAGGAGAAGGAAGAAAGGGCTGCTGCCTGGTACAGGCACTGCAAGTGTGACAGGCCTCTTTCTGTCAGGGGATATGTGTCAGGAGACTGCCTAGACCACTGGGTGAATGCACTTCTGGCTCTGGGAAGGAGGTTGGACCTGGGATGACTGCTCTATGTACCTAAGAGATGCAAAGAGCCTCTCAGTGTTGCAATTGCCATGAAGAGACTTAGCTTCCCCTTTTCTCTGTCTCAACATGCCACATTTGGAAATCCCTGTGATTCTTCTTTGTCCTTCATTTTATATTCTTATTTAAGGGGAGGGTCCCATGGACATTACATGCTGTGTAGTGAGTGTGGTCCCTTTTCACACGCTGGCTGTGCCACAGGCAGCATGTATAGTGTATGAGTTACAAGGCAACAGAAGACAGACCAAGAATGTTAATCAAGTGAATGAGTTATTGTATAATGACTGTAGTAATACAGTGCTGGTTTGGAGTATTACAGTGCCATTGACCATTTTATTTCAGAATCCTCGTTCAAGTGAGGTCACCATATAAGTCTCAGAAAAAGATTTTTAGAGAGTCAAATAATTCTGTATCCCTGTTGTGCGGTTTCTTATTGTCCCTTTGAAAGGGGGAAAAGTTCTAGCTA
>JAYRBT010000042.1:63564460-63589867 GCA_036023395.1 Myiotriccus ornatus | reverse complement strand
AGGGAAGGGAAGGGAAGGGAAGGGAAGGGAAGGGAAGGGAAGGGGAGGGAAGGGAAGGGAAGGGAAGGGGAGGGGAGGGAAGAGAAGAGAAGAGAGAAGAAAGATGGAGTATAGAGGAAGGCAGGGGGAGGGAGGCAGGAAGAAGGAAGACAAGAAGGCAGGAAGGAAGGAAGGGAAAATGGATTTGATGTAACAAAGATAGAAGTTGCTTTGATCTAGTCAGTAAGTTCTCAGTATTGCCTACCCCTTTTCCAGAACTTGGATTTCCTTCAAGACAAGCCCTATTGTACCTTTACTAGGATTTGACATGGTCATAGCTGCTCCAGTGTCTTTGGAGTGTGTGTAGGAGGTCCTCTGATTTTTGCACTATGCAGTCCTCACTAGACCAAATAGAGAAACGAACCTGGTTGTATATAGCCTTGTGTGTCTGCCTTCTGAATCCAACTATTACACACCTCCTGGAAAAGCCTCCATTATTTCCCAAGGTATAAATAAGCTCTTTCAAATCATGCTCTGTCATTCAGACAAAATAGCTCATTCAAGGATCCAGGAAAACTCCTTTAATCAGGGCTCATCGAAACAGAAAGGAATATATAAGGTGTGTGGGTGTGATTGATTTACCTCCTTTGGTCCCTATCATTCTCTCAGATGTGCATTTTAGATTTGATCAAACGCCTGTCAAAGCAAGAAGAAAACGTTATTTGACCTCAGTGGGCTTTTTACCAGACACAGAGGATCATGCCTTGTAAATGACATTTGGACAAGACCCTTTGTTCGTTTTTGGAGAGATTTCTGGTTTAAAATTGATCTTGCATGATAGGAACATGTCCTGTAAACATTTGTGTGTGGTAGTAAGCAATGGTAACATTTAAAATGTGAGCAATTACATAATATGGGACAGGAAGAATGTTTGCAATAAACAGCTTGAAGAATAATGGTTTATTGTTACAGGAAATTGGACTGGCATCTCTGGGAGCTCCAGATGATTTCATCGAGAAACTTGCTACGGTAATTTAATAAATGAGGGATCAATTTTCCAAAGCGCCCTGTGTTGTCTTAATTCTGCTGCCACTGAAGTCACTGATAGAACTCCCATAGAGTTGAATGGGAACAGAGTGAAGACCGTGATTGGAAAACCCCACCCTGAAACAGTTGCATTAAAGGAAAATAGCTTTGGCACCCCTTATTCAAAGTGACAGTTGTGATTAAACACAGAAGCCCAGACAAGATCTCCTCCAGCACAAACATATTGGGCAAGAAAAGATTGTATGTTACTACATCCCCACAGGAAATTTCAGGAAGCAGCTTCAGTAGCTGTTCTAGCTGCAAGCATCTCTTCTTTTCCACTCCGCCGGGCAGATAATGTCATCTGCAGCCAACGTCACTCACCTGAATGCTACTCTGAGACTACTGAGACCCAGAGTTGCAAACTTCAAATAAAAAGAAGGATATTCCTGTGAGATTAGTGTCACCACTGCAAATCCACCTGGGCAAAGCATTGCACCAGCTTTGGTGCTTCTGATAGATGAGGTAGTTCTTTTGAGCCAAGGCGGGTATCTCTTCAAAATGACAGACCAAGGAGTCAGACTAGACCACACACCATCTTCCTTCACTACTGCACTAACAACCTTTTCATCCTCTTGTTGCTGCAGTTAAATGTCTTCCATGCGAAGCAGGACACAAACTTTTATAAACTAAGATTGAAACTTCTGCTGGGTTGGCCAGCCAAAGTGAAGCTTTGTTGCTCTAATTTCACTGCCTCTGCTGACAAAGATGAACACAGTAAAACACAACACTGTTTGTCAGGGAACCGAACTGATTCTCAGGCACATGGAGTCTAGCTCTGTGCCCCTTCCAGGGGAAGAATTTCAGTCTGAGGGGACATTTATTGCATTTACACATTTGAATTTGACACGTGACAACTTTTTAAATAGAAATGCAAACTCCAAATGTGTTCAAATAAATGGTTTAGACATACTGGTTTTGATCAAGGAATCATAATATCTGCCTAATTTTCTTGCTAGGTTTATTGGTTTACCGTGGAGTTCGGACTATGTAAGGAAGGTGATTCGCTGAAGGCATATGGTGCAGGGCTGCTGTCCTCATTCGGGGAGCTTCAGGTGTGTTCTAGAAAACATTTTGGACATGTTTATAATCACTAAAATTTCTCTTCTAAGTATCTTCAGATCTTTATTTTTGCTTCATACTTTTGCACAGAAATAGCATGAAATGTTGTACTTCACTGAAGTGCTCTAATAAGAGTGTAGGTGTATGCAAGCACAGGGAACTCGTACCTGTTTCTTTCCTGGTGAGTGACATTATCATTGTATACCACAGAAGCAACTTTTCCCTGTCTGAGGTGGGACGGCATTCAGTGGGCCTATATTTCTTTCACAGGACATTTAAAGACTTTTAAATTTAAATAAATTTCTTATCTTTTTGTTCATAGTATTGTTTATCAAGTGAGCCTGAGATTCAGCCTCTAGTCCTGGAGAAGACTTCTGTGCAGAAGTACCCTGTTACGGAGTTCCAGCCTATCTACTATGTTGCTGAAAGTTTTAAAGATGCAAAGGAAAAGCTAAGGTAAGCCAGTCATTCCAGAGAAGATCCCATTTCTTTTCCATTGCAAATACGGTGCATCCCATTGCCATAATGGATCTTGGGTTGACAATAGTGTTTTGAGAGGCACTAGAAAAGATTGTGGAATGCTGAAAGAGACTAATCAGTTGATATCTTCAGAATCTGGGCAAAAATGAGCAGTAATGGAAACATACCTTATACGTGAAGCCAACAATTTGTGTTTAGCGTAACTAAGAGTTTCATCTAACCAAAATGCAACAAAAAAAATTTATCAGTCTAATTGCAATGATACTAACACTTAGGGTCAAAGCTGGCTAATTAATGCAAAACAAGTTCTTTTAACATTACTAGAGTTAACAGTTCTTGTAAAAGAAAAAAAATCTCTTAGCATCTACTCCTTTACCTCTGAGTTTATGCTCACCCTTAAACTTTGCATTGTGTCTTAAGTCAATAGTTTCAGTCTTGTGGTGGGGGTGGCCTTGTCAAGTAACAAGCACCTTGAGGTCTTCAGAGCAGGATTGTGATGTTAAAGAATGGAGTTTCTCCTCTCTTTTGTGAGGAGGTGGGCAGTATTGGTGCTTCTTTTCTTCTTCCTCAACCCTAAGGACCAATTTTATGTTCTCCAACATGCTTTATTTCTTACTTTTCCTGCATTGGCCTTCAAATCTGTGTAACTTCTGAATTTATGCTAAATATTTTTGTATTTATCCCCTTTGTTTCCTCTAAAGTGCTTTTTCTCAACTCCTAAATTTGCTTTAATGTGAATAATTGACAAGTGGGAATTGTTGACAGCCCAGGGACCAGCAGCATAATGCTTGAGCCTATAATGCCTCTGTTATCAGCCCCTGCTGATTTTCCTTTATGTTGCATCATTACTTTAGGGTCAGACTTAGTTCACTATATACAGTATAACTATTTGTTATTCCTGCCTATGTAAAAATTATTAACAGTAGGCATTATAGCTCACAATTATTCAGAATTAAGCAAAACTAAAACAAATTAGGTACTAGCTACATGGTCATTAGACAATTGTTATTCCAGATAAACAAAACTTCAAGTAAGCCTAATAACCCCAATCCTGAGGCCTGTGTGGTTAGCTTGATACAAAGCCTCCAGCTTGTTACCAGCAGTGTGTTTACAAGACTACAAGGCTACACAGTAAATCTTTCAGTCTTCTGTAACTCAAATACAGATTCAGTTCCAGTTCAGTAAGATTTTGAAATAGTGGTCCAGGTTCAGTTCTGATTCTTGAAACAAGAATGGCTCAGACTGTGTTTGGAGTTCATCTTGGATTTCACCTCACAACAGTTTTTCTATTCCTGTTTAAAAAAACACCACCATATTTCTGGATGTTAGTCAAGCCACTGGGGGGTTAGCCTTGGTTCACACTCCACAAATTTTTCACTTGGAGATACCACACAGTGACTTGTCCCAGACCTGCAGTTTCTTATCTTTCTCTCTACCATTCACAGATAAACACATTCTGCTACCCCAGGCTCCTCAGCTCCAAGGTTTTCCTAGCTACCTTCCCCGCTGATTCTTTAGTCATCATAGGCCTGCAGCTTCTCCTTTTGCCCTTTTCTCTGGGATAATAGCTGAGAAAGATGTCCTTCTCTTCTGGTCTATGCTATTAACATCCTGCATGCAGTTTCTATCTTCTCTGTATCTGTCTTCTCTGTTTCTATCTACTTCTATCTACTCTAACTGAGTAGAAAGTGCCTTGAGGAAGATGCTGCCTTAGTGCAAAACATCTTGGAGCTTCTTTTGTTTGTTTCAAGGACCAGATTGAAAAAGTGGTTTAGTTGAAATAGAAGCCTGGGAGTTGGTCGAGCGTCTGTGTTAGTGGCTTGCACCTGGACATATTGTTTATGTGCAATAAAAAACATTCCTGAAAAATTATTCTGAGACTGACCTAAAACTTTTCAGTTTAAGGAATTCATCTTCTGATTAGGATCTTACATTCAGCTGAACTTTAGGAAGACCATCTCCTAATGTGATCTCCCCTCTTAGAAAAACTAGACCAATGCCACTAAATTCATTATAGTCAACATATTATTTTTTCACTGTCTTACCCTGTAGCCTGCTTGAACTGAATTCTGTTTGAGACAGTGTCCTTATCTGATAATAGTTAGGTCTAAACTGAAGAAACATTGTGGGTGCATGCAGCATATTCCACTGTTCTGTGAGATTTACCATGCTGAGTCACAGTCTGTATAGTGCGGCTTCATAATCAACTCCTGCGTGCTTTCCTTCCTCTTTCAGCAATAACTTCAGTAATTCAGAGCAGATATATAAGCCAGTATCCTGCTGGGGTCTACAAGGAGCCTGGAACAATAGCTCTGACTGTCTCATTCCATTCAGAGTCCTTCTTTCCACAGTTCTGTGGTTATGCAAATAAATATTTTCCCAAGATACCAAGATCTTAATGCTTCTGCCATGGATTAACTATTTTGCAACAGAGAACACTGCAAATAAGGGGTGGAAAGAACGCTGCTTCTCTCCATTTACTATCTCCTATCTTTGAAATTACCTGGAAACTTCTACCAAACATGCCAGAAGTCAGCTCTCTGCTTGCTCCTTGTTATGCCAGGATGGCATAGGCACTTGACCTTATTTTCCTAGAAATTGCAGACTTGGATGAGAATCTCTATGTTTTGCATCACTGAAAGGAAAATGGTGTTTTCAAGTTTGGCAGATCCCAGTGTTACATAGTTGGCCTATACCAGGAGCAGTATCGCCATGCCAATAACTTAATTAGTCCTGTTCAGGAAAAACTAAAGGTGGTAAGGACAAATGCAGATTCAAGTGTGTTGCAGAATGCTGTAGGTCTCAGATCACTCAGCAGGAATTTCAGATATTTGCTCTGATGGATTTTCTTATCCCCCTGATCAACGAATGTGCGTACCAAGAAAAGAGTGAGTCAGAAAAAAAATAGATTTTCAACTTCATGTTTGTTAATGTATTTTTTCCTCAGGAAATTTGCTCAAACAATCCCTCGTCCTTTCTCTGTTCGGTATAATCCCTACACCCACAGGATTGAAGTCTTGGATAACGCAAAGCAGCTGAAGAACTTAGCTGACACTATCAATAGTAAGCAACTACAGATTTGTTACCTTGAATTCATCCAAATTTGGGTCAGAAACAGGAACCAAAAATCAGATTCTGTCTGATTCAATACTCTGAGTCTGACCAAGATAAAGCAGCTCATATCTCTTTTCTCATGCAAAAAATAATTATAGACAAACTTCAACAAGCATTTCCTCTTGACTGTAGCTTCTTTAATCTGAAATACCCAGCTTTAGTGGAGGTGCTAGGAAAGGTCGATGGCCTTGAGATATATTCTAATCTGTGGTTCCAGCTGTTTTCAGTAAAGAAGAGAAGGAGAAGCTGGGCCATTCTAGCTCTTTTCCTGATATGTTTTCCCCCTCACGTTGGCTAGCCTGCTGAGAGCCAGCACCATCAGCCTTGTATGCCTGATGAAGGTAAAGGCGTGACTGCAGACTCCAGTAATAAGTGTGTCCAACCCAGCACTTCTTTGCCCACCTTATTCTCTCAGGGAATGGATATAAGGGGTAAAAAATGTACAGGAGTGCTAGAAATGTGTTAGCCTTAGAAGTAACTACTCTGATTATTTCTGTTACAGGTGAGATTGGAATCCTTTGCAATGCCCTCCAGAAGATAAAATGAAGATTTGCTGTAACTTCCTAATTACTGGCTACTGGCCAGAAGCTGCCATATGCAAATGTCAGTCTTCATCTAACCTCAGTCTGTTATATTCCAGTGTACTGCATAAATGCTTATGTTATATATCTTAATTATCATAGATTAGCAGAGAAATAGACATCTGCAGGTGGCCCTTGACTCTTTTGGCCTTTAGACACTAATCCAATTTTTCTCACTAATACATAAAAATTACCTTATTTCTGGGAATCTGGGGAAAGCCTACATATGTCTTGTTCCAAAGGTTAGCAGAAGGAGATCTTCACCATGCAGATCTATAGTTTGCTGCTCCTGTGAGGTTGCATTACCACTCTGGGACCAGGGACAGGATGTCAGTGATGAACAGACTAATCCTCCTCGCTTTCTCTCACAGTCACTCTCCCCTCAGTCCCTCAAATTTGTCCAAGGTTCCCATGGAGTCTCAAACTCTCTATACCTTTCAGGGCGTATACATGTACTGCTTAGCCCTCTGTACTTTTACTTCCACACACAAACATCTCCATCCTGAACTATTTTACCAATTTCAAAAGATCTGTGCAAGTCAAGAACACTGCATGCTGTGATGTGTCACTGGTCTGCAGAGTGGAATCCCTATGGAAGCCACTGACCTGCTTATCCAGAACATGGAGTCTGTGCCTCAATTCAGTATCCACAACAAAAGCCCCTTCAAAGGGGAGTTACCTAAAGGCAAGTCTTTGTGGCTTTTTGCAGTTGGATGTGAGGTAAGTTCATCCATATTCTGTGCAAGGAAGAAACCATGTAGATGTTTCAACAGGGCTTCATTACTAGTCCAGTCTCAGAGCTGTGCTGGCTGTAATGTTGTGTAACATCATGAATTCAGAGCTGATTCGGGAACAATAGTTTTATGGAAAGGAGAGATCTCTCTTAATAGACATACTCAACTACTCACTGTGGAAGGCTGACATGTGAAGGCTACCTTTTGCCATGTGTGTCCTTCTCTGAAAGTGCCTTATTCAGTATGAGGTGTGTCCTAGTTTTCTGGACTCACAGTCTAGAAGGTAGATATCAGCACACTGGAAATGGAGAGGAAGTGGTTCTTTGGCTAGAGTCTGTACCAAAGCCATGGAAAACCTGGGTTACTTGTTTCCTAGTCTGACTGCATTCAAACCCAGATGTTATTTTTCAAGACGGGTCCTAAGCCATGATACCTTTTTGAATCTTCATCTCCCATTTGAGCTTTAATCTCCCTTTTATCAGTGAAAGCAGTTTTATTTTTCCTGGAGTACATCTCGGCTGATTCAGCAAATGGAACCAAAGGTGATTTCGGCTTAACCCAATGGCTGGCATAGAGAGATAAGAGCAGCTATGTCTGCATTTATCCAATAACTTTCACTCAAATCAGCTAAATGACTTCTTGAACTGGTCTACATTGTGTAATGCCTCCTTGTAACTCCCTAGTTGAAAGAGGGAGATCAGCACTTGTACACTGGAACAGAATGGAGCAAAGCAAAACTGAACAGTATTTTTAGCTTGAAACAATTTTGCATCATGATACTAACAAAAATCGGGGTCACATTTCTGTTAGAAGATTCAAAGATGGAGAGGGATTTGGAAATCCATGAGTCTTATACCTTCTGTTGTACTAGTTTTGTATTTGTAGTTTGAAAATCAATAGAACTTCAATGTAAGCATCATCCTTCAGGAAGACAGAAAGTAAAGCTGTTTTCATTATATTTATGGTGTGTAATAATATCAGTCTAAGGATACCAGCTGGAGCCCTTTTCAATTGACATATACTTATGCAAAGTGGTATCATTTTGGTGCTTTGAAGTAACCCTTTTTATCTCTGTATCTTTTTTATTCCTTTTTTTTTTTCTCATGATAATATCTGTATAGACTTTTCAATCCTGCTTGGCATGTATTTTCAGTGTGAAAGTAGCCCACATAGCTCTCTTTTAATATAATAGGACCAATAAGGTAATTGTATGCCACAAAGAGACAATTTCATCCCAGAGGTAAAGTCTTTCAAACTAATCCTCAAACAGCTTTCCCAGCTCCTCTGCTTCTGGCTGTTGTCATGAGTGATAGCAGCAGTAGATCTACAGTGATACTGAGAACCAAGGATTCATGATTGTCTTTTATGTGCAAGCAGAATAGTTAAAGAATATTGAGGCCACATGTCTGATTCTGTGTCCTTTAATGCAGGTTTAAATGAGCAATAGCTCCAGCCAAAGCAGCATAAAATGTCTATTCAGTAAGACTGAGAAATGAGAAAAAGTTAAATGTTTGGTATTTAAAAAGAAGAGGAATTGTACAGAAAGTAGATTTTCTCACAGAACAAATTAACTTGTACATATGTGCTTTAAGTAGTACAAATAAATCACATTTTAAATAGTACTCCTTAATGGGTGACTTCTTATTTCCATGCTTAAAGAAAATTAAAGGTGTGTAGGAAAATAGCTTTTGCATTATCTGACCAATTGAATTCCTCCTTGTAAGGTAACCCCACAAGTCAGTCAGAATTAAATACCCAGGTAGGAGGGAATGCCCATCTGAGGTGTGCTCCAGCACAAAAAAAGGCTCTCTTGCACTGTTTGACTATCACTCATCTATACAAGGTCATGAAAATGATATAAGCCAAAAAAAATGTCTTACTGTGTGCAATTACCTAGTAATGCACAGCAAAGGCTAGCTTGCTTTGTTTTTGCATACTCCATAAATCTTTGAATGTTACTCTGACTAACCTATCCAAAGCTAATCTTTTAAGTAACACCTCCTCTGTCCTGTTCCACTACGATCACATTTCTTGATGTCCCCATCTCCATCTGTTTCAGGTGATCAAAGAAGCCCTTTCATGAGGCCCTTTTCCTTTGCAGTGACCTGGACCTAGGTCAATGATTGTGATGAAGGGGGGGCTTGTTGGTATAGGTTACATAGGGAGGTGGACTCCTCTGGATGTCTTAAGATGCCTAGATCTGACAGCAGCTTAGAGAAGGGACGCTTTATTCCCCAAAGAATGCAGAAATTATTGAAAGAGGGATTAAGCACAGGAGCACTCTGCAGTAGTGTGTTCTTTTTAAACCTGTCTCTTTGCTGCTTCAAACCATGCTGGCAGTTGTCAGAGATGATGTTCAAATGTAACCACGCAAATTAACCTAAATAAATGGAAATATTAATGGTGCATCTGTCTCAAGTGAGTGGCACTCTGCTCATACAGGGTGGAGATATCTGCAATGGTAACAGATGAAAAACATACAGGTAATTTGTGCTGATCAGGCATGGCCTTTTAAAGAACCCCCTTAGAGGCTGCATGAGAGAGGATGAGCCTACTCTTGCTTTGAGAGAGTTTCACCTTCTGCAAAGAGAAGCTGCCTGTCCCTATGGGAATAGATGGTACACTGTACTCCAGGCCAAGAATAGCCCTCTAAAATGCAGTACCCAGCCTGAGATCTCTACTGCACTCCATGAGGTACCCAAGAATGCTGAAAAATGAACTCTGGGAAGCTGAGTTACATCATAGTTGAGGTCTTCCTAGACCTGTTCAAAGCACAGATTTGAGGTGTTCTTTAGGTGTCCACTGGTTCGGCAAGGACTTTTCACCACTTGGAGAGCCAGGGCTCTCTGTCCTACTTCTGCAGAGGGATGCAAAGCTGTGTCATAAGCTGTGCTGCTCCAGCTGTCACTCTGACTGGTGAGTCCAGTCTGCCTCTATAGAGAAACCTCGATTCATATGCAGAACCTGATCAGTGGGACTCTGACACTAGAGCATAGAGACAGTCATGGGAGCTTGATGTCCCTGCTGTAACAGTATTTGTGGCCAGTGCCTTAAACACACATCTTGAGCCCTAGAGCTTTTGCCTACACATCCACATGCAGCTGGAGTAGAAGACCTTGTGCCATTTGCTGTTTGTGCCATGCCTGTGATCTGGATGTGGGATGCATGTATCCACTCTTCACAGAGAAGGCCCATTTTTGTCTCAGATAATCAGACTCAGCTCTGCTTCTTCTCCTATGCCCAGCCTTGCCACCACTGCTGGGGGAACGTGAGAGTGGGAAGAACCTTTTTCCCACTTTAAACCCACTTCTCTGCCCAACTCATTCAGTTTGCAGCTGCCTTTCAGCCCCCTCCCAGGCTGGCACTCAGCACACCCTGCAAAAGCTGCACTGGCCAAGGGTGTTCCTCAGGATGCTGAGACATGCTCCTGGGCATGGTGCTGCAAATTTCACCTTGGGTTTGCCTGTCAGCTGGCAATAGATGGGGAAATTGAGACCTTCCCAGTGCTCTGTCTTGGGCCAAGTAGAAACACGGTGCTGTCATGGTCCCTGGAGAACAAAATTTTGTTATACTGTATCTTCCCTGGCTAGGGAGGAGGCAAGAGCACTATAGCACCTGGGGTGTTTGCCAAGCCAGGATAAGCTAGGGAGCACATAAAAAGTTACTCCATCTCAAAGGGAGGACAGAGGCGTGGTCTTATCTCTGGACCTGCAAGATGATTTTCACAGGTGGTCTGGCACACCGTAACTTGGAGTATGAAGATATGGGTACTCATATCCAGAAACAGGTTTGTTGATGTCAGGTGTTAGGGAAGGGAAGACATGCCCTGTCAGGAGCAGAGCTGAATCCCCCTGGAGCTTGCTCTACCACCTGTGAGAAAGACGTCACCCTGGTCTTTTTTAGAGTCTATTTCACTGGAGATAGAATCATGACAAAACCAAGTTCCAACAGGGGTACCTAGCCTGGAGGCAGCACTTGTCTCTTGTAGGGGTAGGGTAGAAAAAGTTCAGATCCTGAGGGCAGGAAAAGCTCATAAGTAGGCAATGAACTCTGACTCTGGCTGAGGTCTCTCTGTCACTTCCACAATTGTGTCAGTGCAGAGGTGACAACACTTCAGCTGGGCTAGGGTTTGGGAGAAGAGCCCATTATTTCACTGGAGGTATGGACCACGCAGAGAGGGCTCCATGCAGTGAGGTAGGAGAGAGTGGGGTGGAAGGACAAACTCAGATACATCGTGCAGGGCAGTCCAGCCTGGAAGATGTAAATGGAACTCAGGCTAATTGCTTCTCTACAAAGAAGCCCACCTCAAGGGCTGAACAGCTTGCAGACACCTTCAAACAGAGCGGGAGGACTGCACTTTGAAGTTACCCAGGGGAGGAGGGTTATCTTGGGCTCTTGCGTGCATCCTACGCAGGTGGTTTCCCTTGATGTGTCTGGCATGGCCAACATAAATTTCCCTACACCTAACACGGTAGCAACCAGCTTGCCTCACTTCTGTCTGGCAGCTCTGATCTCACCACCCACATAGACACTGCATCTTCAGCCCCATCAATTCCCCAGGCTGTTTCTCTAAGGAAAGTATTCACACCCTCAGGCAGTTTTCACTTAACATCCACTCCCCTATCTCCCAATGAAGACTGACTTGGTGGGCATCTCAGGCCCAAAAGAAGAGGTCATCAAGGAGAAGGAGATGTGTGGCATAGAGTCATTGAACAGCCAAGGCAACCTGGACTCCAACAGGCAGGATGACAGAGCCACTCTCATCCTGACCCTCACTCTCTTCAATGTGAGGAAGATTGAGCTCTCTAAGGCAGCCAAAGTCTTTGAGGTACAGACCTCACCATTCACTTCCTTCACTGAACCCTCTCTTCTCCTACTGCTTTCACGTCTCCCACCCTGCATCTCTCCCTCTCTCACCCTTCTGCTCCCTGCCTGACTTATGCCTCATCCTGCCTTCCCCCTTTTCTCACTGTCCTGGTTTTGCTACAGCTGCTAAGAGAAGTTATCTGGTCTCATGGGTGAAGAGGGAGAGTGTTCTAGAGGGAGGGAGTATCGGGGCACAGTACTTTAGAAGAATCCACATTTTGTGTAAGGGTAGTTTAGAGCAGATATCAATCAATTATTTCGTTCTAGCAGTTGTGGTGGCTGGCAGATGGGTGCACTGTGGGGATGTTAGAAGCCAGTGAATTCTCTCTGCGTATTTGGCAGGAGATAAAAAGAGTACAAAAGCTGTAAAACACATAGGCATTATGTAGTCTGGGCAGTTAAGTTCCCCTACCAGGTGCTCACTCTCATTTGGGAAACTGAATAACTCAAAACAAAAATATTGTATTTATTACTTATTTTTAATAGTTAGCATTGTTTAATGATTATGGTGCTGTTATACATCAATAGATCAGCTTTCATGCTGCCAGGGTTTTAAGAGTTACCCAGCCACTCATTTGCAATTTCAGCACAGATAAAATTCTACAGTCAACACTATCTCATCTTTCATCTTCATCTGTCTCTACCCATCTTCACAGTGTTTAATTTTTAGCACTGCCTGTATTTAGCTCTTTCTAAACCGAATATTACTGGACCTCTTTGCTTGACATGCACTTCTTGTTAATACCTCTTTTAGTCACCTTTAAAGACATCATAGAAATGTATGTAGACTTACCTGGATTTTCAGAAGCTGGATTTGGAGAAGCTTCATCATATGAAAATTTGGCTCTTGCAGATGTTTGAAACTCAGATGTATCATTTTGAAACCCGACAAGCCAAAAAGCCGAAGAAGTCTGCTGATGATCTTGACATTTTCGTTGAATGTGAAGTTCACAGTGCTGATATTAGTATCCTTATCACCTCCTTAAAGAGAGTAGCAGACGATGTGAAAACCAGCAGAGAAGACAAAGGTAAGAAATGTTTGCATCTGTTAGTGCCATTCTTTTGGATTAAGTTCTTCAGATTTATCTTTGACTTCTTAATAGTAATTTAATTTGTCTGGTAAGCAGGTGAGTGTGCATTCATTTTTTGTCACTGCTTGACTGTTTTCCATTTCCACTGGTGTAGAATGAGAGGCTCTTCATCCTAGCCAGTGGAACTGAGGTGAGAAAAGTGTTCCAGTGAAAAGGGAGATAAGAAGGAGGGAGCAGCCAGCCAAAACTAAGGAGAAACCAGAATCTCCTCAATCAAGGAAGATTGTGTGCTGAGAACTGAGAGAGACTGTGAGGAGAGATTGCAGAGACTGTGTGAGAGAGATTGTGTGCAGAGAACTGATTGCTTCAAGACAAACACATACACTTGATGGGGATGCAGTGACATAGCAAAGGGTCTGAATGTTTCATTTGCTTGTGGTGTATTGCATTGGTTTTGATAAAATCAGTTTATGGCTGTTTACGGTGTCCTGGCTTCTGCTGTCTGTGTCCAGCAGGACTGTCTGGAGGTAGATTGCTTCTTCACTGGAAAGAGCTAAATGCAACAAGCTGTGAGAGGCCTGTTGAGTGCAAAAGTGAAAGGGCAAACAGAGAGTCTGGCCAGGTACCAGAAGGTACTGGTCATGCTGGGAGAAACAGGGAATGAGTTTCTTGAAGAGAACAGACCTGCTGCCTTACCTGTGCTAACAGAGTATCATGCATTTTCCCAAGCACATGAAAAGCTTGGAGGTTTGGAGGTTGTGCATCTTCACAGGTTACACTTCAGGGACAGTATTTCACCTGGCAGAGTGCTGGAGTAACAAGTGCTTACTCCACTATCCCTAGCAGTCATCAGGGTGTGAAGTGAGTTTGCCAGAGGCAGACGGGCGTTTTTCCTGTTTAGAGGCAGGTAGGGGATGGGTAAATACAGTAAGCTGCTAAGAGATCTTTAATACAATTCTGAGGATGACAGAGTTGTCCCTGGCAAATGAGAAGGCTGAGGATCCAGCTCACAAGTTGAGTTCTCTGAATACAGAATTACTATGGGGTTTCTCACCCTTGACAAGGCCAGACAGATGTTCCCAGAGCACTTTTTACTAATACAGTCTTGTTTGGGCACCTTGGGTGTTTGAAATTCACCTTCAGGCTAGTGGTAAGAGGCAGCCCACGGCAAGCTGCACTCTTGGGACTGGGTGGGTATCAAAAGGGCATCGCTATTATCAGGGAAACTAGAGAACCAAAGAGGGTTGCAGAGATGAAGAAGCATTTCTTTAGGATTTCCTTGTGACTTGAGAAGTTTCAGACATGCCAGGACCAGGAACTACAATCAAAAGAAGGGACTGTTAAAACAACTGTGTTTATGTCTAGTTCCAGAGGGAATAGGCAAGATTAGTATGGGGACATGGGCTGGAGGAGATATGATCAGGTGCAGGTTTTGAGGAGATGTGACTATAGAAGGCAGGATGATAATCTTTTATGCAGAACCATTGGTACAGCCAGAGACAAAGGCTCAGAAAAAAAATTCTAGGTAGACATAAGACATCTGTCAGACTAGTATTTCTTCCATCTTCCCATAGAATTGGCCATAATTCATGGAAGAGCTGGAATTTCCCAAACCTCAGTGTGTCTTTGTAGCCTTGTACCTTTCTGAGCTGGTTGTGCCTGGGTATAATATAATATGGCAAAAGTTAAATATACCATTAAGTACAGAGATGTCTGGTCTCTTGTCTAGTAGGAGATTAAGGTAACCCCAAATAGACCTTTCTCAGCTGTAACAGAGAAAGTCTGATTAGAGTCTCAGTCTGACCTCAGAAAGTGATATCAACCTTGTCTTTTTTCAGTACTTTTTTCAGTTCATTGGTTGTAAATTCTGGTACTTACATTAAAATGATCAAACTTTATTTTTATCTTAGTCACTGGAAAAGGACCCTGCTTCATGGGAAAGAAGCTGTTTAGAAATTCAGCTAAAACTAGAATAATACTGTAAAAAAAAAATTAAAAGGAAAAAACTTGAAGTCAAGATACTTCTTGATCTGTTTTATTTCTAGGAATTTTAGAAATTTCATGTTTGCCTTTTAAAATATTGTTTCATTTTTAAAGGTGTGAAAATGTGAGACTACTTTTTAGACAAGATCAAAATATAGAAATAAATTTGTTGTCCTCTGTCAAATAGAACATCACATTTGCTCTAAAAAAAAAGAGTGGTTTTGTCTTTAAAAATTCCTTTACCAATTAAAACTTAGAGAGTATCACTTCAAGTTAATTTCAGATAATTTTTCATCTAGTCTTCCACTTTGGTCAGCAAAATCAACTAGTGGCATGTATGACAACTATGGTTACATGTAAATGTGAATTCTTAGATAATGATGAAAATAAAGCTTGTAATCTTCAGCACAACTTTTATTTTCTGTGTCTTCTGAAAATTATTTGATCCTATCTCATTTAACTCTTCCTACTTTTTTCTCCAGTACCCTGGTTCCCCAGAAAAATCCAAGATTTGGACAAGTGTCACCATCTGATCACTAAATATGATCCCAGTTTGGACCATGGTCACCCTGTAAGTTTAACATTACTGTTATTTCAGTTTTGAAAGAGAAGTTCTCTGTAGGGAGATTTTTGTAAGAAAGGTTCAGGAGTAAAGAAAAACCTATGAAAGAACAGAAAAAATAAAGGGCCAGATAAAGGCAGATATTCAGTGAATTTAAAGACTACATGAGTCCCTACATGAGTGAACCACAAAAAGGGTTTTACTCACAAGCTTTGTGTGTGTACTCTTAGCCTCACCATCAGCACAAACTCTAAGAGAACAAAGAGGAAAAATGTGTTGTAGAGTCCTTCTCTAGTGATAATACCAGTAAAGCAAAATACTGGGAACAAACAAACATTTGTTTCTCATCAAAGTTTTCCAGCTTTAGTACTGACGAGACATGAGTTAGGTGCAGACACAAAACAGGCTCCAAAGGGCCATTTGCAAATTGCCAAAGTAGGTCCAGAAGCATTGTGTTCTGTCAAGCATCACACAGAAGTGACGCATGACAGAGGAAAAAAAGCACATACTTTGCATTGAAAAATGTGGGAAAAATTTATATGGGTGTCAACAGAATCTACAAGAAATATTTTGTCATTCCCTTCTCTGCATGCCTGAATTCTGTTTAGGTCCTATCATTAACATACACAATGTTATGTTGTGTATTACATACAGTTATGCATAGTACAAAAAAACCCTTTTCAAGTCTACAAGTGTCACCTACTTTTGAAAATCACTTATGAAATTGTAATTTGCTAGGAGAGCTTCATATCCTTCTTAACCAGGACATCTTTCATTCTTCCTCATATCTTTCTGATAGAAACAGTCCAAGTATTTGTAATTTTCCTGAGCTAGCTCTGAGACTGTTTCTCATTAGATAAATGAACACACACTGGGAATTCTTTGAACTGGACTAAGTTCTCCTCCTATTTTGCCAAAGAGAAGGTGTGAGCACTGAAGACCAGGCACTGAACACCACTTGTCCGTGGAAGGAGAGAGCACAGTGTGGGCTGATTTATTGTGTAAGGCTCAAAAATGAACATGTTGGAGGAAAGTGCCAAGTAAGCTGAGGTAAAGGTAGCTCAGGAAAGATTTTGCATACACATTTGCTATCAAATACACGTTTTGGGCTGTCCATATCCACAGGTTCATTTTGTTCTTTACTCTCTCTTTAATGGCCAAAAAAATCAAACTGATACCACTGTGATACCAATTTCTGGGGCACCCTAATACTGGCTGCAGTGGTCTCCCAGAGAGGCTCCTGCTGCTCAGAGGGTGGGTACAGAGCCCTTGGAAGAGCAGGGACAAAGCTGAGATATCACAGCATCTACGTGAGTCTGTCCCAATGGCTTTTCATGTGCTTTGAACGGACTTGTTACAGCGGCATCTGAATGAACATATTATCCCTAACACATGACAAAATAAACACACTCTCAGGATCCAGCTCTTTCCTCAGATTCACGCACACAATACTCATTAACTGCAGTGTTACTGGTATTATTGCTGCACTGAAAATTATGTGAATAAACCTAAGGGACATATTTGGCTTGTAGTATGAAAAGTGTTTCCAGTAAATTCTGAATAGTTTAGAATCATAAATATTTGCACAATGATGCTGATCAACGCTGTTTTATGAGTTATATTAGTGTACAGTTCCAGATTTCAGATTTAATTCCTATTATGAATGATGTAAAGTTAAAAGGTACATGATTCCACAGCTCTATTCATATTCAATAGCTGGCAAGGGTTGCTTAAATTTAATTTCTAGTAAACACTGAAGGGGCAGAAAGAAAACTCTGGTATTTAATGGGTAAACTTCCCCTTTAAACAAATACCACTGAATCTGTCTCTATCATAACACAGTAATAAATGGGCAAGGGGGAACTGAGCGCTCAGCTTGTACTTCCTACACACCTAGGGGTTGGTTCTAATAATTTCTAGCCAGTGAAGGCCTGTTCTTTGCCCAAAGCAAAGGGCAGGTGCATTATACCTTCTTTGGAGAGCTGGATAGGCTTGGTACCATCATGTCCATCACAGCTGTTTATTGCAGCCTTCACGCTTAGCAAAGGAAAGAAGGGATTCAGATTCAGCTCTTCCCCAGTGTAAGCAATACCCCTCTATCCCATTTTTAATGCGATTTGCATCTAAATTTGATGGTAAGTGTGTAATGGTCTGCAATGAAGTGTTTTTAAACTCCAAAATCTTCCCATCCACCCATATTACATAGCTTTCTACTCACAGCCTGCAAATTTTCATCAAAATGTCACTGATTGCAGACTTTGGCTTACCCTGTTCATAAGGCTCAAGATTCATTGCCTCAGAGAAAACAATGTATTCGAGGCCTAGTTTTTCTGAGTGCCTCTGTTAGCACATTTATTTATGACCATAAATCTCTCTTAATGTAAAATTTTCTTCAAATTATTTTCTAACACAGGGATTTGCTGACCTGGACTATAAGAGACGAAGGGCATTCTTCGCCGATCTTGCCTTAAACTACAGAGGGTAAGTACAAGATTGCTGAAGAGAGAGTTCAGTGCATGCTTTCATACCTCGTGTGCAAGAAATATCAGAGATATAATCTTTTGTCAGTGTATCAATGGGGCCACTTTTTAAGAGAACAAAATTCAGCCACAGAAGTTTTCACTCCATGTGAAATAGACTTTTGTCACAACACAGCAAATGTTTTATCTTAAGATAAAAATCTTAAGATTGCATTCATATCTCCTTCAGGGCTGCATTTTGTCTTAGCAGAAGTAATTTCAATATGACTCTTTAATTTCAATTCTGCAGTTCTTTTAAGGACTAGCTTATGAGCTGAGGTTAATCTTTTTCAAGGAAATACAATTAAAAATATTTAGGAACATATTTTTGACAATGAAAAGCAATTTACTGTTTTTGTTCTTTCTTTTCCTAAATGCCTGTCTATGCATATTAACTACCTAAACCCCTAAAAACCTCTCAGTTCTCATGTAGGTGATTGAAAATGTTTCTGCCTTTATGTTTTAACAAATTTTCACCAGAATTACACTGCTGTCTGACATAGTAAATCAAATGTATAGGTAGAACTGGTTGTAGATTATCAGCCTCGTGGTGCTCGAGCACTGGTGAAATCTCCCAAATCTTGTGAGACTTCTATTTGAGTACAGTTTTCTCTCTGCTATCAAATATCACAGCCAGCACAGCTCAGAACAGCACAAAAACTGTTCTGCACAAAAGCAGACAGTGAACAGACTAAGAGCTACTGAAGAAGCAACTGTGAGGAAGAGGAGGGAAGACCACCTGTCAGAGAAGTCACTGATAACCACACAGTCTATGCCTGGGCAGCTCTCTGCTAATGAGTTTATGAATGCTTCTGTGTGATGGTACTGTGCTGATGACACCCTCCAGGGATGGACCCTCCAGGCACACACTGCATTTTGGCTGGTAGATCACCTTCAGCAGAGATAAGAGAAAGCCTGAGGGTCTCTTATTCCTTCTGTAAAGCAGAACACAGCTCCCTTTCTCACCATATCCCTCTATTTCCTCCCCACATTGTAACAAAGGAGACAATGCACACATTAGAGCCTACCAAGACAAATAAGTTGTTAATTATTTATTATTTTGCCGTTTCTGTCTTCATTACAACAAATATCCACGCTGTGGGCAAAGAAAATTGTACCTGGAAACTGACCTTCGTTAGACACGTCTTATTTCTTCTCTTCATTTCAGGGGAGACCCTTTGCCTCACATCGAGTACACAGCACAGGAGACAGCAACTTGGTGAGTTTGCTACTTAGGGTCCAACTCTTGGACCATTCCACTGCAGTCCTAGGAAAGACATGCAATGTGAGACAGTTATAACATCTTGAGACTGCATTTATCCATCTCAGATTTTACTCCTTGGTTAAAAGTCATCTTCTGGTCATTTGCTTTGCATAAAGCCTTTCTCAGGGCTGGTCTTAACTGTTCACTTTCTAGAGCAAAATGAATTTTGTTGACCTTCTCCCAGCCTGCTGATCCCATCAAGATATCAGAACCCAGAAAACACCTGGAGCTTATAGCATAACTTCTTCTAACTGGCCTCGAATCTACCACAGCTACGATGCTTACAGAAATATCACCTTTCTAAGTCTGTTACCAGGAAAAAATGCCCGCCAGCAGTATGGAAGTTTACTCACAGGATGTGGCTAATTCAATATTCACAGGACAGAGGAGCTTTGCTTGTTCTCCTTCAGGTATTTATTCCTGTTAACATGAATATATGCAATTCTCTCGAAAAGAAGGTAAATTGTGAAGTACCCTTGCAGAACACTTTATTTACTCTGTAAAAGGGCCTTCAATAACATACGAAATGATGGCAAATTTTTTACAAGGGTGTAAATTTTTTACATTTCTTCACTGGAGCTTTGTTTCTCACCACTCAAAAAACCCCCGAAAAACAAAAAACAACAACAAAAAAACCCAAACCAAACCAAAAAACCACACCAAAACACAAAAAAACCCCACCAAAAACCACAACCCAAAGACCCACCAGAGAACTAAAAAAACTTAAGTCAATTCAAAGTATATTTGTAAATGTTATGTGAAATACGTGGAGGATTTGAAAGAAAGCAGAGTCCTTATTTCACATCCCTCTGTTTCCTCTTTCTCCCACTAACTAAGAAATATCAGTAGGCAGTAATAATTGCACATTTGTATGATGCTACAAAGCATAAACATGTCCAAACTTCTCAACTAAAAGCAGAGTGCTGCAAGGTGCCACATGTGCACATAATAAGAGAGAGTCTTTGTTCAGAAGTTTACAATTTAAAATGAAAGACAGCCTAAAGGTGGGGGACAGGAAGAATGAAGACCACATTTTATAAATGTGCAACTGAAAACACTTGAACTTAAGTGATTTGCCCAAAATTATATGCAAATTTTATTTCAAGGCCAGAAATGAAATCCATAGACTAGATGTCTCTTGCCAGAACCTCAACCATGCTTCCATCCCATTGTTTTCAATGCTTACTTTATTTTAAATAAAAGCTACTGTGCCACAGAAATCCACAGCCGCATATAAACCTTGCATCCAACTCATCCAGGAGGTCACATTTTTATTAAGCTCAAATAGCTTTTTATTAGCATCTTTCAATAGTCAAAGATTGATGGTCAGTGTCATATTCATGATTGCTACCACCAGCCAACAACCTTGGCATAGAATGGTGTGTGGGAATGTCATTTTTAAGAAAATTTAATTTTGTGTTCTTTCCTGTTTTTGTCTTTTTTTGCCAATCTTAGTCATTCAAGCTCTTCTCCACCTAGAATTAGACCCATTGTGGTAACTAAATAGACCTTCAAAGGAGTATCTGCCCATTTCCCCGTACAGTCAGGCCTCAGCAACCCAGGTTGTCTTGTTATGTAAAGCTGTTTCCAAAATTAGAGTTCCCAGTTGTTCTCACAGCCCCCTGAGTCTGTGCCCTGAGGTCAGGCTGCATTACAGCACAACTTAATTGAGCACTATGCAATTGAACAGGAAATTTGTAGCACAGACTAAATTCCCTTGGTGTCACTCTGACGAGTTGCTGGATGCCTTCAGTTTGTAGCAACATGGTTATAAAAATGAAAACTAATCCAGTGAAGAAATACGACTTTTAGAAAACAGAGGGTACAGATGATCTGAGTTTTTGTTTTCAAAGCAACTTCTTGGAAGGCCCTGAAACTAAGTAGTCATAGAAGACATCTTATGGGTAACAGCTGCAGAAGAAAAATGGAGAATTCAGGACAAAACTATGGGGATGCACCTGTCACATCTTCATAATAAAGCTGAACTGTGCCGCTTTGTTTTCTAAAAGAGTGATGAAATTTATGTTAAATAAGGTTATTGCCTTTAAAGTCTTTCCAGTGGCTGACATCATGCTTCATTATGAGGCTTCTTTCAAGAGTTCTTCATAGACTGTGCTTTCAGCAGTTCCTCTTTCCCTCTGAACTGAAGTACCATCAAGTAGCAGCTTAATGGTCCATTGAGTGATAGTACCATCTTACAGTAGGCATTACAACTATTTGAGACACTACATTAGGGCAAGCTAAATCATTGTCTGGAAATATCTACTACTCTCTTGACTTTGGAACATACTTAGATGATTGCCTGAGAGGTTCTTAGAGAGGAGGAACACTTAGCTTTGGATAATTCATCACCAGTCTCTGAGACTGCCTACATTTCTGTGGTAGTCAGTGTTTGGACACACAGTAGAATGACACTTGGATAAAAGGGACCATATGTGCAGAAGTGTAAACAAGGCTGCTTTCTCTAGACTCCAGTCTGGGTATGAACTGTATACTGGTTCAAATCCCATGCAATCCCACTGAAGTCGGTAGTATTCTGTGAGGAAATAAGCCAGGGCAACACTTGAACTTTAGTCCTCATTTTTTCCTAATTCTTCTGTGGAAATGACCCAGTCTCCTGTGGTTTTTGCAATAGTGACAGCAGCCACTATTCCACTCTGTTCTTTTAAATCAAGGGGGTTTTCCTCCCCCCTTACTTCTGGTTCATTACTCCCACACCATGTAAGACATTCATACAAATTAAGAGAACCCTTACCAGGGACTGGCTATCACCTCCATAGCAACAATAGCATCACAAAAGAAAACCAACAATACAAAACAACAAAAGGTCATTTCCCGTAGCCAGCATTTCCAAGAATGATCTCAATTTTCATAAAACAATGTTTATAAAGTTGTTAACACCCTAGGGCCATGTGTGAACAAAAATAACTGTTTCTATAAGGTTCTTTGCCACCCTATTACTACTTGTTTATTTTGCAAGAACTAAATATATTCCAAACCACAGCTCTAAATCCAAGCACCATCAAGTTTTGGATGAACCTAAAGCCCATGTCCAAATCTGGTTACATATATTTCTCCTCAGCTCGTCTCTTTTTGTATAATATTTCTCCTCCACTCGTGTCTGTTTGTATAATGGCCTAAATGCTTCAAGAAACTGGCATATCTTTGAAATACGTAGCCTGTGCCAGGCATTTTGAACTGCAAGAGTATGAATCTCTTCGCCTGTCCAGATACTACTCTTCAGTATCAGAAGATGTGCTTTGTAAGGAGGAGGTTTGCAAGTGACAAATATAGCCTAGGCCTCTGCATAGAGAAAGAGGGACCAACATTTCAAGTTTTACCCCAAGGCAGAGAGGGAGGGAATATGTGATGCATTCTATTCCTAAACTGAACAACAAACTATCACAGGCTCATCTCTCTCCCTGGGATTTCCCTGGTACCTCCAAAACACCCTGAGCAAGAAGAAAGAAATACTTCTGTCTCGGAACTAGAGTTCTGTTACATTAAAGGAGAGTGTAGAAAGACATAAAAAGGATTTTCTGAACAGAACCCACTTTCTGAAGGAAAAGTGAAACAAAAACCCCTTCTGGTTTGCTACATCCACCCACTCATCAGCTTCCAAGCACCAGGTGTTCCAAGTGCAGATTTTTAGACCGTGACATGTACTGGGGTTTTGGACCTCTCTGGATCTGCAGACAAGACAGATAACACTGCTTTATTAAGGTGAGTCATGCTATACAGTTTTTGCTTTTCAGGAGAGAAGTCTACAGGAAGCTGAGAAGCCTTTACCCTACTCACGCCTGTACAGAGTACCTGGATGCTTTCCAGCAGCTGGAGAAGTACTGTGGCTACCAAGAAGATAACATACCTCAACTTCAGGATGTCTCCAGATTTTTAAAGGGTTAGTCATTATAAACCATGGTTTATTCCAGGGTTTCCTGAATACATTTGTGCACCACATACACACACAGATCACCTCCTAGGACACAGGCTGGTGTGCGGAGTGCATTAGCTATAACATTCCCTCGTGCAAGATGACCTGTAGCACGGGACATTCGTACCAGGCATATCTGGGGACCAGGTGGTAAGTAAGCTTGTGAGTGGCTGCAGTTGGTGTGGCACTAACCAGTTGATCCCAGTACAAGCAGCAGTACAGTCACAGCTGCACACTGCTCAGCGTGACTTCCACACACAGGGCTTTTTTACGCGTTTGGCTGCGTTTTATGCTTCTAAAAGCCATGCTGCCAGTAAGAGCCAAAGACAAGTACAGGTGCATACCTCTCAAGTTTATCTTTTTTCCAATGCCTGAGACAGCATGGCAATGGGTGCCAGAGAAAATTATTTCCAGGTGATCCTGCTGGTCAATCTGCAGCTGCTTTGAAAGAAGCTCTGCTTCTTTCTGTCTCCACTGCACAACTTGCCGCACTGACCTCTGTGGTACCTACCAAAGGCTGTGGTGGCATAAAGAAGTGACCTTAGATCAAAGGACACACAAGGTTGCTAGGCTGACCTGCCTGCTGTTACCTGGGGTCTGACTAGCAAAGAGCAGAAGAGGAAGGGAGCTTGCAATATTTTTGTGAGGCTACAGGCTGCATAGATGCCCAAGGCCAGGTGCTCTGTGTGAATCACTTGATTATCAAGAATGACTAAAGAAAGGTCATCCTTAAAACCTCCTTGGCTCCTTCTCAGTGAAAAGATGTGCTAGTGACAAGACAGCTAATCACTATGATTAAATAAATAATAAAAAAATATGGCTTAACTTTAAATAAATTATATTTAAAAATAATATTCCAAAGATCGAGTGACCTGCTCCATATAACAGTAGGGGATGCTAGTTAGCTTGAATAAACTTTCTATTGCTGAAGAGTTTTCTAAGATGTTGCCTTTTTTAGAGAAGATTAAGCTGTTCAATGACAAGGTTTTAATTGTGCCTCTAGTGTAAGGGAGGGGAGAGTTGCCATATGAAAAGCATCTCCCATGAGCACCATTGCATCCAGCTATAGGAATTTTTCTGTGTATGCATGATATATTTTCTCACGTTTTCCCTTCTATTCAGATATTCATCTTACTCCCCTCTTAGAGTAACTGGGCTGATTAATATTTTTTCTCATAAAGTAGTTGATCTCATTGCTTTTCATTTACACAGTTGGTGACAGCAGGGAGCTCCAGAAATCATTTGATCCTAATCTGATTACCACAGATATTCATATTCTTTAAGTGAAATAGATGATTTCAAAGTGGGAGAATTTAGGGTAATTTAAGACTATCCAGTCATAATACTATTTGTATTATTCGTGTTGGCTGACAGGATTTGATTGCCTGGATTGCTCACTTCTTTTGTAGGTTCTGGTTCTAAATTTTCACTGTGTCATACAAGTTGTCATCTGCAAAAAAAAAAAAAAGCAGCAATTCTGAAAATTTTTTTCAAAAGAGTTGTGTTAACAGCTAGACACAATTAAGAGTGAGGAAACTATTTTAGTCCCATTATGTGGGGCTTTGAACAGGTATCTTACCTAGCTTTCTTCTAATAAGGTCATATCACGATGTAGAAAAGTTTCTAGACTAGCATGAATATTGACATGGTTGCAAGGCGCCTTTGTAAAAAACAATCTGAATCAGAAGCATCTGCAAGGTCTGTGTTAAAGACAATCTCATGCCAAATAGCCACTGGGTGAGGCCTATGATTTATAAGGAGTTATAAGTAGTGATTTATTACTAATTTGGTTGGCTTTTACCACCAGAGTTAGCAAGACCAGAATTTTTGCTCCTTCACAAGTCATCAATCAACTGTGTGCTTAGCCTCTTTCCTGTGTTACAATTGTGCAGTGCTCAACCAACCATATCTTAACCAAACTATAGACTGTGACATGTCTCTCAAAAGTCATTGGCATACAGTGCACATATTTCAATTACAATCTATGTGAAGATGCATAGTACAGATCCTCCTGTCACTTGTGAGCTCTGAACTGTCCCATTTTCCCATTTAGACATAAATCCCAGCAAGTACCTTTGCTAAATACTGCCTCAAAGGACTGGAATATTCTTTAGCATGTGTGATGATAAGACATAATTAGAATAGAATAGAATAGAATAGAATAGAATAGAATAGAATAGAATAGAATAGAATAGAATAGAATAGAATAGAA
>JAYRBT010000042.1:63505250-63554111 GCA_036023395.1 Myiotriccus ornatus | reverse complement strand
AATGTGTCCATCTTGTACATAACACCTAATTCTGAAGATGGGCAAGTAGTTAACCAGCAGTGCTGTTATGCATCCTGTACAATCCCTGTGTGAGCTCTGCAAGTTCAACACTGCCTAGCTTCTGAGACAACAGCTTAGTGGTTCTGTTCACTTCACCTTAAGCATCTGAAACTTTTTATGTACAAGTTAATTATACCCATGTCTTTAGGTGCTGAAGTTTCCTTCTATGGCTGGCAGATTTATCTTTTTATTTAAAATCATACTGAAATATAGAAATATTTCCATTTCATCCCTGTATTCTGCATAAGCATGTGATTCTAACTTCAGTATAGGCAGTGGTAGTGCAAGTAAAGTGGTGAGGTCTTGTGCCTAAGCACCTGCTAGCAACTTGCAAATGTATACTGTTTCCTTCATGGCTGAAGAGAGGAAACATATGTAGTGAAGTATCTATTCAATAGAAGTTGGTTTTGGTTTTTTTTTAGAAATAAAGCAGTGGCTATACAGATCTGTTTGAGAAGATGACGAATGGAAGACAGTGAGGCTCATGATAGACTTCAGTTTCTTGCAAAACACACTCTGCAGTTTTAGACTCGCTCTTGAAAAAGCTCTAGATAAGTTTTGTTGCTGCTTGGGAGGAAGCCATTATCCATGCTAAAAATTATCTGCCAATCTTCTCAGCATGGGCCCAGAGGTAGGCTTCTGCATGGAGTTCCCAGACTTGATTCCCCATCATTTAGCTGATCGACATATTTGGCACAGGCAGTGAAGTTTTTGGCAGTTTGTTGGCAGTGAATATAGCAAGTACTGTAGGATTATCACTGCAGGTCATGTGTTGGAGGAGATATACCGCAGCAGCCTGTGCAAAGGAGGGTTTTTCTCATCACTGAACGCTTTTAGACCAGGCATAGCAGGATAATTTGATCACTGAGGAGGCAATAAGGACAGCAGTTACTAAGGTTAAATGGTTAGCTACAAGAACAGAATAGCTAAGCAGCTGGAGAGGGTGAGCACCAGTACATCCAGCTAATGTGGTATGAGAACTTAGCATCACCAAGAAGCCTGGGAACATCCCTGAACTGCAGCCTGAACTGACTGTGGGTGTGTGACTGCAACCCAGGGAACAACATCCTGACTATGAAATCTTCAAAACATTTCCCTATGCTCTACAGCACACACTCTCAGCAGTTTAAACTCAGCTTCAGGTAGATATTTGCTTTGGATGAATTGATCGTGCCCAAACTCCGGGCAAAACTTGGGGGAAAGACAGAGGATGAGAGGTAGAGCTAGACAATATCTGTGTGAGTCTTGCACTTGAATCTCTGTTATCTAACAAATGATTTAGTAACAGCAGCTATGTATCAGAGGCATAACCATACCCGAGTCTAAACTGAACAGTTGTAATGGGTCTGACTCCTGGCCAAACTTGCCTCCTCTGAACTGTAAGAATTCCTCCCCGACAGCTCTCAGTATTGCACTGTTTATTTCACTATATTCTGTCAGCTGTTCTACATTATCCAAAATGCTTCTTCTGTTAACACTCAGCTGGACTCTGTCCTACATACTGTAAAATCTTATGGCTCATACCGCACTTCTGGCAACACTCGGTGCTACATATGCTTTTCTTGCAGCACAACTAGTACTTAACTTGTAGAGGCCTTTAAGGCCATCCGGTTTCAAGCTGAACTTCCACTGAAATCAATGGGATTTCAGTTCTGCTTCAACACTGACAGCATAGCGGGACCCCTGTCAGGTTTTGAGTTTCTGAAATCTTTTCACATTAGTCCCCAGAGCTTCTAAGATTCTAAGAGCAGCCTCATCTTTGTGTATTCACCAACCATCTTAGATTGTATGAGCACTCTCCAAAATTTATTCTTCAATTACACACTGCAAATGAAGAGCAAGAAAAACACCATCTTTTAGCATTTTATATTCTTTTCTTTTCTTTTTTTTTTTTTTTTAGCTTTAAAGCCATGCATGTATTTCTGCACAAGTTCTGCAGCACACTGGTCTCCTGGTTAAGGCAGGCCTCCAGTGATGGAGAGTTCAAGCTCAGTTCAGCGAAATATCTAAAAATGGGCTTAAGGATACTGTCTGAATTTTTCCAGTTAGCAGATTGAACTGAAACTCTTCTGCAGCGTCACCCACTCTTACCAGTTATTTACAAGTACCATAAGAGTTGGCATTTGGATTATAAAATAGTGAAGGGAGCCTTCTGAAGACTGAGGAAGAAGAGAGAAAGGCAAAGAGGCAAATATCAAAGAAGGGGTGGGTACTAAAAGACTGTCCCTGGGTGGATGGGACAGTCTGAAGGTGGATAAAAAGGTGTTAACACTGACTGAGATGGGTTGCCTTTTTACTTTTTGTTTGCACCCAGGACACTTCACCAGAGTGTCTGTGGGACACAAACCTGGCCAACTGGAGGCACAACCAGCTTTTAGGCACGTCTGTGATGCAGTTCGAATGTCACTGGAGCTAAGCCAGCTTTAAAGGATCTCATTTGGGTTTCAGAGAAAGACAAACTATCTAGAAACTCAATTTAAGTCTGATCTGTGCTGCCTTCCTAGGACTCTGTGCTGGTACTCAACTGGTGTCTGGTTTAAAGATATTTCCAGTATATGTAAACAAATGATAAAAATGGGCCTATGGACTGCAGTGTGGACAGAAATGGCTTCCATAATCCTCCTGTTTGCCTGAGGGACAATGTAAAAGATCTTGAGAAGAACATATAGAAGAACCTCTGTGAGTCCAAAGACACAAACATGCACACACAGAGGATAGTGCTTGTTTATATTTTGGGCTTCAAGGAAGATTTTAGGCTGCTATATTGACCTGGGAGCTGTGCATAAAATACCAGAGGCATTCTGTCTGTTCTTCAGTGCAGGAAATGTGAGATTTGTGACATGGGTAAGTCCTGCTGCACAGGACTGGGAATCTTCTATGATACTAGTTGAAGAAAAATAGCATGATATTATTTTCTTCTAGATATTTATATTTTGGGAAGTGCCATAGACTTTCCCTTCCATGTCTGAGAATATGGCTATGGTATCCAGTAGTCCATCACTATAATATAGGAAATATATATATTTTTATTATTTCTTAAAAAATATATATTTATTATTTGATTTATTAACTGCTAATTATGAAAATCAGCTTTGACCTGTGAAAGAACAGGACTTGATATTACCCCTAACTATTCCACAAAGAGAATTTCGCAGTCCAGCAGGGACTAATTCTTTCTCTGTTCATTCACCTGCTCTAACCTGTGTTGTTCCTGCCACAAAGTATGCTTTGTCGAACAAGCCAGAGTACAAGCCTTTTGATCCAGAAGTGACTGCAGTTCACCCCTATCAGGATCAAGCCTTCCAGCCTGTCTACTTCATAGCAGAAAATTTTGAAGATGCCAAGGTCAAGCTTCAGTAAGTAAGGAGACTGTGGGTATTTTCATTGAGGGGGTCACACTGGCTTGAGTCTTAATCTCAAATATATCTACCACTATTGCAATAACCACGCCAGGCTAACTCATTGCATCTGCTTAGTGGCTTTTTTACAATAAAATTAAACATGAGCTTGTTTATCTCAGAAAAGCTTCATAAAAATTCAGAATTATATATTGCTATGCCCTATCCCATGCTTAATCTTAACAATGCTTAATTTTAGCAATTTCTTAAGTAAAGTCTGTAACTGTGAGAGTGTAATCCCCCCCATGTGCTAGTCCATACAAATAGGAGGTCCTGAAGAACTGTTTTACCCAAGGTCACACAGAAATTTTATAGCAGTCTCAGGAATTAATATGGATCAGCAGGAGGGCTTAAGAACAAGGTTGCCTTTCTCCTCCGATTATATCTGCTCAAGAATGCAGAATCAGCATTCACAGGCAATATAATTTCTACACAGTGGCTGACTGCACCCTAAATGTCATTATTTCAAATTAGCTCGAGGTGTTTCTAAACATATTTCATTAACTGTATTATGTTATGCAGTAAGGATTTTCTTTTTTTCTTTTTTTTTTTTTTTTAAGTAAGCAGAGTTTAAATTCTGGCCTTCATCTCCAACAGTTAGAACAACATGACCAATTCTGGCTGGAGGCTGGTTGTAGAGCTACTGGGGAGCATGTAGGAGGTGAAATGAGGAATTTATTAGAAGAAGAGAACCTGAGCCAGACTTCTTCCCTATTTTCCCTGCCTCTTCCCCAGAAGCACTGTCTGCTGGAGCTATAGCAGTGGCTAATTAGGCTCCTCATCTTAAATCTGAATGTTCACGTTAAATTTTTAATATGTGTAAAAACGTAAGTGAGAACTTACTGGCAGAGGAGAGAGGACTTGCAGAGCATTTGACTCAGGCAAACCTGGAAAGAACATACAAGGACAAGGAATACACCATTCTCAGACCTGAAGCTTTTTAATACGTTTTTTCAAGACAGTTGCAGAGCCAAAGCTGCTCGAAATAACCAAAGGCACAAGAATCTGTCAGCACGGAAAACATATGGCAACATCAGTACAGGGGCTTCCTACCAGCATGTACTTAACAGAAATATTGTCGAAAATGGCAAGCGATCATGTTTTTTTCTTTTAATAGAGACAGAAAAATAGAGGATGCCTAGTATCAACAGGTTTTTAGAATTTTACTCAGAAAGAGCTACTCCAGGTTATTTCTTGGAAGTGAAGGCGGCAGACATGCTGTGCTCCTGCATTCCTCAGCTTGTGGTTGTAATAACTCTGAACTGTGTTAGCGTAGAGCTGTGAGAGCACAGACGGGTCTAAGCCAGCCTCTCTGAAAAGCAGGCACTGCAGATCTTCAGGGCTGCAAGTAGTTCAGCCATGGGGAGAATGCTGCACCAGACAGCATTAAAGAGTATCAGTGAGGATGTGTGAGAGCAGCCCCTGCTCCCTGATAAGTCCATGACCACATAGTGAGAAATTAGGTCCTGCAGGTTTTACGCCTAAGGAAATGCCTCTTGAACTAGAAGCTCTGTCTTCTTCCCCCCACAGAAACTACGCAATGAAGATCAAGAAGCCTTTTGCTCTGCACTACGACCCCTTCACCAACAGCATTGAGATTATGAACACACCACAGAAAGTCAAGAAGGCACTCTGTCTGATGAAAGAGGAACTAAAAAACCTCTGCTTGGCCCTTGAAAACCTCTCTTAAAACTACAGCAGTTCATCTCGCCTGTCACTGAGATACTTGAAAGTGGTTTCAGCACTTGAAGAGTTAGTGATGAAGTTGTAGTTGGATGCAAAAATCTTTAATGTGCAAACCAACTCAGTTTATCTAATCTCACCATAAATTATGCTGCTGATTTATACACATTAGTAAGTTCCTATTTAGTATGTTTCAATGATAAGAAAGACCAAATTACTCCAATTTTTGGTAGGTGATATAAGCTACATCTGTTTGCAGTGCATTTATCTGTTATTGGACTCTTACAGGGTTGTGTTTGTTTTTTTTCTCCTGCCACCTTTTCAACTTATCTGTCACAAAATAGGATAGTAACTTTTCATCCACACAGTCTTTTACTTGCTGCCTTCATGACATGATCACAACCTCTTAGGCTGGCTATCTGCCTATGGTTAGCAGCCCCTGCAGCTAGCTCATTGCTACTAGCAATTACTATCAACTATTGTTCCCACAAACTATGAATGGTTCCCTTACAATGGGCATATACAAAACTTTGTAAGAGGAACACTTTACTTCTGCTCACTATTTATTTTTTTAAATACTCATCTCAGTCAGTAGCCTTCAAATACGACAAAAAGTTTCCTGTCCCATTTGAGATCACAGAGTATTTGTACTTTGATTAAAAGAAAAAACTGAAAATAAAAGGTCCAAGATACTCTGGCTCATACAAGGATGTTTAATTTGAATAGGGAAATCTGAATTCTGAGGAGGAGATTTTTGTGTAAGGAAAGATCAAGGGTTGGACTTGATGATCTCAGAGGTCTTTTCCAACCCGGCTGATTCTATGATTCTATGATTTACGAAGAGGCCTTTAAGAAATAGGCTTCTGTTGGTTTTTCATGAGATCCAGATTCTCCGAGATACCTTTAAAAATCTTTGCTTCTTATTGATGTCATGATGGTTGTAGTAATAATCAAAAGGTCTAATATATGGAATATCTAGTGAAAAACCTAAGATCAACCACTAGCAGCTGTATAGCCTTGCTATGGAAAAAATATCTGATATGTGCTCCAATTCATCTTGTTCGCCTCTCTAGCCCCTCTCTGAGATGTTCCTGAAATTTATCTACAACCTGCAGGTCATGTTTCCTAGAATCAATCTAATATGTGCCTTTCATGTTCTTCATATCCCCTTCCTTCCTCTACTATTCACAAATAGAGAGTTTAGGAAAAGAAAACGATGCTCAAGATTAGAAGGGTTCTCTCTCAACAGCCGTGCAAACAGATAGGGTCGATGCAGGCTACAGGTATGGCACAAGCAGGGAAAATGTGAATCTCATGACTCAAGCTGGGTGATAGTGATCTACAAATGTGATACATCCTGCACAGCTTAGAAGCTCCACTCGTTTATTCAGAAGTGTATTTAGCATGTGTCAGACAGCTACCCTGCCCACTGTTACCCACCAGCTGCCAGAGTACAGGGTCTGAACGCTGAGGGAAATGTGAGGTGGTTTGGCTCTTGATGGAAAAGGAGTTATCATCCCTTCCTGAACTGGTCACTGTGGGATAGGAGCATGTACACAGACAATCACAACAGAGCAATCCACATGCTGTTACTTCACGCAGAGCTTATCTCACTGTAATTTGTTCATGTGCCAGGCTCTAAAGAAACTGTCTTACTGAAAGTTAATGGAATGCTGTCTCTTAAACCTTCACATCTACAAGCACTTCAGCAAATTTTCCCGTGGGCAGTAATACTCAAGATCTGGGGAGCTGTTGCAACTGCTCCATTTTATTAAAGTGTGGTGATGCCTGAAAAATGTGGAAGTATCTTGACAAAAATGGTTATGAGACCCCCTGTCTCTCAACAGCAGGAGCATCCCAAGATTTTTTTTTTTTTTTTTTCCAAGTCCAGGATTCTTCTATTCTATTCCAGAAGAACACTTACATATCATAAACCCTGTTTTGCTAGAAATTCAGCCAGGGGCAGAGCTGAAGTGAGTTCCTTTCCTTCCAGTATATTTCTGCTGTGATGGAGGATGATCTCTCAGCATGCTTTTATGGATTTATTTCTACTCATCCTGCTCATAAACACACACAGAGAAATACCATTTCTCCTCAGAGCAATTTGTTTTCTTACATATTGTAATAATTTATCTGTCTGCTTCCTGCCAATTGGTGCATAGGCAAAAATGTTTGACAGCTCACAATAGATTGTTTTTAGAAGTATTATTTTCATCAATCAGTCCTTTTACAGTGAAAATTGAATCATGTGCTCCAGTTCTGTGTGTTTTCTCTTTCTTTCTTTTTAAGTGGAAGATAATGCCAGAGCGGAAGAGCTATCAAAATATTTTCTATAGACGGACTCTGTAGGCCATAGGGTCTTTTTCATGTATTCCCTCTGAAATGGTTGAATGTGGAATTTAGACTTGAGTTTGGCTATTACTCAGAACAGACCTATATTTGGAAGAAATGAGAGACCTGATGGATTTGTTTTGCCCAAGGCCTCACACTTTCCTTGGAGGGACTCCAGGCCCGCCCACACACCCTTGTCTTTTCCAGTTCCTGTAGCGAAGAGAGAAAAAGAAGCCATTTGGAGCCAGATTCTCCCACCCTTACACACTCTGAGTAGTACCCAACCAGTGACAGTAACGAGCCTGTCTAAGGTGCTATACACAGGCTACAAGAGCAGGATTATCAAAACCTCTGCGGGTGCACTTGGTTTTTTTTTTATTATTTTCTTAGTGATAGCTGGCATACATGGCTAGGGGAGGCTCCAGTGAAACGTAGTGGAGCTGCAAAAGTAGTGGATTTTACTACTTGAACTTTCAAGATGTGTAAATGTTTATCCAAAGGAGGTAAATCTTTCCCTCCTTCCTCAGGCAGAACCTATCCCAGGATAGCCATGTTTGATGCTCCCATCTAAGAAGGTCCAAATTCTTTTCTTTTGATTCAATGTAGTGACAAAACAAAAGCCTTCAGGGTTACATCCTTATGAGTTACGCTAGTCATTCTGCTCTTCCAATAGTCATTCTTTCACTTCCTCACAGAAGCCAAGAAGTACCTCATACTCCTGTCAGTCTAAGGCAGCAGTGATTGGAAAGGCAGTGATGGAGCCTCCCGATGAAAATAAGGGCACAGAGGAAAAAGCACCAACCAGTAAAAATATGTCTTTTTGTCAGTTTGCATTTCAGCAATTTCATATTAATCTTGCACAAGAAGGTTCCAAAGCCAAGTAAAACACATCTTGTGACTTGAAACTGAACTGATGAACTCCCCATGGGTCCTTTGCTTATCCTGATAAACTTATTTTTCCTAGATGGAGTGCATTTAGAAAAAAATAGTGTATGTTTTTAAAACTGTACTGTGTTGTTCTGTTATACATGGGAGAGTTAGTAAATTCAGTTTGTGGCTTTGGGTTTGTTTTGTTTTTTGGCTAACCAAGTCTGTCCTCTACCAATTTTGGTCCACCTTCAAGTCTCCAGCTGCTTCGCTGCTTCCCTGCAGATTTGCTAGGGATGCCAAGGGTACCACTGTGTAAGGAGAATACACAGTTATGCAATTTGGGGAATTTGGCAGGACAGGAAGAGGAAATTTAGGCTGGCCTCCCACCCACTCCCATGAGAAACAGTGTTGCATTACAGTGCAGAGCTGTCATCCTCAGAAAGACCTTCTCAATCACTTCCCTTTGGTTCCCTTAATATTTTGATCTTTTTACTACATGGTGAATGCAAACCTTATTTAACCACTTCAAGAAAGGCCAGCAGGGGGAGAAGAAAAAAAGAAAAAAAGAGAAAGACCTTTCAAGAAAGGAAACTTCATTACCCTCAGTCTTCCTTCTCTCTGATGATCTGTGAAGTAAGAAGAAAACAAATCAAAGCAAGCTTCCATCAAAATGGTAGCATATTCCTGAAGAAACCTAAACCATCTAATTCTTCCACGTACAACCATGCAGATGAAGATCTCCTTACACCCATTGCTGAAATACCATCATTTACCCAGTAAACCATGACCATCAATTAACCATGCACAGAAGTGTTACATGACTTCTTGAGTCAGGAAATGAAGCTACCAGGAAAAACCCTCCAGTAGCTTTGCCTTACACACATACTGCAAAAACATAAGGCTCTCTAAAGCCTGCTTCCATAGACATCCTACAGCATGGAGAAATTCCAGTTGGCATAGAAACAGAGCGGTATATACACACATCCCTGGTAATCTCACCCACCACTAATCAGGAGTTTATACATGGGCTTTGAGATTCAGTTAGAAGACATTACTTTGCAGCATTCTTCGGCTGGCTCATGATCAGAAGTTGGCAGAAAGGGTTACTGGCTGTATTGTATTAAATATACAGTAAGTTTGGGTAATGCTGGTGGCTGAGGCCCAAAGTGAAAGCAAATCTCTGGCACCCTCTTCCACCACAAAAATTCCTCAGGGAGAGAAAGACAGACTAGGAAAAAAGTCTGGATGACACCTGGCAGAGCAAAGGGATGAGGAACGGAAAGCACCAGTGGATAGGCCTGAAAAATGTTTGCTTTGCATATGCTGTTCCATTATACTTGAGAAACGTTTCTGTCTGAAAGGGAGCTTTTTAGCATAAAGGAGGAAATTTGGTACCTGTGAGAGTGGGGAGGAATTTAGGTTAGTTAAGACTTTTTAATCATGCCTGAGGATTGTTAGCCTTATCTAAGGCATTTACTTTCAACATGGGGTGCAAAGCTTGGAAAGTAGAAAAGGGGTCTCTGGAAAAGAGTTTTTTACATGGTGTGTGGAAAAGAACACCAAAAAAGAGCAACAAGGCTCGTGAAGGGTCTGGAAAACATTTCTTTTGAGGAACCACCAGGAGAGCTGGGTTTGTTTAGTCTAGAGAAGAGGAGGCTCGGGGGCACCTCATTGCTCTCTACAGCCACCTCAAAGGAGGTTATAGGAATGTGGGGACAGGTCACTTCTGCCGTGCCTGCAGTGAGAGGACAAGAGGAGATGGCCTTAAGCTGAGACAGGGGAGATTCAGATTAGATACTAGAAAAAAAATTTTCACTGTTAGGGTAGTCAGACATCAGAATAGGGTGCCCAGGATGTGGTGTTCAAGCAGCATCAGGTTCCAGTGCTGGGTGATATGGTTGAGGGGTTACAGTGATAGTGCCGGGTGGACAATTGGATTGAATGATCTTGAAAGTCTCTTCTAACCTTGGTTGTTTTATGATTTTATGATTCTACAAAAGTTGAAGCTGACCAGGCCTTGCTGCCTTGTGAGACATAAGAGTCCTAAATTTTGAGTGAAGGCTGCCTTAGGAAGGAAAAGCACTGCCCCTCCAGAACTGTATGCCAGGTGCTGTCTTTTGCCCTGTTTAACTATTTTGTCCCAAGTTTTGTTTTTTTCCTTTAAATTAAAATATTATTTATTGCTCCCTTTGATTTGTGTTTGCAAATGGGGAAAATTAGGCCACTGAGCACGAGAAAGTTCAAGATTATTTTCTCAGGTGTTTGGGTGAAACTTGAGCAACACATGGACACTCTTAATTTTAAACCTGGCCCTTCCTGAAGGCTACTAAGACCTGGCAAAATGGTTACACTTGGGTAAAAGAGGTGACAGCTACTATCTGATGTATCCAAACCAAACCTCTACTCTCATCTGCAACCTGTGGTGTTAATCTTCAAGGTGCATCTTTCACAGCTTTAACCGTGATAGATTTAAACTTAAACTACTGAATACAAAACATTGCACATAACACCTGTCAGGTACAGTAACTAGAAGAAATCTCCAATTTGGAAGTCTGAACTGGCTGTTTTATAAAAGTTTTAGATACCATTTACAATGATGTGGCTTATTTCAGCTGTCACTGAAGTTATGCAGTTTGAGCGTGGCGTGCAATAAAACGGAATACACTGCTGACTTTAGTGAAGCCAGTTTGACTTGATCCCACAGAATCAACAACTAAATTTCTGCTGGGCAGGCTAATAGCTAAAATTTGGAAGTAACAATGAAGGATCCGTTTATAGTTATATCACTGTGCGGCATTTAGTACTTTCCTCTTATATTTACTGACTGAGAAAAAAATCCCCAACTGTCAGTATTATGAAATATTCCTTGAAGTGGTAGACTGGCACACTTTAAATACCCCAATATAAATAAACAATTACAATGAACTTGCAGAAGGAAAATATTTATTAATTTTTAATTGTCAAATGTTGTCTTTCAATAACATCTCACTATATGACACAGATGATCATCATTATGTTTTGTACAAGACTGCTAGAAAGTCTCAATATAACCCATAAAAAAAGCCTGTTTTTAAGTATTTCCTGAATGAATCCCAAAACTGATGGGTTAGAAATGGAATGCATGTTGGATGATATAAATTTTGTACAGTGTTTAAGTCTTGTACTTTAGACATTTTATTTGGTTCTGACTCTTGCATTAGTTCATATTTCTTGGTTTAAATCTGAGTAAACAAAATTATTTAACTTGATTCCTGCATCTCTGGTGTCCTACAAAGGCAGGCTTTGCAACTGAATCTGAAGTTTTGTCTCTTTATGAAATATTGTGCTAGCTGCAGAGAGGTTGAGGAAGAAGCAGTTTTTGCAAATGAAAGTTGCTAGCCAGTGTTGCTTGTTATAACTTTCTACCAATTACCAATCTTTGTCCCTGGGCAGAAAGCAAGTGAAAAGTTACCAGAATGGGCTTTCTATTACAAATCTATCGTCCAATATTGCTATCACGTTGCATACACAATTTGGGAATAATTCCACCCCATCACTATTGTGGTACTGCCTTTCTGATGATATTGCCTGTTTGGGCTGTGGGCAATCCATTCAAGCACAATTTCTCCGTACTTTGTACAGAGAAGTACACCATTTGTTTCTGTATTGCTATATTACTTGGTTAAATGGAGTTAAAGATAGATTAATTTTTTTTTCATGGAGAAAATTGACTTCCTATTACCTTGACATGTCCATTTGTCAAGGAACCAGAATGAAAACATGAGCAAAGAAGCAATGTTGTCATTATACAGAAAACTAGAGAACACATTACTCTACTATTTAAATGGAAAGATGGTCTGTACAAAAATTTTACTGATTAATTTCTGAAAATTCCTCCTCACATTCAAGCAGTTTACAAAACCTTTAAATGTTGACTAACAGCTGACTAACAGCTGAATACACTAAATTTACTACAGTGGACTGAAGGGCCAATATGCTTCCTACTGATGGCTTAGTTCTGTATCCTAAGTTGCTAAAATATGGTAGTACAACAGAGTCTCAGAAGGCTGTCTTAGGCTGTGCTTCATGGTGTACTATGTCACCTGAGAATACAGGAAAGGAAGTTCAGGTTTTTTGCCTACTAATATGTCAGTTTGGAGACTGTGGAATCCTGTTTATATTTGTGTGCAAGACAGAGCAAGATAAATTATATCATTTGGGAAACATAGAGCAATAGGAAATATTTTTTTGCATAAGGACCCTCACTCAAAAAAGTGAGGAAGAATGTACTCCTGTAGCTGAGGACACCAACAAAAAACATGAAGGACTGATTTACTCAGAATTCCTCCTACAAAACCATCACAAAGTCTTCTGCTAGCAATTTCTCTCTAGAGAAACAGGTTCAGAATTTGTCACATTTCCAGACTTCCACCCTCAGTAAAGAAGTTATTTTCAGCATTACATGAAAAACATTCACTAGTAAGATCTTGGTAGATGAAATTAAGTTCCACAGTGCACAACATGTTACTCCACAGCAGCTCTGCTATTTCACACTATTGGTCAGTGGAAGAGAAAAGCAAAAGGACAGCAGGTGAGGAAAAAGTGGGAGAGTCCTAGATTCATGGCAGTCCTGTGTAGCAGTTTTGCTGTGCTTGAGACAGAATAAGAGGTGAGCAATCTAATCCTGAATTAAAGGATTGGTCTTACACAGAGCTCGAGTGGAAGAGCACCTGCAGTGCACCTACTGTTCTTCATGCCCCTGGCATATCCTGTGCTTATGCCACACAAAAAGATAGTATAGATTTTGGTCTTTTCCATGTCCTTGTAAGACAGAAGCTGGGGGCTTGAGGGGAGCTGTGATATTTCAATAAGTTTCTTTGGGAAACAGGAGAAGTAGGGCAGGGAAAAGTGCTGAAGAGAGCATGAGGACTCACATCCCACAATAACTGCGGGCTGAATGTTATCCTGAAAGTGGAATCAAGAGATAGAAATGTTTTTCCTCTCTCTGCCAAAAAGGGAACAAGAAGTTGTACATAGCGGCACTGGTCCTATCAGAACTATGTCTGGAATAAAGAATATGTTACTGTACAGAATCAGAGAGTTTGGAAGGGACCTCTGGAGATGGCCTAGTTCAACACTCTACTCAGAGCAGGGTCAGCTGTTGATCAGTATTGTGTCCAGTCAGGCTTTGAATATCTCCAAGGACAGAGACTACACAATATCTCAGGGCAGCCCATTTTAGAGTTCGATCATTCACGGTAAAAAAATCTAAAAAACAAACAAACCACAAACAAACAAAAACCACCAAAACAAACAAACAAACAAAACCAAAATCAAAACAAAAAAACCCACCCCATTTTTCACACTTAAACAGAATTCCATATATTTGATTTTATTCCCATTTCCTCCAGTCACAGGGTACTGCTGAGAAGGGTCCCTACGTTCTTTACTCTTCCCATCAGGTATTTGTACACATTACTAAGATCCCACTGCCTTCACTTTCCCGGGCTGAATAGATCCAGTTCTCTCAGTATCTTCCTGTATGTCACATGCTCCAATCCATAAATAATTTTCACATTACTTCATTAGACTTGTCCCAGTATGTCTGTCCTTGTCGTTGTGGCTGCAATGTGGTTTCACCAGTGATGAGCATTAAAAAAGGATCACCTTTCTCCATCTGCCTGCAACAGTCTTCCTAATGCAGCCCAGGGTGCTGCTGGCTATCTTTGCTTCGAGGGCAGATTCCTGGCTTATTGTCAATCTGCTGTCCACCAGTACTCCCTAGCCATCAGGCCTTTTCTGCCAAGCTGCTTCTCAGCTGGTGCATCACCCTACTCTGCACTGGTGCTGGGGCTAATCATCCTCAGGTGAAGGATTTTGCATTTCACTAAGATTCTGGTTGTTCCATTTCTCCAGCCAAGTCAACGAGTTCCTCAGTCTTTTCCCCGATCCCATTCAGCAGCATGCCTACGTTTCCCCCATTTTTTTCTGTAGATAGACTTGTAGAAGCCCTTCCTGTTTTCCTTTACATCTCTCAACAGATTCAACTCCAGCTGGACTTTGATTTTCCTAACCTCATCCTTCAAGGATATAATATGTCTATATTCCGTATGGGAGATCTGAAACTAAATCCATCTCTTGCAAGTTTCTTTTTTTATGTTTCAGATTTTTCTGGAACTCCTGTTTCATCCATGCAGGCCTCCTGCCACCTTTCCTTGGCTTCCTGTCTGTCAGGATGGATCATTCTTGAGCTTGGAAGAGACAATCCTGGTAAAAACGCCCAAACTGTCTTATGAAAGTGTAGAGGATGGGGGAGGTGAGAGAGAAGAAAAGCAGAAAGAATTCTACTGCCTATCACTAAGGCAATCTGTGGTCATGTTAGAGACCCAAGTTCATGTGCTTACTCCAGCACAGGTAATTTACCATGTGAAGAGAACTGCTCTAATAGAAAAGCGATTGAGAAAGGCTTGGTCTGTAATACCAAATTCACAGGGCTTTTTTGACATGTTCTCTGGATGTAGAAACCTTGAGTAAGATTTTGCATCACATCAGACCAGAGAGAATTTGGTATGAGAGTAAATCTGGAACTCTAGCCTGTTGACTAACAGGAGACTCAGTCCCCCAGAAGCTTTTACCTTCAGCCAATCACAAAATCATAGAATCATTAAGGTTGCAAAAGACCTCCAAGATCATTGAGTCCAACCTCTGACCAAAGGCCACCATATCAGCTGCAGAGTAGGACTAAGTGCCAGGTCCAGTCATTTCTTGAACAATTCTAGGGAAGTCTTTGGCTTGTAACAGAGATGTTAGAGCGACACTTCTTTTTCAAATCCTTCTGTACTAATGTGCGAGGAGGCACACCAGACAGTACATGTAATTGTGCAGTTTCAGACATGCAAGGCGATTCCTTCAGTTTTAGGGAAAAGGAAGACAATGTTTTGAACACAGCTTCTTCTCTTGCAATCTGTTAAGTGCGATGGGGCACTGAATCCTGATGGGATGAAGAGGCTGCCAATAATATTCTTAATAATAATATATTCAATAATAGAAGTTTTAGGTGATTCTCTGATTTCTATTCTTCCCTGAAGTACTCCACTAAAATGAAAGAGAGTTGCTGTAATCCTAGCATTTGGAGAGAAGACCACAGAGGTGTTGGGAATCCAAGGACACTGCCACGGGACTTGTCTGTTGAGTTAGCAGGCAGAAGACAGTCAAGGAACTTGTGAGTAGTTCTGAGGTTTGTGGTTAAGAGCAGGCAGATTAGAAGAGTTTCTTATATAAAAGCCTGGTACTCTAGGATGATAGGAACATGATTTCATCCTACTTGCTTCTTTTTATATCCTAGAGGAGAACCAGACTGTCACATCCCTTTGAAGGGTACCCTTCACCTGCTATCACGCTTCAGAGCTCCAGCAGATTTTTCACAATCTGTTTGGCTTTTGCTGGCTGCCCAGATCCCCAGCTTTCTCAGCCTGTAGAATTCAGATTATACTGTCCTTATCAACTGGACTGCCCAGTCACCTTCTCAGCCGTGTTTATTCCACACGGACCCTGTCCCTGCGTGTCGAACAGCTCAGCGCTGTTTATCCTTTGCCCACAAGGTGGTAGCGCAGCATCAGCATTAATGTAAATATGGTGCTTGGCTGAGATCCTGCCCTGTAACCTGACAGACTCTTGCTGCCGGACAAATACTGGCAATTGTCTTCCTTTTCATTAACTTTCTACTTAAAGAACACCGTGGTATATTAGGCCAAAGGCATATACACTGGGAGAGTAAATATTTGTGAAAAGAAAGGAGAGACAAATATCTATTCCATATACCAAAGGACTATGCGGAAAGAACGAGCGATAGGGATAAAATGTAACCCAGTTTTGAGATTTTGACCTGTTTCCAGAACTGGGGAGGCCAGCTATTATCAAATGCTGCTCAAGGGGGATGAACTGGTCCCTATCATCTCACTCAAGTGACTCTGGCTGCACAGTGTGACATGGTAGAACTCGTCTTTTCAAGGCCCACCAGAGCTCATATTTAGCAGCTTGTAGGACAATATGTTGTTCATCTCTTTAGTGAAATATGGGACCTCTTTTCTAAAGCTGGTTTAGCTGAAAGTTTTGCCCTTGGCACTACTACTACTACTGGTTTCAGACGGTCCCATCTAAAACCTGCTCCCACTTTCCACCACTCATTGCTACTCACCATACCTGGCAGCATGACTATGACAGATTAGGAAACTACCTTCCCCTTATTATTCTCTCCCTTACATACTGCCTTTCTTCAACCAGATTTCAGAGGTCTAGTTCAAAGTGCAGACTCATGAATGGTTGTGCTGTCACCATCAAGAAGGCATTTTGCTTGTAGCAGAGGGTTAGGAATGAGAAGGAACATATTAAACCAGAGTTAAGCCCATGGACCCATTTTATCATGGACCTGTGCTTAGTTTCCCATGGAGAATAAACTCTCCTGCCAGGGTTAGTGTCTTATTTTTCAGTCTGTTTTACCAAATGAAGTAAAATTTCCTTTAAAACATGTAATTTAACCTAATGTTATGGAGATAACTACTTAGAAAGTTACTTAACAACAAAATATTTCTTAATTTTCATACCATTATTAAAATAAAGGCATGCTATTGAACACCTCATAAGGATTCATACACGCTCAAATCTTTTTCATAGTATTAGGCCACAAAATAAAATCAGTATTGAGTTATTTTTTGTAGTCATTCTTTTGTTCAGTAGAAAATCAGAGCATACATATAAACCCTTTCAGCTGACATCCTACCCCCAGTGAATTGTGCTCAGTCCTGAGGTATGTAACCTAATCAGGTAGTGACTTTTGCTGGAGAGGAAGAGGTAGGAAGAGAGCTTTATCTCCTAATTAGTGTCGTCTCAATCCTCATATCACACAATAGTTAGGGCTGATTAATTGGGGCACTCTCTAGACCACCTAAATTGATATCTTTTTCAGCAGGTTACCAAACAAAGTGGCTCTAGCCTCAAAGCCACGTTGCTGGGCTGCTTACACAGGGCTGGAAGGATATAGTGTATTAGTGTCAAAGAGATCAAAAGAATGTTTTCAACCTAGTTGGTACCAGAACCTAGTACTGGAACAAAATTCCCTTGTTTGAGTTTATTTACCAGTAATTCTAGGTGGTCTCCCATCAAAGTGCTGGAAAATCCTCCTTGGAGTCATAGTGACAGCCCACAGTCTGTACAACCAAGACAAAATGTTGCACAAATTACGCAGGCTCGTAGTTCCCAAGAGCATTACTACACACCATGGGTCTGACTACAATTCTTCATCTGTTACTGTAACTGTAGTAGGAGGCCTTTATTTATGTCAGAGTACCCTTATAGCGTGCTGATAAAGTATTATGAACTATTCCAGGGAATGGACATAGCTGTCTCCAAGAAATGGAACTGCTGTTCCAGTCTAGTGAAACTATCCAGTTGAGTGAAAATACTTGTACTGATAAAACCAGTTTTGTCAGTATGCTCATGCCACTGTTGGAGATCTCACACTCTTGACAGATAGAGCCTGGCAGGAATTTGGAGCATAGATGGGGCCTTGATCAAATGAACAATTTGGAGTTAGAATCATATAGCAGTGATCATTTCAAAATGCTTTTATTTACAGAAACCCTCAACTGAAATAAAGTCTCTTAACAGGAGGTCTTGATTACTTTTCCATTTCCAAACCACACATCATAATGGGGATGGAATGTGGTTACCATAAATTGTTGGTTTACAAATCATCACTGACTTGTTAGCAACGGCTAGGATGTTAGAGTTAGAGCAACAGTTTGGATGTGATAAAATAGCAAGAGCCCATTTTTCATGGCTTTGTTGGAATGAATATAAATGAATTCTTCCCAGAGATTCATTGTGGTGGTTGTGGTAAATAACAAACTGCATATTTCCTGCTGATGTTGAAATCAATGGGAGTTTTATTATTGGCATCAAGAGGGGCAGGATTTGACCTTAATAGAAAAGAGAAGAGGAAAAGAGAAAAAGATGAGGAAAAGAGAATAATGAGATTGAGAGTTCTAAAATGACTAGAGATACAGTTGCCTGGGTGGAGGTACTTCAAAAGGAGTCTGAAAAGCAGAAAACTGGGGCCTCTTTTCATTTGGATTGTCTTCCAAATTTTCCTTTGAATTCTCGGTTTGTGAACATTGAAACTGAGAAATAACCAGTACTAGTCACTGCTGAAAACGCAGATTTTCAAATTTTCCTTTTTCTTGGAAATGCTTCTGCCTCTCTAATGGCACTGAGGGGTTCTCTTTTTGGGTTTTAGATGAAGCCTATAAAAATCAGCAAAGGTATTCTTTCAGGGAAGCCAGCAAAAACTTTCTTCCATTCTTATATTTGTGTCATGACATAGATCACTATCAGACATTTAACCTTGCTCAAGCAAAATCCACATCTGTTAATAGACAGAATTAGCAACCTTGCCTCTGTCATACAAGTAAATCTTTACATGAGAAATTCTGCATCAGAAATCGGGAAACTAAGATCTAGCTCAGAAGAAGTCACTATACTTGCTTAATTGAAAGACTTAACTACACAATTTATGTATTTCTCCTCAAGTATTTTATAAAAACAGACTAAACCAAACAAAATAACAATATAAGCATTCTTACCACACGGAACAACACATCACAAGCTTACTTCCTTTATCACATGTATTTAAAGCTCTCACCAAGGTCACAATTCCTAAATATAGTTGTTTAAATATTTAAAGGAGCAAAATCTGGTCCTCTAAAGTTAACAGTAAAATTTTCAATGACTTCACAGAGACCAGAATAGATAATTAGCAGAGTAAATTAACTATCAGTGGTGCTAGGTTGATCTGTATTAGCTAAACGTTTAGTACTCGCCCACTTAGATTTGAACAAAACAAACATATAAGCATCCTTCCCAAAGTTCAGATGCCCTTAAAAATAACTAGTGGGGGTTGTCACTAAATATACAAAGAGCAAATCCAAACAATACCTCTTCTGCCCAAAAGAAGTATTTGTCCATTTGATAGATGTTCTATCCTTCAGTACCCACAAACCACGTCCTGGAATACAAGTCTGTACCCAAGGACTCTGATTCTTAACATTCGCAAAATTACTTGTCATGAAACAATGCAAAGCAGGATCAATTTAACCTTTGCTAACAAAAGACTAAAATTGCAATATACATTAAAAGGACTCCAAAACATGGAGAGAGAGAAACCAAGTCCAAAGTCACCACAATTTTTTGTTTTTAAGGTAAAGGGTTAATGGAGTTCATTAATTCCTATCTGACAGCACTTTTTGTTATCTATGCAAAATTCTCACTAGTTGCAAGACAGTCCTTTAAATAGCATATGTTGTCCCATTCATATGAGGAAGGTTTGTAAAAGGAAGTTGTGTCTAATAAATGTCATTTTTCCTTAACAGAATCGGACATTGTTGAACTCTAACATGTATGAGCAGATGATCCAACTGAGATTATCACAGGAAATCCAAAAGGAATTTAATCCAATCCTTTGAACTTTCAGTAAGATTACTTAACTGTGAAGTAGACAAGGAACTATGTTGACTATTGTCATATTTGGCTAAAGACCCCTCTTTTACCAGAGCATTCTCTAGAAAATGATCCTTTATCCCCAAAGGGTTTCTGATGTTGCTTGAAACAGATAGCAAACAGAGTTGAGACTGATTTCGAAGGAAGCACTCTTCTTGAAGGAAATGCTGTGTTCTAGAAAATCCTAACCTGTCAAAAAACTTCCCCTCTCCAGATAAAAGCTCATTATTGCTTTTCAAAAGGTGCACTTAAATTTATTAGCTCCATTTGTCTTTTGCCTGGACAAATTATCCCAAATCTAATCATTGGAGTATACAAGGTCTCTACTGAAGAGGTAGCCATTGCCCATTTCACTCATGTAATAAATTTGCTTTTCATTCCCCCAGAGTGGAACAGAGGTCTCGGGATGAAAACAGCAAAATACATGCATTTCACAACAAAACAACTTTACTTCATCAGTGCACTGCTCTACGGAGGATTTCAGAAAGATGCACTTCAGTTTCACTACTTTCCCCTGACAACTGGGATATTCAAAAGAGAAGCATTCAAAGTGGTATCTTGGAGGTGTGTGGTCTCCTTTTTTTGGAAATGGATTTGATTACACTAGTTTGAATTAATTACTGTGACTATTTAAACTCTGAATAATTCTGGACTACGGTTTTACTAGGTGGTACAATTTCCCAGACTCATAATGAATAAAGGTACTGCTATTAGAAGAATTTCAAAATGTTTCAACATTTTTCTACGTGGCAGACAGAATGGTTTTGCAATGTAAACTTATCTAACCCAAGCTGCCATGCTTGCGCACTGGTAGCTGACTCACAGTGCCAGCAAGGAGCTTAGTAAGGGCTAATTTGCCCATCTTGGGAGAGTTTTGCAGCCTCTGCTGAATTTCCTACTCCCATGACCAGACCCGCCCTGCTGGCACTCATCTGCAGCTGGAGGCCAAGTCTGCCACCTCCACGTTTCAGTGGAATCACAGCTCACTCAAAACTCACTCTTAAGAGGTCCTAGTACATGCCATAGTAATACCCTAATAAAGTACTTGCCTGACCTACATCAGTTTTGATTAAGAGCAGAACAACCCAAAAAACCGACTTGATACTCCAGAAATTATGGACCAGAATATTTAGAAGTTGTGCAGACCTCTAATGGCAGACCAAGTCATCTTTAAGTGTACTGAAATTCAGGCATAACAAAGTAATTTTCTCCATCAAGATGTTTAGATCCAGTTTGTCCTAATTCTCTACTTTTCATATGTTTATTTACCAGTAACTGAATAGTTCAAGTAATGACATTGTTTCAGAATTACCCTTTTATCCACATGCACTCCCATATCCTCTTTTTCTTTGGTTTCAATTCTAGGTTACAGAACTTTCACATTTCAGCATTCTGGGGCTTAAGAGAAATGTCTAAGTGCTTCCCTAAAAGCCACAGTCTATGCAGGGAGCTACTCACAATCAAGCAGTAGGCTGGGAGGAGGGTTCATTGAGACCTCATGTTTGGGATATGCCCAGAGAGGCACTGACAGAGGGGTCTTCTTAGCCAACACAATCCTAAGAATGCCCAAGAAGCTGACAGACTCTGTAGAAACTCCTGTGGAGATCAGAAGATGCTTCAAACTGAGTGCTTCTTACATCCTGCTTGATGGATATAATAGCAAATGTTCAGGCATCTGGTAGCCTTTGGCTATGTGCTTCCAAAAGAGTGTGTAGTACTGCATACTGGTTAAAGAGCACAAAGGCTGCTGGGTCTGTGGTTTATAAACAATGCACAATCCAGAATGTGGTATTTAGTAAACTGATGTTTGTAGACGTTGTTACTGATATTTAAATTATAAACCCACCACCAGCACAACTTTCCAAGCTGAGTCCAAAATACCTATCCTTGCCAGGGACAACAAAGTAACCCAAATTTGGAGTTTCTCGGTCAAGATAATTTTGAGTCATGACATTTCTTTAAAATAAATATCAGGAAATTGTCCAAAATGTGAGATCACCCCCCTTTTAAAAATATCTTTCTATCTCCCAAATATTTTGCCTAGTATCAGTCACATTTTCCTGGAAAATTGTGGTCTGACATAGAAGCTTGCCTTTGCAATTTCAGGTGGATTAATTTCAGCTTGAAAAAGTCACGGTGGGGTTCAAAATCAGCCTGATAATGGAAGATCTTGCATCAAACTAAATTATGGAAGAAAGAGCATCTCCATTTTGTGTTTTCTCTCAGCCAGCTCACAATAGCTGTGCCTCTGTGACCGAATATCTGAGCCAAAAAAACAGAAAGACAAAAGCCAAAGACAAACAAAAAAGACAAGAAACAGAGACAGCAAAGAAGATTGAGAAAGAGAAAAAAATCTACCTCTCATACAAACGTTGCTCTGAAAGCTCAAAGATAACAACAGCCTCTGTAAAATTCAGTTTCAATATTACAAGACGGCAGAAGGAGCAGAGATGGCAAAGCACCTAACCTGACCTACTGTCAAGAAAAGCTAATGAAGAAAAGAAGGAAATATATGGGAAGCTTGTCACTTTAAAAGGAAAAAGTAATTTTTAACACTGACAGTATGCAAACCAATAAAACATTCCGATATTGGACCAGGTCCATATCAAAGTAACTCAGCCTATAATTACATGAGAATGAAAAAATGTCAAAACACAATAATAAAGATACTGTGGAGTGCTTTGTCTTTTGTGAAGCGAGCCCATTCATACCACCAAATAAGGGAAAAAAAAGTTAAATAGGAGTTTGGCATGATGATTACAGAGGGAACCATAATGGATGGGAATGGGCAACAGCAGGAAGGAGATAAGTAAAAAGGCTGAAATTAACAGCAGTAATGAGTGAAAAAAGTAAGGGAACTCTGTACTATACACACATTTGAAAAAAAAATGTAACAGATAGTCACTTTTGGAAGAAAATCCCCATATCTATGTTTGCAGAGAAAGATAGTATCTCCCAGCAGTCCCACTAATACCATCAGTGAAGAAAAAAAAAAAGCATGCTTCAGAACTATGGACCAACCTTCAGATATGAAATGGAAAAAGGATTTTGCTTGAATTTCTGACAACATAAGCTGGAGTAACAAGCATTCCACTACTTCCCACAAAATTGATTTTGCCCGCACACTTGGCCCATCATAGCCATATCAACACTGCCATCCAGGAATTCCCATAACAAAGGGTCAGATACAAACTGATCCAGCTACACTAAGTGCATTTTAATCAGTTAGTTGATAATCCACTTCAGGATCTAGCCAGCAGCATGCTTAATAGCACGCTTGGTGGGGAATGCTCCAAAATATGCTCATCATGTATCTTCTATTGCTCCTATTAAAAAGAATAAGCTGTCACTTCGGTGGAAACAGGATGAGGCCAGCAACAGGTGCATTGAAAAAATCTTACCTATTTAAAAGACAAAAGTTCTCTACCTTGTAGATATATCCCATCATTTAGAAATCAGACAATAGAGTTCATGAATTAACTACTTTTTTGTGTATACATCTTAGAATATTTCTCACATTTCTTCATCTTACTTTGAACTGTATATCAAATGCAAAGAAATTGAGAACAGGAATACAAAGTTATCACTAACTATTCTACACAATGGCAAATGGAAGGATCAAAACCCCGACCAGATAAAACCTCGTGTGTTTTCAGATTGCACATTTATACTAAAGGTGCAGCAACCTTCTGTCCCCCAGAAGCCATTCCTTTTTCTTCTTGCAAACGCCTTATTTAATCTTGGAACATAAATAATAACCCTGAAATTCTTGCATTTTATCCTAGATCTACTACTGCCGTCAATGGGAGTTTTGAAAGTGCAAGGAAAAGGCGTTGGGTTAGAGCTTTAGGCTATAAGATCTAAGTCCAAGTCTGTGCCTTTTTCTATGTCTGAAAAGTGCCCACAGTTTTATGGGTAACCTATAAAAACAATTGAAGTAATTGTGGTGGTCTTACATTGTTTAGATTGTTTTCCTTCCGCTCCCCAACCTTGTAATATGAGCAGAGCTATTACAATGATCTGTTATAGCTGGGGCCAGACTCACTATAGAAAACTTCATGCAAACTGAGAACCAAAATGTAGTCACAGCTCCAAACAGCTTAAGGATGAGATGAATTCTTTGTCTATCCTGTATCCTATGTATGCATCCAAATTTTTCTAGTATCCATGCATCTACGTGGACCACTTAACTCCCTCTTGAACTCTCCTTAGTGCTTTAAATTGCTTGTCAGCCACATGTGAAAATATCTACCTCATCTAAAATTTACATTCCAGAGCTTTCTATCACTGATTTCTCTCAGCAGTAAGGTTTCTTCTGATCTCAGTGCCACTGGAATGGTGACACTGAGCTGTTCCTGTCTTTTGCACAGAGCTGTGTTTGGAGCAGAAATGTAATGAGCCCTGGATTAGAATTTCAGCAGTCCCTTATTGAGGGCATCAGCATGGTGGAGGGTTAGCTGAGATAAAAACGTAATATGCTTGCTGCTGCTGGCAAGAGGACAGATGTCAACATTGCCTCTCCTTTTCAGGGAAACATACCTGGCTTTATGAAGAATAGGTTAGCAAATATTTTAATACAAATAGCAACCTCAGCAGAGCTGCCAAAACAGGCTCCAAAGAGACTGACTTGTTTACAGTTTGGACCAGTGCCTTAAAACCTGACGTGCTTATTCAACAGAAAATTAACCCCAAAACGTGTATCATCATTACTGCAGGGAGAAGCTCCAGAAAGATAATATCCTAACTCTCTCCAGCTGAACGCAGGACATTGTCCACATTTTATCACATCAAGTGCCCTTCAGAATAAACAAGCAAATAAAGAAGTGAGGTATATCACATGTGATAGCTTGGGTCACTGGGACTGCATAGATGTTTGGATCTGGCCCAGCCTCCTGCCTTCATTTGAATTACTACTGGAATCTAACTTCTTGCATTGTTTTAAGAGACTAAATTGTTCTCTCTATGTTCTTTGGTCATCCCAACTCAGATGTTATCTTTTTCTTTCCCACTCTAGTTTTTGGCTACAAAAAATATACATGGAGAAGAGTGCTGAGAAGAGCCCTTTTTTCCCAGCTACAGAGTGTGTATGTCTGTGTCTATGGTACTGCTGTTCCCCAAATGCCTTTGACAAAAATTGCCATTTATGAGGTCATTTGTTTAAAGAGGTTACTAGGAATCCTCGTGAAAATGAATACTGCTATAGATTTGACCTTGGAAGCAACACTGGTAATATCAAACTGATGTAGGTAAAAGGGGATAGAAGAAGTTGTTTCCAAAGTTATTGTAAACATGCACTGACAGATGAAACCTTCATAGGAAATGGTCACTGATCTGGAAAAGTCACTCTGCAAAGGTGTCATAATCTTTAACTATCAAATTTCTTGGAAGATGGAGAACAAGTCTGGTCCTGGAAATATTATGCAAAGGCCTGTAATACTGGATTTACCAATAAAGACCTCAGTCAACTTTCGTTGCATAAGTCAGTTGATTCTAAGCAATCCCATGGGGGAACAAGAGAGACACCTAAGGTGGGACAGGTATGAGCCAGGGCTTTCCTAAGTGACCTGGTGCCAGAGCTCTGTGTGAGACCACGCATTGCCCAGCATTCTCTGTGGAGGCAGTGGCAAGTACTAGTGTGGCAGCTTCTAGGTTGAAAAACCTAGGTTGAAAACTCTTCTTCTTTGGGAGAAACTTATCTCAGACTTCTGTATAACCTGGCAACTAAACTAGCTGGATTTGGATTTCATGCAAGTTTTCATGGGTCATGAAACTTTTACTGAAACTAGAAAAAAATAGGATTTTTTTCTATCCCAGACTACGGCTACTGGGATCCAAGATGGAATAATTAATGAGATGTCAATATTAAGAGACTGCACTTGCGATTTAGAAGAAAGAGTGAACAGAGAGAGTTATTGCTTGGGGTGGCCAAAGGTGATATTCATTTATGATGGCCACTCTTGCTGACCAGCATGGAGGTATGGGACTAACTCCTTTGTTCAACTACTCTATCAGCAAACTTGTAGTTGGACACACAGGCTTCCTGAGGCTGCAACAGTATGTCATTTCTTGTACGGATGGAATAACAATCCCTGTCAAAGTGGTGGACTGTTGTTAAGAATGCGAAACTGAAGCAGCCCGCAGTATAAAGTCACAGGAAGTTTTGGGGATTAAGCATGTAATCCAGCTGGGATCTGGTGAAAACTGAAAACACATACTCACTTCCACTGAAAATACCTGACAGCACCTCCTGAAAGTGTAGTAAAATGCAATGAAAATTAAAGGTTTCTCACAGTATCCTATAAAACAGTTTAAAAGAATTGTATCCCTTTTGTAGAATTCTATAACTCCTTGAAAATAAAACCAGAAAAAAACAACACTGCTTCCTCTTATGTCTGTATTTTTAGAGTACTGTCCACAGAAACTTGTTAGAGCCAACCCTACTAAATTCCTTACAACTGTCCCACAAGGGTGGTTCTCAAAGTGAAAAGGAGAAGAATGCTGGCAGTTTATGTAATGTCTTTTTCACTTATACAATCTGAGAAGATATCTAAGAATTTTAATGGTATACAAGTCCCTGGTGACAATAATCAAGCTGGACAGCTTTCTCTACAAGCTCAGCCTTGTTTATCTGTGTGTCCTCTTGTACACCCTTGTCCCATCTCTCTCTCTCTGCTCCTGAGAAGGCAAAGAAAAAAATACATTCTCTTAAAAAACAACAGACTGAACTAGCATGCAATATTTGGGTGACTGAAAAAAAAACCACCAACTTATAAGTTTTACAAGAGCTGCTTCTGGACATGTTTCACTTGAAACAAATATTTGCCTACTAAAAGTCTGGTCAGGTTCAAGTGGCATACTAAATTGTTCCCTAAATAATCCTTACTCTGTTCCCTGCCTTTCCTATAAGTAGCCCTGTTTCTCTAATCTTTTCTATCAAAACTCAGAAAGAGGCAGAATCCCCTTCTTTTTCCCTTGCACCGTACATTATCTGGAACTCTGCACCTTGAAATACCTAACTTGTACCCTTCTTACCATTTAGTGCATTAGCAACTCTGCCCCCGTGCTATTTTTCCTCCTCACATGTCTGTACAAAATGTTAAGCATCCTTGTGACCTTTAAACATCCTGCACAGCTCTCCATCTCCTCTTTATGTGATCCAGACTCATCTCCACCTCCTGTTAGAAAATCCTGTGCATGCACCTGGCTTGATTACATCAGCATATATGCACACAGCTGAGCTAACACATTTCAATGAATCTACTGCAGAAGCAAACGGAAATGAATACCTCTCCTTCTGCCTGCAAGCCAACAGTTGCTCTACCATGGTATCAATTTGGCATAAAATGACAGTTATCAGTAAGTCTGTATCACTGATACCTGAATGTCATGATGTGGAGCTAGGAAAGAACAATACTGACAAGATTTTGATGGTGACCAATAAAAACTGAAGCTATTTCAGTTCCTTGTGCTTGAAACATCATCTCCTATTGGTATTAATTTTTTTTTCTTCTTTTCCATTAGATGAAGTAGCTACATATTCCAGCAGTAATGTGTGAGTAAAGCAAGAATTGTATGAGAGATCCAAGACACATCTCCCTCACTATAAGCTACTACACAATTTACCTTGTATGCAGACAGCCCAGCAGTTGTATTTCTCAAGATTGCTGCTACAGACATGCTATCTTTCAGTGTTATTTTACTGTACATAAGTGGGTGATGCCTCTTTCTTTAACTGGGAAAACAAGCATGCAGGAAACATCAGGAAGAATCACAAGGGTCACATAAATGTACATGCACAGCAATAGATTTGATCTGTAATCCAGAGTTTGACTGTGCATACATAGTCCTTTTCCCTTCAAGGGTAGAAGGCTAATGGATTGGAGGGTTCTGTAAATAACTTTTGACTTCTGCTGAGCAGGATGGACCAGTGAATAGAAGCGTGGGTTCATCACAGGCACCAGTTAGCTGAAGGAGAGGAGCAGTATAGGAAAACAAGTGTTACTAGGAATAAAACGTCTGCTCCAGATTCTTGTTCTTAACTTGACACCAGAGTACCAGGAAAGTCTCTGTGGGAGAGTTTGGAAGCCTTCAATTCATGTCTGGTGGAGCAAACAGCAGTCGTAAAATCTCAAGAGATGAGGGCCACCCAGAGTGTGTCAGTTTATCAACTGGACAGCTGCGGTGTGTCTACAAATGCCAAACCATAAGCATATTGGCAGGGGAAGCAGGAATTGTGGCCAGCACACAGAGAAGTGGCTCCTGAGTTTCTGAATTGCCTGCCTCTCAGAATACACTTACAGTCTAGGCCAGCCTGCCAGCTCCAGCAAGACTACTGTGCAGCAGCCCAGTGACATAAACATGTCTCACACCTGGCTTCACAGCCTTCGGGAAGGTCCCTGTATTGCAGAGGATGGCAATTCGGGAATATTGTAGCACTCAGATCAAGTGCCTGTCTTGGGTAGGGTAGTGAGATAATGTCAGAGTAACTGGAAAGACCTTATAGTCTTATTGCGCTTCAGCTAGAGAAAGAGCCCTTTGGGAACTACAAACAGCATAACACAGGTTGAGAAACCACTGAGAGACTTGATAAAATGCTCTAGGATCGCAGGACTGTGAACATAGCAGTAAAGCCACTTTTACACACCACAGTGGTCTTACCACAAAGGAAAGCCCCACAAATGCAAAAGAGTCAGTTGTTGCTGATGGTTGAATTTTTTCCCACAGGAAAAAAAAAATAAATTTGGAAATCAAAACAAATTACTCAGGAGAGGAAGGCAAAGAACTATGCCTCGAAGAACAACTTAGGCTACAGTGACAAGATAACCAATGTCAACAACAAATGCTCGAGTAAAACGAACATGAAGTAGATTAAATATTGAATGAAATGTTATCCAAAATATACATGATATTTTATATCAGCCGTAGGTGTCCTTCAGATACTTTATAAGCTCTAATATTTATGATTATTTGTGTTTATAGCAGGAGCAGTAGCAGCATTAATATATCAATAGGCTCTGAAGAGATAAACTCTATTCCTAATGAATTCCTAATGGAGTTCTAGTGAAACCTAATGGACTCCACCTAATCCATTCTGAAAACATTAACTAGAGCTTATTTTGTCAGGGTTTTAAGCTCTTAACACAGGAAGCAGAGGCAGAGGATTATCCAGGCTTCTTAAAATCCTGTAACTGGTGAAGGGTTAGCAAAGGCAAGGGAAAGTAAATGCTGTTGTTCCCAATTCTCTGCTGTCCTCAGACCTGGCTTAGTGGGCTATTAGATATTCTGGCCTGAAGTTTCCTCTTGCTTTCCTATACTGTAATTGGATAAGAATACAAACCAGAAGACTGGGATGCACTCTGGAAATGCCTGCAGATATTCCCAGGTTAAGGGAAAGAGGAGGATGTCTTTAGAGACTAACAAAAGATCCAGTCTGTCTCTCCACTGACTTTGCTTTCCTTGTGAAGAGTCAGTGTCTCCAGAATCCTTGCAAGGACACTTGGACACTTCTTCCACAATGTGGACACTTCTTCCCTGCAAATATAGGGAAACTGTCTCAGGTCATTATATCAACCCGAGGAGTCAGGGACTGGTGGTAACATTTCAACAGACCTATAGACAAAAGCTTGCAGCAATTACTCTAATGAACCAGACTCCAGCTTATGGTGACTATCACGACTGCAACGTAGAGAACAGCATAGACTGATTTGAATTTGTTTCCCAGATATGAGGTGAAACAACACATGGTTGGGTTAGGCTACATGACCATTAAAGGTCCCTTCCAATCCAAGCTGTTATATGACTCTATGATCTCTGCTGTTGCATAAGCATTCTGGAGCTATAAACGTGAGAGATGAGCACTGGGGCCCATTAGGAAGGAGATGGTCATTTGAGATAGCAGGGGACATCAAGGTGTGTGCTAGTGGGAGAATGTGGAGAGCGCTAGCTGTCATTCTGCTTTTCTATTCCTCCATGTCTTTGAGTTTTGTGTGCAATCCTCAAGAACAGCACTGATGCCTGACCCAGACAGCTCCTTCAGGTTGATATGGGGGAAGGCAGGCAGGGCTGAGCAGGCTCCAGCTGTGACCATGTGCATAGTTGCCAAGTGGCACTGCTAAGGAAAATGTCAATCGCCTAAATAATGTGGTCCTGTTACTCAACTGGTGAATCCTTCAGGCTCTGAGAATCAAGAGGAAATGGGACCATCTGTCGTAAGCTGACTCTACTCATCTTACTCCCTGGATCTTTTGTTATAATCACAGCAAAGGATGAAAAAGGGTGAAATATCCAACTACAAAACCAACCTCACTTGTTTGACTCTTTACCTATAAATGCTACACCTATTAAAATAATCTTCTGGCTACTGAGGTCAGAGTGAGCAGCGAATTTTGCCTTAAAAATGTGAACAGAATTAACTTCTCTTTTGAAATTTTTATGGCAGCGCCCAAACATTCCCTTGTACCAAAATCTATCCTATTAGTTACAGTGCATAGCTACAGATCTTATTAGGACAGCTCTAACAGGACAGAAAAGGGAAAGGGTTGATGATTAGTCATTAATGAAATGCAGCCACAAAGAAGATGACAGCTATGACTCTAGCGTGTCTTGCTAAAGAAAGGGAAGTATTAATGTCATTGCAAAAAGCTTTGGCAAGTCTCCACTGTGAATACAATACAATTCTGGCCACCCATGTGTTACAAAGATGTATTGAAAATGAAGCAGGTACAGTGAATGACCACACAGCTGATCAGAACCTGCTTAGTAGAAGAGAACCTAAACTAAAAGGTTGTTCAGCCTAGCAAATCAAAGGCTGCTGGATGTCCCAATGATTGCAAGTTCAGCAGAGATAAGGAAAAGTGTAAAACTAGATAGAGAAAAGAAATTTGAGAATCTGAAGACAGTAACAGCATCAGTGGTTGCTAATTGGCTAGGACTAAGTTTAGGCTGTAAATTAAAAGATTTCAAACTTCTGGAAGAACAAGTGGAGCTTTGGTGCTCCTTTCCCAGCATTCCCTACTCTCTATTGTTCATGGTCTCATGTAGTGGCTATTTCTATTTCTCCTATGTAAACATGAACTGAGGAGACCAACTGGTTATCGGACTGATTGTGGCCTCCAGCTTCCATGGCTTCCAGGAAATTACATTCCATGAGTAACACTTGTCCTGTGCACTAGAAGTGAATAGGTTTTGCCCTATATGCTAATCCATCGTAAAGTCAAAGAGACACTTTATCTCATTCTGCAACAAAACAAAACAATGCTTTTGTTTGTTTGTTTTTGTTTTTTTTTTTTTTCACAGAAATGTCAAAAAGGAACCCCACAACTCTTAATGACAAAGTCAGAATATTTTCCCCTATAACAATGGAAAAGACATAAGGAGAATCAGATTTTTAATAAAAACATATAATTCTACAGAATACTTGAAGATAGGCTGCATGCTTTAAGATTACCCACCATCCAGTTCAAAATGGGTTTCCTAGTAACTGCTCCATACCAACTACTGAAATATCATTCATCCATTATGGGTCCTGCTTTCATCTCTACCACACATTACAGAATGTGATACTAAAGATAAGAAACCATCAACAGCAGCTCCACTGCTTTCAATAAATCTTCTTTCTACTCCTGTAAGAACCAACACCAACATCTGGATTAATCATTAGTTGTTTGCAGTAGCAAATCCTTATCATTAGTCTGAATTCTGGAATAAACTCATATAAACAGAGCCTAGTGCTAGAATATTGAAATGCAGTTTAATTATCTGCATGGGAACATGCTATTTTGCCCATAAACAAGGGAACTGTCACATTTTAAATATTTCTCCAGTACAGCCATAAATCTCTCATAACTGAATGTCTGAGTCTAGCTCTCTTCTTTGAACTTTATCTTGCCTTTATGGAAATGTTGTCTACAGTTCTTTTTTTTTTTTTTTTTGTTGGGTTTAGCTGTTTGCTTGCAGCTTTGTCTACTGTCTCTCTTGAAGTTGTCTGTGACTTGTTGAGTAATCCTCTGTTTCACACAAAGACACTATATGTACAAACACAGGTATATATGAGGAGTTATATGGGAAACATTATATACTCACCATCCTGATCCCAGGTCCAGTGAAGTCAGAAGCAGCTTTTACCCACTTAATTTATTTTCAATTAAACCTTCTAAAAGAGATTGGTCTTCCCCCCTCCCCTGCCATCTGTAGAGTTGAAGTGTAATGGAAAACTCAAGAAAGTTGTTAGAATGTGTTCCACAGGTCTGGTGAAATGCTCCTGTCTATAGCTTAATGCTATAGGAAAGAAAAAAAAAAAATGAAAAAAAAGAAATTTCACTGGAGTCTACTGGGTCTTGAAAAAGCTAGTACTGGAATCCAAGAATTTCACTCATTATGTTGTGGTACTATTAAAAAAAAAGCAGGAAAAAAAAAGGTAAATTGTGACACAGTGCCATTTATTATATACTGCACCAATAACATAAGCCTGGGAAGCCAGCCAGTTACTCAGGAAGGTTTTCCTCTAATCCATATATTCAATACATCTTCTCCCCTGAAATCTCTAAAATTTCTATAGGGAGGTTACATTTTCACTTTCTCTTCTACTGTTCATAATCAAATGTGCTAGTGCCAGACATCATTGTTGGCCACGAAAGGATCATAAGAGCATTCACATGTTCATAAAATGAATGGATAGTATTGCTATGAGACAAAAAGCTGAAGGAGAAAAAAACTCTATTAACAGCACCAGAGAAATCAAATTCTCAATAGCCAGTATCACTATAAACCCTATTTTACCACAGCTTTTCAAAGGACTGTATCACAAGCCACTAGTCTTTGCCAGAGACAATCCCCCTCGTTATCCAAACCAAAGCCTGTGGGGAAAGGTTGTATAGACTCTGCTGGCTTACTGAGGTAAGTGCCTTGTTATCCATTCTGACATAAAGGAAGTGGGAGTGATCCCCCGGAGAAGGGCTCCAGAAGACAGGCGGAAAAATCTGGCGGAAGGAACCCTACAACCAGACAAGCCTGGGGAATTGGCAGAATATATGTGAAATTATTGCTAATGCATGGAAAAATAACAAAAGCCCAGAGCAGATGGACTCTAGGGATCCTGCTTCAGATCCAATAGGACTACCATTCTCCATCCTCTAATCCCATGCCACCCATCCCAGGCACTTTGAGGGCCAGTAGGGTTCTCTTCCGATGTACTTGAAGCACATCCAGCCATTGTCGCTTTCAATACCTCTTTGTAATGTCTGCAGCCTTAAAGTTGCCCTGTAGGAAGCAGCTGCTGTATGAAAAGGGAATGAGCTTCCATTGGAAAAAAAAAAAAAAAAAAAAGAGTTCTGTTATTGAAAATAGTCATTACTTCACCACTCAGCATGCTAAAACATTAAATACAGGAAATTGCCTCTCTCAAATCTAGTATTGCTAGACATATCAAAAAATATACAGTCTTTGCAGGACTCCATCTTTGCTACTCTCAGTTTAAAAATCAGTTTGGACCCCCTGTGGAGGAAGCGAGCAGTTCTATTTGCTTATTTTCAGAATAGCTATGAGTACACCTAATGACATGGACACTGGCAGCAGGATCGGTGTTACTGTAGCCTCCGATGAAGAAAATTACGAAGCTCAGAAAAGCTTCTTTAAAGGAGTGGGTCATTCCAGTGGTGACAGTCATGCCACCTACAGAAGATCAGAGCCCCAGGCAACTTTCATGTACCCATCTGTGTGGGTTGTCAGAAAAAATGGTATAATGCAATGGAAAACCTAGAGAATCTGAATCATCTCAAAGGAATGTTGTTCCTACAGTGCTACCAGCACCTGATCCTGACACGGAGATGTTGCCAATCATACTCTTTAAGAAATACTTATCTCAAAATGTTTATTATAAACTATCACAAAACACAAGCCAAAAATTGTGATAAAATGTCAAAAAGAATTTACTCAGTCACTAAGACCTGAGTAATACTTACAGTTTTCTTTTCGTTCTTTTCTTTTGGCCGTGTTACTTATGTCTTTTCCCTGGACATGTACTATCCTATCTCAAAGCCAAAGAATAAATACATACACACATATGCAGTAGGGTCACTGAATGTTGAGGAGGGAAAGAAAAATCTATCAAATCAAGTCTTCCAACCAGAACTAGATTTTCTTCTAAAAGATACCATAGCAATGAAAAAGAAAAAATATGCTAAATAAAGCAATTCAAGGGGAATAATTCATGGCTGGGGTTATACAGGAAGGGCTTGAAATGAAGGGGGAAAATTATGAATTCAATATAGGTCAGTAAAAGGGGGATCTAAAATAATTTGCGTCTCAAACAGAGAAGGTTCCATCCTTATGGGAGTTAGGGCATATGGTAAACTTCGAATTCAGCTGGAACCAGGAGCCAGTACCACTGAGCTGGGATATAGCCTCTGGCCTGAGGCAGCTGCTCCCAACCCCCAAATTCCTCTCAGGTATCAGTCTAGGGAGGTAGGCAACCAAATTGCTCCATGCCATACTGTATTGCAGCAGCTCCTCTTTTGGGCTCAAGGGTTTTGAAGTGACTTGGCCATAAAGGAAAACAAAATATTGCCTGCTAGGTAACTGGACTTCACAGAAACGTGCTAAGAAACACAAGAATAGGCTCAGGGAAGCTCTGTCTAGCCCAGTGGCCTAGTTAAATTAAATAAATGCCTAGTTAATTCTTTAAGCCCAAGGGAAAGCACATGGTATCAAATTCTCAGGTAGATGCTGAGGTCCCTTTGAGCTCAGCATTTGGCAAAAGATATTCCAGTCAATGTTGCTCCTCAAAGAATACAGAGCACCATACATGGGAAAAGCAGCATCTCTGAGCCAGCATGTGTCACTTCCTATGTACAGAAAGTCTTAAGGGGAGCAATGACTGAATTTCTGGGGTACTGCAAAAAGAGATATTTCCACAAATGCTGGTAATACACTTGCATTAAAAATAAAAAAACAAACCACAAACTTCCATATTCCCTTGAAATGCTTGTTGTAGGAAATCTGAACAGCAGTTGTTCTTTCTGTTCTTCTGGCATTAAAATCTGTGAATTTCTATTATTTGTTAGCCTTTTCAACATAAAATGTGTAGAAGGGCTCAAACCTCAGAAACCTCAGGAATATATTTTAATCAAGAGTTAAAAAATGGTTTCCTCATCTTTACATGTAATACAGTAACTCAGTCTTTCTTGCATCTGATCTCTATCACTTCTAAGTCAAGGGCCAAGTTTGTAATAGGAAAAATAGAAATCACTTTAATCTATACTGGAAGAATGGATATTTGTTCTAGTAGACAGGCTGGCAGGAAGTCAGAAGAGCAATATATGAGACAAATCTCAGAAAAAAAGGTTATTTATTCTCATTCAACTCCAGCACAAATTTCCTGATGAAGCTGGAGTTTCGGAATGCTCTGTGAACCTTGTCACCAAGGTTGAAATTATGGTGAATTACTGTTGTACGCATTAGTGGAAGTTCTTAGAGACAGTAAGTCACCTACTGGCTGACCTTCGAAGTAGTAGATTTACATTACCCGAGACTCAAAAAATACCAATAGCAACATTTAAACACAGAAGATTATTATATAAAGTCTGTCAAGGTAAATCAAAGGATTAAATGTATCAGTCTTGGAGACCAGTGATAATATGTTCACACCTGCTCAAGAAACCTCATTATTGATTAAATTTTGCTAGCTGGGTTTCAATTTAATAGATTTATGCCAGATTAAAGGTGACAGTGATCCCAGGTGGTATAATGGAACTTCAATCACATTTTAAAAGATAGTTCATTGTTGGGTGCAGGCAGATGGCCAAAAAGAACATTCAAGTAAGGACTGAAGGCATTTGAAGCATCAGTGGCTGGGTCTTATTTACATCGAGAAAATGACAGTTTAGGAAAGATGAAGGATGCCATGGATAAAATCTCAGCCATACTAAGGTTAAAGGACAACAGAATTTCAACCCTAAAGAAGTGTTTTCAGTAAAATCTCTCCCAAGGTTTTGTAAAAATTAAAGTTGTGTGGTTGTGACAGTTACGTACATTTTAATAGGCAAGAAGTCTGCATAAATGTTTGAGGTTTTGGGCCAGATTCATTTGAAAGCAAGTTACATGAAATTGGAACAATCAGTCCCGTTTATTCCAGATCCCAAAAGTTCAGGCAGTAGTTGGAGAAGATCAGATCTGACCCTTGTTTCCACCTTCACATTGTAAGTTCTAAGTGTACCAAAGAAAACAGCACTGCTCTTTGTTATGGCATCTTAACAGATCCTTTCTATAACTAATTACAAACATTTCCCAGTGATTTTCCTTTCCACTTCTTTTTCCTCAAAATGCCTGATGTAACTTTTTCTTTAACTTACCCATACTAAAATAAACATGATTCCTCTTCCCTGCTGTCTTTTTGTAAAAATTCTGCAGCTTTAATCTCATACAATTCTCTGGATTTCAAGATATCGGTTGAATTTCTCTAGATGTGTTCAGCTATAGCTCCAGTATATTTTGTTCTTCATTTGTGTTGGACATGAAATTTTAGTTTGGTGTTATGCATTATGGAGAGTCTGGAAGGGAAGGTTGTTCTCTTTGCACTTGGCCCTGAGGGTTGGCAGCAACACTGCAAAATGACTTTATCCCCAAACCAGATGTTCAAGTTGTTTTAATAATATCTTATGTTTCCTTCACAAAATAAAACAAAAACTCACTGTATCAGAATGTTCCAGTGCTACAGTGATGGGATTTTTGCTGTCTGCATTTTGCCCACCAGATGGTAGCACTGAAATGAAAACAGGAGTTTTTTTATCAAAGCACTTACCACTCTCATAGGTTGGACAAAATTCCTCTGTAGTAGTTCTAGGACCTAATTGCAAGTAATTTCCTAAGTCATCTGTATCTTACCAGCTACTGTATTATCTGACACAATACAAACATAAGTAAAATGATGTAAGGTGGGCCCTCATCTTTCATGGTTTAGAGTGTTATCTAGTTCGCTTGGAATTTATATCCTCCTTATTTTTCCTCCTCCATTCTAATTTTGTTTCCCATCATTATAAAAGAGACTAGCAGAAGGAATGGTATTCATATAATGTGACTGCTACTGCTAACTTTAGCAGACTTTAAATTCAGAAAAACTGAAAACAGCACCGATTTTCTATGAAAACCTTGGTTTTGGTTCAGAGGAGGCTAAAGGCAACCAGAAGACTACTAAAAACACGCAGAGAATAACAACTGTGTTGTCTTATTCAGAAGTTACTCTTCATCTCTGTGTTACCTGCTTTTATGTTTTATTCCTGGACTAAGGATACTATCCTGATTCACATTTGTGATAAGGACATCACTCAACTACTATGAAAAGTAGCTTTTCTTTGCTCATTATGGATAACAGTTGTACAAGAACCAGAGGTAGTAGAACTTCTATCCAGAATCCTTGAATTATGTCTGTGCACACAAGTTTACACTTAGAAAAGAGCATTTAATCACATTTAGTGAATTCAAATTCTTACTTTTTTCTTTTTTGAATGCATCATTCTAGTGTCATCATTAGTAGATTTTCCCAAGAAGACAGACTTTTTAGAAATTGTAGTGATTTTTTTTTCACTTCACTTAATTCCAAGCTAGTGACTATCAAGTTTGGACCTAAACACAGTACTCACATTGAATGAAGAAAAGAGTGCAAATATTTTCAGTAAGATTTGAACCAGGACCCTTTCCTCTCAAGAGGTTTGTTCTTTTCCAGGACTCTTGCTGTGCTTAAGTGGCCAATATATCATTGTTTGCAGATCCTTATCTAACACCATTAAGTTTCAACAAACATATTTATAGTGCACAGAAAGGATTATTGTATCACATTTCAACATGAAAATAGGGGTTTCATATACTACTGAAGCTGACAACTGTCAACTGCGGCAAGAACAAGACTTCATGAGCTCTGGCTTTAACAAAATACCTGATTTGCTGCATTTCTATAGCCTTGTCTTTTTACAGGCACTGGCTGATGGCTTGTCATTAAGGAGAACTCACAGATTATATTTAGTTTATCCCTTAGCATTTTATCTTCTTTATTGGGGTGGACCTGTCTGAAATTACAAGTCTTGAGAATAAAACTCCAAGGAACAGTGGAAGTCATGAGTTTTCTGTCAGGATCAACACAAGTCCCTGAGGTCTAAATGTAAATACCAAAAAAAAAAAAAAAAAGTAAATAAAATAAAAAAAAATCTTAGCAAATGGTTTGGTAGCAAAGACTACAAATGTCTGATAAGTATCTTGGTACTATACCATTTGAGGTAGCTGCTGGATTTATGCCAAGCTTTGAAAGTGAAATGAACCTAGAGTAGAGCAGGTTTAAAATATTTTGAATCTGTGCCATCAATCTGGAAGTTGAGAAGTATTACTCAATTTTCCATACTTTCTTTCTGAACCTGGCTGCACAGTAAGAAAATTTGAAGTGGTTTTCTATAAACTTGGGTGGCTTCATGTTTTTTTATATAGAAACCATCTGAAGTGTTGTTTTCACTAGGTTTTGACCCCAAACCAGGCAAAAGTTGGTCATTTCAGCTGAATTTCCTTTTGAGGTTTTGGATTCCTTCCAACCTTAAGCTCTCATTCAGGCTGCAAAAAGTTCGTATGTGCCTTCTTTGTGAACCTGCTGAGTTTATTCATCTTGCACAGTCAGAACTCAGAGGTTCTACCATGAGGTGAAGGGAAACGACATACAAGGGACAACCAGACCAAGTCTGCAGTCCCTCAACATGCACAACTTTCATCAATTCTGTTGAGACACGCATGGACTGAGCAGCTCTAATCAACCCACCCCTTTGTCAGGACGGGCAATGTCACAGGACAAGAACTCAAAGTTCAATTCCTGTCTCTGATGCAGATTTCCCCTACAGTTTTGGGCAAGTCAGCAAGGGAAGAAATCCAGGTGACATGGAAATGAATGACAAAACTCTCACTGACATGAGGGCAGGATTCATCTTAATCTTCTTGCATTGCAGCTCTTGATCTTCCACCTGAAGCCCTTTACTTCATCCTTTTATTGTCATAACCATTTGGACTATAAACTATTTCAATCAGTATGAGGCTCTGCACAGCATCTAGACTCGTCAGGAGCTGATCTCAGGTGGGACTCTCAGTGTTCCTGTCACACAGATGAGAGACAGTAATAAATGAGAAGCACGTGCACTTGACCTGAATGGAAACAGATGGAGAATACAAGTCCGGAGGATTTCACCTGACAAGATCAGAGCAATACACTCCATTGTTAAACTCTCCAAAGTCCTGCAAATGTGCACAGACTTCCTGTAGACTCTCCTTGTTAACAGAAAAGCAACACTTCTGGCACAACAGAAGGCTGTATTCCTTGACATATTATTCACACTAAAAGCTGGTTTTACTCAATAATTTCTTCTAGTTGACTGTTTGGATCTAGGTACAAAGGCACAAATTACATAAGCCAGTAAAATGAAATAATTTTTCAATACATCAATTATAATTTTATAAAGCATTTTTCATCTTCAGCATGTTGTGGACTTTAATTAATGCTAACAGGAGGTGAAGAAAGGCATGAAAGCTGTGTGCTTTATTCCAGGTCTAGTTATACCTAACTTCCAAGTACCTCCATCAGATCGTCTGCCAATTTGCAGGTTCAACATTTGCACATTTTCCACTAGATTCATGTCGCTTCTAGACTGTGTGTTCTGCCTACAGCAACACAATTCACTACATGTACTTTCATGAGCATAGCCATTATAGAAGATGATAAACAAGTAATGCTGTCCACTCCCATGCATAATATTCTGTCCTAGTGCCTATACATGTGGGCACAGACAAGACCCCTCATGTCATCATCCGAACAAATGCAGCACTGCTACTTTTCATCATGGTAGGCAATGGTTTCAGCACATCCAGATACAGCTGTATCTTCAGTTTAGTTCCCCTCCCCGCCCAGTATTTATACATGCACTTTTAAGTTCATAGTCTCTCATTCTTCCATTGCCTGGAGGTGCTTCTTCTGCTCTGTGTGTATTTTGCCTCTTCCCTTTCAGATGCTTGTTCCAGCAGCTTTCCAACTCTTTACCTTTTCCTATCTAGAGGAAGGTGACCTTGTCCTAAGCTAAGGACTAACTGCATCCTCTCTCTTAAAGAGGTGAAACAATGCACTCTTTGGCTGCATCCATTCTAGTAAACTAAATGTGCTAAGGAATGTTCCCTGGCCCACAGCAACATCTGGCACAGAACAGAGAACCTCAATCCCATTCACTTCTCTTACCTGCCAAACTGGGGCGAGTGCATCCAAACTGCCTACTGGGAGTTGCCCTTAGCATGAACTAATTCCCCAGCCTCATTTGGGAATCATCTAGGGCAGTGCTATCTGACCTGGGTCAGACTGTTGCCAGCATCCATGCTAACAATTTAATAGCAAAAAGTGGTCTTCAGCTCTCAGGAACGTTCCCTGGCATTGCTTAATTTGCTAGAGTCAGTCTAGGCTTAATTCCTGTGCTGTTAGCTAAGCACATGCAGTTGACAGGATGTACAGTCATATTATTCTAGTTTCTATATACCAAGTCTTCCAGCAATAGGTATGGATACCAAACAAGCAAAGCTTGAGTTTCAGCAGAATTTATAGATAGACAAAGATCACAAACTGTCCACAGTGGTATATAAACAAACAACAGAGGAAAAATAAAGGGAAAAAAAAAAAAAACAAAACCACAAAACCCCTCACAAAAAAGAATTGTTTCTTTACATGCCTACATCAGCTGGTCTTTCAACCCAAAATACTCTTCCTCACAATTCTTTGTTATACTTCTCTGAGCTCCTGACTCCTTCTACATCTCCATTTTCTGCATCTCCTGCCACTTCCTCTGTGATCTTTTTTCTTCCCTTCACACCTACTCAAAGCAATTATTTCTGAATCAAGTTTGACACACATTTCTCAAATCATTTCTTTCCTATGTTGTATTTCTCTAGTTTAAATTCTCCTCTCCTACATATTTTTCCTCCTTCCTCAAAATTACAAAAAGCTCTTCTCCTTGATTCACTTACTCCTTTTAATTTTTTTCCTTTCATTAGCCTTTATTCTTTTTCATATATTGTTTAAAATGTAGCATAATTCTTGGATGTCTTCCTAGTCTAACAGTTACTTGTTGCCTTCTCTTGACATACTTTTCCTGTACCCATCCTTTAAAATTCAGAATACGGCAAAAATCCTTCCTGTTTGTTCCATAACCATAACCCTATTCCACTGCTACTTGTCTCTGTGTCCTTTGATTCTTCCCTCAGAAGATTTATTCTCAAATAAAAATAACACTAAGGGTGAACACATAAGTTAGTCACCACCAAGGGAAGCAAAATAGAGTACTTACATCAATGCCAGTGGGTTTCATTGTGGTGGAACCGTAGCAATAGTGCTTGTCAACTGGCAGGTTACAAAACTTGGTGAACCTTGAAATTTGTAGTGAGACTTTGGTGAGAGCCTGACACATTCACAGCTGACACCTATTTTCCCTCAAGAAGCTCCAGCACTTATTTGTTGTCCTTCACTGGGGGCCTGCTTCAGATGTTTAATTAGTATTTGTGTTTCATTCGCATTTAGTCCATGAATGATGCTAATTTATTGTGTTCTCAGAGTCCCTGACTTCTCTGACTGATATTTTACATTAACTAAGGTCTAGAGTCAGTAAAATATTTAAGCTTGTGTCTAAAGATATCTCTGTTCAACAGTAAGAACGGTCATAGAAAGACCTGAGGTGCCTCAGGCAGGAGTTCATCTGCAGCAAAGTTAAGCACAGACAAAATGCCTAAGAACATATCCAGGTCCTTGGGTTTGTTTCGCAGCCACAAATCCTGGTGTCAAAGCCAGGTGTTTCTGAAGAAGCCCAGGCACATCTATATTGAAATTCAACCATTACTGTGAATGCATTGGTTTGAAGGAAATGTATAACGTGCCTATAGCTCCCTAGACTTTGCTGGCCAATGGAAAGATTATTAGCCAAGTTTCTAGTGGTAGTCAACAGCATCTGCCAACCTTGAAAGGCTTACAAACAAAATGAAGGTCCACAAACAATCCCAAAAGTCCCACATTTATTGGGCACAGTTACTAAGCTTAAGAGGCAATAATTGGTGGTACACTATGGCCTGAAATCTACAGGAAAACTGGATAATTTGATTGTCTGGAAAAAACATTTTTACAGAAGATATTGATATTGCTATTTCATATGTGGCTTAAACTGTGCAGTTTTTGTCAAATTTTAAATTACATTTCCATTTTTGAACCCATTCTTGTTCTTTGGACAACATCAGTTTTATTCGGCAGAAAACCTAATCTGAAAATTTTTAAAGCTTTCTCTATTTGTAACCCTGAAACCTTTTCAAAGTATATACATATTTATATATTTTCCCCTTCTGTTAATCCTCGGCATTGTAAAAGTTGAGAATGTTTTGGAAGGTCACAAATAAAACAAACAAACAAAGAAACCCCCCACACAAAACAAAGAAAAAAATTTAAAGGAAATTGTGGGAGTGAATAATCTCTAGATATTAGTTTTTAAATTGCATTCAGTGGCAAAAGAAAGGGTGCAGGGAGGAAGGGGGGAAAACAAGAAAAAGAACAAGAAGATGAATAGAAGACCTAAATATTTGTTTCCAATAAAGAAAAAAAATGGAAATTTAGAAAAAACTGCAAGCTTTTCCTAAAAGTTCTGATTTTGGAAAAAAGCCATTTTATATTGAAATGTTTCACTCCAAGTATTTTTTCAGTCAGCTCTAGATTAAACTGTTTGAGCTCAACTTTTGCTTCATTAGCTGTTTAGCAGTTTCAGGGCAAATCAACAAGGCACAGACAAGTCTTAGTAAACCCCCAAAATATTCTTTTGTGGTCCAAACAGCTTCACATTTTTTTCTTTGTAGGATTTTACCTTTCCTCTCAATTTGAAGAGCACTTCACAGATTTAATTTGATCTCTCGTGGTCTTTGGGCTCTCCGAAAAATTTTTGTTGAAACTGTGTGATAGAAAATTGGGGATTTGGCAAGTAAAACAAACAAACCCAACAACTTTTCACAAGGATACTTGCTTTCTGTAGGGGATTTTTTTGTGTTTTCTTAAAAAAAAAAAAACAAAAAAAAAAACCACTTGAAAATGCATCCAGTTTTCTGGCTGAAATCTTTAAAGAAAAATATTTCTAGCAGAACTACTTAAATAATTTCAGTGGCGAGTTCTTCATAACCTATATGAGTTAATGGACGTGTATAGGTAATAACAACTTTTATGTAATGCATTCTTATTTTTATAAGTAACACAGTCCTGCAGAGAGCCACTGAACATACTCTATTTCAGCTTAACTGGGGGAGAGTTCACAGCCTTGCTACTACTCCAGGCATGTACAACAGCTTCTGGCTTAGCACAAATGGTGCTTTCTTTGCAAAAGAAACCACTTCTGTTTCTTGTAGGGATACAGGCATGCAATGGAGGAGTGAGCAATGCAGAGAGGTTGTAACCGACTTGGAGGAGGCCACTTGAGATAAAGTGAAACACAACTTTTGGAATCCTGCAGGTTATACAATCTATTGACTGCATACATTGGACACTAATTTTTGGCAGTCTTCTGTTGCATTTCCTTCATCTTGCACTTGCTCTCTACTGTCATTAAAAATTTTGCCAAAGAAAATTTCCAAGGAACCTGGGAGTTTGGGGACTGTGTGCAATCTGAGGAATTACAGGGTGGAGTTTAATAATTTACTTATCGGGGCCTAAGATCTTTTACTTTGCTGGTTTTTCTTACAGAAGTGGTCCTCTACAAAGATGGAGGGAGCTGAGGAGTAAACCTATACCCCAGTTTCCTCACTTTCTCCCCCTTCATCCCTAACACACAATTATTGTGTGTTTGTTTGCTTTTCTCATACTAGGATATTTTTGCCAGGAGTTGGATACAGCTGTAATACCAGTAGGGGTGGGTGAAACACAGTGGCTCAGTCCTTCTTCCCAATAACTTCAGACCAACCACAGCCAGGATGGTACTAGTGAATGGGGCAAAGCATCAGTCTACTCCCACAGAAAAGGTTATGAACTCCTGCTTCTTTTGCAGATGCACAAAAGTTCAAGGAAATAACAGTTATGTGCCTTTCTTACCTTATCTTCTCATTACAAACACCAGATTCTTATGATCTCTTCCCACTTGCATAAAGGTCTTTTGGGATGGTAACAAACTAGTGACATACTCCAGTACCCAACATGCAAAGGTCTTTTCTTTATGCCTGTGAGAGAGACCTTCCCTCAAACTTGGTATTACCCTTTTTATCAAGGGCATGAGTCTTGCAGAGTCCCATCTTGCTGATTACTTTGCTTGTGGCAAATAACCTTTTCTGGCTCCCTACCCAGCAAGCCAGCACTTATTCTCTCAACAGTAATAATCATGTCCAAATTAGATTTGCTGTTAAACAACGTCCCATTTCTTTCAGAAACAGGAAAAATGAAAACATGTATAGGAAAGCCTTTATTCTCATTCACAGCAACAGGATGTGGGGTTACAGTGGGTCATGAAAACATATGGTGCAAAAGGTGAATACTTGTTGAGAACCTCTGCTGTTGAGATCAGACTCTAGAAACTGCATTTTCTCCATGTGGGTTGGAACATTCCTATTGGCAATGACCATTTGTTTCAATTCACACAAAAATTTGATTTTGGGCTGACCGCAAGTACTTATTTATTTTGGGTTCAACCACTGCACCTCCCCACTCCAGCCCTAAATAACATTAAAAACAAAAAAAAAGGAACAACTTTGACAATTCTAATCTAGAATGTACTTCTTAGGTCAGAGTTTCACACTGCTTCCTCCCTCTATATTAAAGAGTTCCCGATCCTTTTTTCCTTTCTATACCCGACTAGTTTTGCCCTGAAAAATGCAGACCTACATGGTGAATTGGGTAAGAGAATTGGAGTTAGTCTTTGTTACAGACATTTCTGACAAAAGAGATATTCTGTTGCTGAGGTAAACTATAGGCACTGGATGAATAGACTGATTCCACACAATAACCTTCCCTAATGTATCTCTCTAAGCATCTACTCCCAAAAACAAACCAGAAAATGTTATTAAGCCACCATGTGGTTATGGTGACTTCTCATTAAAAAAAAACCAGAAGAAAACAAATGTAGAACTAGAAATAGTATAAAAAGGGATGACAAGAGGTATGAAAAATGTGTGGAAGCCTATGTTTGAGGAGAAATCTGTCTAGATCTCTTCAGCCTTAAAAAAGAGACAAATGAGACCTAAAGACATGCAAGACCTTTTATAAAGTCACTGTTCTCACTGTTCATAGTGAAAAAATTAGGAGTCATCAAAAGAGTCTTAAGTAGATAATTGAAGTAAATTAAAATAAGTATTTTAATTAATAAGGTGCAATTTAACTATGAAACTGCTTTACCATTTCTATCTACAAGCAGAAAATGCCATCAGAACTTGTTTTATTTTCTATGAATATAGTTTCTACAGATCCCCACTAGGATGTTGGGCTTACACTTTATTTAATATTAAAGGTTTTAGCAAGGATGAATGTAAAGAAGGAAGGTTCAGTGTTCTGCAGTAGACCATGAAGACATACTTTAAAAAGCAAGTTTACTGGAAAAGACCACAGCTGTCTCATCACATTAAAAATACTGATCAATAATCCAGAAATACGTGATATGAAATAATAGTGTCCAAATACATTTTGAAAAATACTTTAAAACGTTTCCAGGAAAAGTTCTTTGGTTCTGAGAAGCGTCACAGACAGAATACCACTGAAGAGATAAAACTGGTTGAGTTTTTTTCAGTACATGGCTTCACTGAAAAGGGGCATGATCTGCTAGAGGAACTGCTAACTGGAGTTCATCCACACAAATACTTATGGTTACATGACATCAGTAGCCCTCTGCTAGTAGGCAGTGGTAAATCTGGGGTAACAATAGTTTACCCATTAAAAGAACCCTATTACAGTTTAAAAACTGGACAAAAATTCTAAACTGCAAAGCGAGCATCTCAGCCCTTACTGCAGAACATAAAATTACTGGTTATGTGACTGACCTGAGGAGTTGCTGAAGGATTGTTTAATTTAATGAAAGACAATATGCTTTCAGCATTTTAGACCTTGTAATGGAACACAAAGGAGTGCTGATATTTCCTGACATTAGCTGTATTAGCCATAGCATATGGGTTGGATCATAAAAGACGCAGCCACTGGATTTAGTGGCCAAATTATATCCCCTTACCCTCCAGGTATTTTTTAATCTTAAAATTAGATAAGAAAAGCAAATGTTTCAACCAATACTAACAACTACCACAGAAGAATTCAAGCAGTTAGTAAATTATAAATCAATAACTATAGAAGAGAATACAGGGTAAACTCTCAGAATTCCCCACAGCAATATGCAGATTGTACTGATGTCTTTTGGATCTCTGCTAGCAATAATCGCCTCCATTCCTCAGTGATTTACTATTACAGTGTCACTGTGCACTCTGAAGTTCAGGACTCTGCCCAACCAACTCTGGAAGTGGGAGCACTTCTGGAGGTTCACGCTTAGTGTTCCTGTGGCTTTCCATTTCTAATGGCTGCATTGGCTTCTTTACATTTGTTCTCAAGAAACAAAAAGCCAGTAACTCCTGGTATCCTCCTAGGAGAGCATTCACCGTCATGAGTGCTTGTCTGAAAGGGCATTAAGATCATCAACTTTTTCCCTTAGCAGAAGTCCCATTGATTTTCTTGAAATATACTCAGACACACTAATTGTAACTATTGTACATTCTTGGAGTTAGTTTTCTGCCCTATCTGTCATTCTTGATGTATAGTACTTTTGGCTAACCACAGTTAACCACCTTCGGTTCAAGAAACCCATTACATTCTGGCACTGAAACTTCTGTTCTTCTGTCCTTAAGTCTCTAACATCATCTTTGTACAGCGAGATGTATGATATGTTTTGCAATAGTGCTCAATGTGACTAAATTTGTTAAACACTCCAGAATATATTCTCATAACCAAACTATTTCTGCTAACCCATGCAAATATTCATAAGAGGTTGGCTGAAAAGAGTAGAAATTTATGGACTGTTGAACACAATTGGTTATTAATTCATCTGGAATCTTGTGTGTGGGGGGAAGGCAGATTATACTACAAATTCATAAGTGGTTGCTTTATGAAATGTAACATGCAGCAATTTAAATTTAAACAAAACCTTTCCCATTAAAAAATAATGTAATTCAAAATTGGGACAGTTTGCTTCAGACAAAAGCAAGCAAGATCTTCCTATTGTTTTGACTTCTTGTTTGTTTATCACATTCTGTTTCTTAGAAACATGTTAATGCTTAAACACTGATAATGTACTCAGGTCCTTGGAGTAAAGAAAGCTACACATTATGAGACCTAAGGAGCAGAAAAGATTATTTAAAATTCCATTAGCACTTCTCCAACAGTCAGCACAGGGACATTTTGACACTACCTAGTGACACCCTCCTGATCTCAGCATGTTCCATTTCACTTCCAACACCTTTGCAAAAATCTGTGCTTAGGCAAGGATCTCCCTGAAAAGAGCCCTCATAGACCACTTCATGCTTCCTCTCATAATCATGGGTATTCTAATCATGCCCTTTTCAAATTGAAGGCTTTTTTTAAAATCAATTTCATGGACACTTTCTGAGGGTAAAAGGGCGATCTGTAAAGTAGTTTCTATTATATAGATTCCCATGGTATTATGGTCTGGTTTTACCTCAAATGATTTATGAACATATTCATGAAATCACTCATAAGTCAATCCAATAACCAACAGTTGTATTTCCCAAACTGTGTGTTGAAAGGATATGACCTTGATCATCTTGTTTCAGAACAGTAGCCTCTAATCCACATAAACTTGTATAATTTTGGGCTCTTTTTTTAAACTGAGAAAAATTAGTTTCAGCTCCTCTGTGGCTGTTTCCTGAGTCTTTCCCCTTGTGATCACAGGACCATTTGCTATCATTCCCTAGCATTATGCCCAGTGAAATATTCATAATAAATCAGGGAATAGGTCTGCTTAGAAATAGTAATGAGTCTGTGAGTCTCTGGGTGGCCTTTTTCTTTTGAAGTCTTTCCACTTGTCCAGTTACCTTACTGATGTTCAGACAAATTCCTTTGTCACAACGCACAAATCATGGTAGGTTTCCTAAATAACCAGTCTTACTCATCCCAATTGGATATTAGTTCTCACTCAATTTAAGGCTTTTTTTGCTTGGCATACATTACATAGATTTTTATAACACATAATAATTTCTGTCCCAAATAAGCACATCATCAATCATTATTTCCAGTCAAAGAGATTTTGGTACATCTTATGTGTCAGTGGAATCTTGCAGTGAAAGCACTTCAACTTATCTGCCCAAGGAAAAGATTGGAACTCAATACACCAAAACCATAGGCTGGAGGAAAAAAAAGTTACAAAATAAAATAATTTGAAGAAATAATCCAGAGCCTTTTCTCCTCTTCTTACAGGCTAAGAGATGACTTGATAGCTTTGCCTCCTTTTCTAATTGTATATGGTGACCATACCACCACTTCAGTCCACTGACTCCATTCAGCTCACTCTAATTCTTCTAACCCCTTAACTTTCTTCCACGAGGCACTGAAAGGACTATTTGCACTGTATGTAAGTTTTGGCAGAAAACCAGTATTTGAATTGTTGTTGTGTTACATCCTTAGTTGATTTCTCACCATGAAATCACTCACACAGTTATAAGACTATCTATGCCCCATTCAGTAGGTGTTCTAAACACTTTCTGGTTATCAGAATTACATTCAACTATTTTAAAAGCTGAGTGCTGGTTATTTAGCTTTACTATGTTAGTATTTTTGTCACTCAGGTGCCCGCTATCTTTGCTGTGTAAAATAATTTTACCGTTCTAATACCAAGTAATCACTAACCTTTCTGTAAATTAATTAGTATTTCAATTACATTGCTTTGAAATTGACTCTCCAAGCACAGCTGCTATCATGAAACTATTCTGAAGA
>JAYRBT010000042.1:63456736-63505150 GCA_036023395.1 Myiotriccus ornatus | reverse complement strand
TGTTCCCCTGCATGCCCTAATAAAGCACATAAACCCTGCTCAGCAGCTCCTGCTGAGCAGCAGCGTTCTATGTTAGGCTGGAGGTTTTCAAGAACAGACTAGATAAAGCTCTAAGCAATGTGGTCTGAGCTCAGAGCTGGCCTTGCTCAAGTAGAGGAAGTGCCCTCCACCCTGAATTAGTCCCCTTTTCTAAATTTAAGATGTGATGAAGTTATAACTGACTTTAGAGAAAAATCACAAATTTAATTATGACAATCTTCCTAAAAAAAAACCCTAGAAGCCCCATCTTCCTTGGGATAGTCAGCCTTAATTTTCCTTCAGACTTAGGATGTAATCAGCTGTGGGTATTAGCAATCTGGTGTCTGTTAAGGACCTGTCAACTAAAATGTGATTCACAGATGTGTCCCCTTTACAAAACAAGAACCTGAGGCGCTCTTCCTCTGATTATTGACCCATTGTTATGATCATTCAGACAACAAATGAGATAGCTATTACTTCCCTTAAACTTTTTTGCATCTTGGTTTTAGAGTAGAAATATGTCAGAAAGCAAGATCTGAAACAAAATACAAGACTATAGGAAAGTGGTCAGAGAATCCCTAAAGTAAACTTAAAAATATATATGTATTCCTTATGGTTTATGGAAGCTCATATATCATGGATGCCAGTACAAATCCTGACTGTGCAGATACCGATGGGAATTCAGTGAGAAAGTCCGGTTTCTCGCCCAGAGAACCATAACCTTCTGGTATTAACATACCTTGAAGCTTTTTCAGGTATGGTGAAATTAAACCTGAATTAAGTATTTGCAAGATTAGGCCCTAAAATCTAAAGCATGCATTTATTTCTGGACAGACAAAGTAATAAACTGGACCAAAATCTAAAATAAGATCCAGATCTAATAACCCAGTTCTCCAAATTCTTAGGCTCATAAATATCTCTCCATATCTGAGCGGTTACACTGAACCTATTATATATGTGAGTAATTTTAAATTTTTACTCTTTCGTGGAATTTGATCCCAAATATGCAACTCATTTGGCTTGAGGCCTCTCCTAAACAAAATGGACTAAAATGCACAGTGAAGTGCTGCAGAATGGGGGTCTTAATCATTGAACTATAGTTATAAAAGAAAAGCTATCACAGATATTGCAGTGTGAAATCAAGGTGGTGTTTTCCTACATATCTGTTCAATGTCTAAAATTTTAAGTTTTTAACACGAAGAAATACCACAGTTATGGACATATAATTTTTGTGTCATTAAACTATGGTTTTTATGGAGTTTTGCTCACATAGAGACATCATTTTTCATGTATATTCACTAGTTCTATGTCATCTAAGTATGTTTGCACTGATTTTTTATTTTTTTTATGGAATTTAGACACCACAATGACAGAAAAATATTCCAAAATGAAACGAAGATAGAAGTATAGCAAAATATTGTGCCAGAAAAATCTCTTTAGCAAAGAATGACTTTTAGACCTTAGAATCCAAAAAAAATGCCAGGAATAATTCACTAAAACACAGACTCTTAAGGAAGGTTAGAAAAGATGAGTCGAAACAGTAATTTCCTACAAAATACTCAAATTTAGTCTACTTATCAGGCTGTGTATTTCTATGTTCTTGAAGTGTGAAATATTTCCTGAGTATAATTTTTCTCACAGGTCTCCTCCTAGGATCTGTACTTTTAGATACTGACCATTCATCTTAACCTTCCCTTCTAATTTCTATTTTTACAGTCTTAAGACTTTGGTCTGGCTCAGTTCATTATTTCAGACTACTGTTGGAACCTCATTTTCAGCCACTCTCTTAATTTTCAGTTGAACTTCATGATCCCTAATATCACTATATGCCTTGGGGAAAGGAGTGTTTTACTATGGTGACTCTGCAAAGCAATAGTCTGCGTTTCTTAAAAGAATCATGCCTTGATTGCCCATATCTGCCCTTTCTGAAACTGCTGTCAAAATTGATTTTGCTCCACTCCATTCAATCCCCTCTCTGCTGAGTAATTACTAAGGGTATTTATTTGGCCTTTACCTAAGTACCTTGGGTATGTGAAATAGTAGCTGGCGTTGCTTGTCATATTAAAAGACTAGTTCTACATTTTAATTTTTCTATTATTAGAGTAAATCAGAAAATCCACAAGGATGAGCCGCTTCAAACTCCACTGTAAGACAAGTCTTACAGAAAGGACTTCTTCAGTGTGAATGGAAACTATGATTCCTCACTATTGATTTAGAGCATACTTTTTAGAAGAACTCATATCCTTCACTCTCAACCCACCATTGAAACCATACTTTCAGAAGACTTCAATACTTATCTAAGTCTAGTTTCAAAAAAAAAAAAAAAAAAAAAAAAAAAGTTATTTAGAGTTCCACATTTCCAGGAGAAAATTTTCATGTTCAAAAATAAGTACGTTGTGCCAACTTGGCAAAAGTTATTTTAAAATAAATTTGCTTGTCTTTTTATGGATATTTCTCCTTCCTAAATTACATCATTAGAAAAGGCTATGGTTTCTTATGAATATATATGAATATATTCTATTCTTTTGAATATAGAGGGGCTTTATATGCAGCACTAGTGTCTTTCCCTTAGACAAGCAGGAGTCAAGGGTACAGTGTGCAGAGACCAGTTGGTACTGAAGTAGCACTAGGAAGATAGAAGGTTGGTACAGTCTTAATGGGACACAATATAAATTTATAACCATATTCAGGCAACTCTGGCAGCAGGGGGATGAGAGGTAACCATAACTTCAAGCTCTCCCTTTTCCAGTCACTAATGAGAGAGAGACAAGAGTGACTTTTTGGTCCTGTTGATGCTCCGGGCCAAGATCCAAACCACGACAACCTGCTTGTCTTTTTGTCAGAAAGGCTACTGGATATGGGCCTGGTCAAGCTCCCACTTATCTCCAGGGCTCTGTGACATTTAGCCAGTCTTCAGTGTTCCTCTTGAATCAGATTCACAACCATGAATCTTAATTTTCTCCAGTAGACTGTCCATTATTAACATCTCACTGAACATACTTGTGAACATATCAGTGTCACTCTCCTTCCACTATGTAGTTTCAAAATCAGATAAAGTTATATATCCATTTCACATAATCATTATAAATTTTTTTTCTCACATGCTAGACGCTTTACATTATTTCTAACTTCTCATATTTTTGTCTCTTATGCATGCGTTATGACAGTTGGATAAGCCAGTACAAGTATTTTGTCACAGTAATATATTGTTCCAGTCTCAAAATCACGCCTTTTGAAAGCACTGAGATTCTGATACTCACCATAAATTACCTTTGGTCACATCCACACTAAAACAGTGTTCACAAGCACTGTTCTTGTTATGATATTTGGCTGAAATGCCCCATCTGTCCTCAGAGTCCTGGCTTTTAGCATACCTTAAATTAAGCCAAATTTAGACTATGTTTTCAATGAAAGATATCCTTACTCTCAAACTTTTTCTACTCAATATACAGTGTCCTTTTTTCTGATATATTTACACCTTGCAACCCTAAAATCTCCAACTCTGCCCTATATCAAAACTTTGATTCAAACCAGAACTACCAGGATGTTTTAATCAAAGAGCAATCGTCCCTAGAGGATAAGGCAAGCTGGACATCAAGGCTCATGTCATAGTCTGTGAGGAGGACAGGTGCATCTGTAAGCTGTGAGGGCAACAAACAAAACTTACTTATTTTGACAGGCTCCAAATGAAGGCGTTTCTTGAGCCCTTCCTTAATAACTTGTGACAACAAGCACAACCTGACCATTCGTCCCCCCTCTCTAAACAAAGTTCAGCACAGGAATGGTCAACAGTGATGTTAGTCTGGTCTTTTACCAGAGCAGAAATACATGCTGCTGGTTTCACCTGGTCCTACAGAGGTGACACCAAAATCAATGGGCTTCTTGGCTCATCCCTACTCATGGCAGGAAACCTTGCCTCTTTACTCTGCCTTACTTACTTCCTTGTGGCTTGACTACACCTGCAGTAGCTGGCTAACAGCAGTCAGAATTATCTATTTCTCCATACTGATGTGTAATAAATGCATCAACTACATGTTACTTTGAGACCTTGGAGCCATTGCTCTCTGCTCTGCTCTCTGCCTACTAAACATCTGGGTTCCAACCAGCCTTTCCTTAGAGGCAACCAAAAGATTTGGATCAGAGGCAACAGAGTTTACTAGCATGAGGAACACAGAGTCCAGGTTGAAAAAGGAGAAAATAAAGTGTCTGAGAATTCTCTGGAACTAGTAAGGAGCTTAAAAATGAGGCTTGCTGGGTCCTCAAGTAATTATTCTTGAAAAAAACATGGAAAATAAAGAGAAGCCTTTCCAATTCTAGCCCTTACTTGTACTGTAACATCAAAATAAATAATAAAAAAAACCCCAACAATTAAATCCTATCCTTTGGCGAGGCCTCTTTCATCTCCTCAGCAGGTACTTCTAGCTCCACCCTTAGGGTTTCTGAGGGATTCTGGACAGTGCCAGAGATGGCCTTGAAGGTGGTTCACAAAGGTCTGGGGACTGTAAAGAATTATCTGTAGATAGCCTAAGAGCAAGGACATAGGACATCTGCCAGCAATTTCTGCCCTGACTGTTCTAGAAACCTGGCAGAAATCACATGGCATCAATTTCTGGTCTGATCAATGGCACAACTCTTGCCCAACATTATGTGATCACCTTCTCCAGCTATTCATTTAATATTTAGTCAATCACCCTTCATGTTTCTTCCATGGTTAAACAGGATTTTTGGCCTTGAGTCAACAAATCTCATTCCTCTCATTCACTTTTTCCCCTCTCTGTGTTTAACTTCCTGGCCTCCAAAGTGATGCTGTTCTCTATCTTTGACTGTTCACAATTCTCTGACCTCCAAATCCGTCATTGCTGCCTAGTCCTCTTACCAGGATCTCCCTAATTCCTTCTTGTTTGCACACAAACTTTCTTACCTTCACCACCTCCTGCAATCCTTCACCACTACCACTTTGCCCCAAAGAGGAATGGTATTCCATAAAGAATTGAAAAATTTTGTATTAGTGACCAGAACACAGAATCTTAGCCTTCATCAGAATACTGTCACTTATAAAAGCATTGCAAGAGTTCTCAAAACTCCATTAATGTCCATTTTCCCCCAAACTAAAAGATTTATATTCAGAAGTGTTTTATCCAGAGACTCCTTCAGAGATGAATCATAAGAGATCAATAGAAACATACTCCAGGAATAGAATAACTGAACTCCTTTGCATTTCAAAAGAATAAAGAAAGCCATCTTTTCCTTCCAGCTGAAAAACAACAATATGAAATAATTTTTTAATCCCACAGAATTACTGCCATAATCTTTTTCAGTTCTATTTCATTATGATCCTGATGACACGTGAAAGAATGTTTTTATGGTCCAAATTTGAAAGCAGGGTTTTATAATGAGGGACTTGTTCAACCTACAAGACAGACTTTGAAACCACAGAATTAAAGAGAAGAAACTGGATTAAACACAGACCATTAACTCACTCAACAGCAATCAAACTGGCAAATTATGGGCTGTATTTTTTATATTTTTAAATCATGGAAGTCTCTGGGGCTTATTACACCTTTTTTTTTTTTTTCCACTGGTTGTGATGCCTAGAGAATGCAACAGACATAACTTGAAAATTAGCTACATTCTACATCAAATCAGAGAAGGATGCACACTATCAGAGATGTAGGAACTTGAACTTAAGTGACTTGTGAAATGGTAAACTTATCAGGACTTCATTTGCTTGTGAGTTCCTTATCTACATTCTTCCAAGAAAAAAAGCAAACAAATCAGTTAAACCACACAACTTCAGGCACAAAGGCTTTAAAGAAAAGAACAGGAATCGCATGGTAGCACAAGTGGGATGCACTTTAAAGAACTGAGATGTTGTGCCACTTGCACTGACTTAAAGCTGCCATGGGTAATAAAGGCTTAATTTTCCCTCTCTGGGAATGGACACATTTCATAAAACATTTCTGGTCTTTGATTGTCCCTTTAACATTGAAAACTATGAGGCAGAAAATATTATGCATCATTCCTTTGTCTCATAACAAGAAGAATGGAGGTGTGTATGTGAGGAAGACTTTCTAGGGATCAGCCAGAACCCTAACAACTGATCAGGATGCACAACAATGTCTAGAGGGAATATCCCAGGAGCAGAGCACAAGAGATTGTATCAGTGCTCCACTTCTCTCTATGAAAAGAAAACATGACTTTGTCCTTTTATGGGGGAAAAAAAAAATAACTTTCATCTGTGTACCTAGGTGCTGATCCAAAGCCACTGAAATCAACACAAATATTTGCATGGACTTCAGAGGACCCTGAATCAGACCTACAGCCATTTGATCTAGTTGGCATGTGGAGGTGGGGACAGAGTCAGGTTTCTTTGTATTCCTCATGGTTCTTTGCTCTCCTGTTCACCCTAAAAGGTGAGGAGTCCCTGCACCATCAGCACCCAGGCTGGGGCCACTACCCCAGTAGTAAAAGTGGTCAGGGAACAAGGGTGTCAGACAGAGTAAGGGATGGGGGAGGTTTGATGGGAAGATTATTCTCCAGTTGTGCTGAGTAAGGATTGTGCTTACTTTTCCTATCTGATCACTACAAAATTATTTATAACTGTCCTTGCAGAAAAATACACAAGATATTAATGAATGCTATACAGCAAACAGCTGAATCACAATGTCCCAACCTTACAGTGTCCAGCCCTTGAGCTCAGCCATCTAGGAAGTGCCAGAAACTAGAATGAATTTTTATAAAATAAAGTGCTCATATCTTTTAGACAGCCAATTTTTGGCTGCCATTGGCTGGAGTCATAGCTTTCATCTAACTTAAGAGTGGTCACAAATATTCCCATAAACTCAGTAGTCATCCAACAGTGTGGTGTGAGCCGACAGCTGTGTGACACACGAGAGTCAGAACACTGCTGGCAGGTGAGCCAAGGAAGTTTTGGCTGTCCCTTAGAAAAGAAGACTTCTGCAATGTTATTTAAGCCTCCTCTGAAGTCAACTGCACTGCAGTGGAAAAAAAAAAAAAAAAAAAAAAAAAAAGCCTAACTTACTAGCCAGGAGGAAAAGGTCCTGAGGTCCGGTGAGATGGCTCTAAACAGATGGACTTTGCAACTTCAAATGCTATGTCTGTTTGTTAGCTAAGAGTTAAATTCAATTGTGCAATCAGAAAATATGGCTTAAAGCATGACTTCCAAATCAAACAGCTTCATTTTCCTCTCTTTGTAACTTCTGACAGCTTTTCCTAACTGACTGACTACAGTCGTTACCACCTTCAGTTTTAATACTCAGTGTTGCCACTTGGGTTTCCTCCCATTTTGTTACATGATCACCTCCTAAACGCTGTTTCCAGACAGAGAAGTTGACCAATAACATGGTTTCTATTTATCAGTTAAATAAGCAACATTTTGTTTAATATTAATGAATTGCCACATATTTGTCCAGGGCGAAGGCACACAGAAGCTTTGAGAGTAACATTTGTGATTAAAAACATTTTCCAGCCGATGAGTACTGAACTATCTATAATTAGTCCTGTAGGACAACATGTAAGGTACTGATGAAATAAGATCATCCTGTAAATTAGATGTGCCTTATCCCTGCCCACAGAACACTTTGCTGTGAACCCCATGATTTTTAACCCTATCCTTCCTACAAAGTAGTTTTAGATTGCACCCTCAGATATCCAAGGGCAATACAGTTCCAGAAAGATCAGCATCAGCACTGGTACTAGATCAGCTTGCTTGGTAAAGCGAAAGGTACATCCAGAGTTGTGCAGGAGTGGGAAAAGAATAGAGATAGGAGAGATGCCTGGAGATGAGTGTGCCGGGTTGGATGGGGTTTTGAGCAACCTGTTCTAGGTTGCTCCACAGGAGAAGGGTCTGGAACTAGATAATCTTTCAGGTCTCTTCCAACATAAACTATTCCATGATTCTGTGAGTAAAGTTGTGACATTTGTCAACTCATTCAAATCCAAATAACTGTGAGTCACTACAGGTTAGATTATTATTTCATCTAGATTATGGTTAAAAGTAGTAGCAAATCTCCAAGCATCTCCATAAGGGCTGTGCAGTTTTTGATCCCTGCGGTTTGTGGCTGTTTACCTCTGCAAAGGTCCACACCAAGAGGATTCTTGGTTCTTCACACTTTTCTGTCCAGCACATATCAGTTTGTATCAAGAGTGTTTTAAGATTAACTCCTCCTTGGAGCATGAAGCAAGGAAGATATCCAGTGTGGAAGGGCATCTTCATCAGAGCCATCTGTAAAACCATCTTCTGGAAACAGTTTAAACTGCAGGCTCTGCCTAAAAACCTTCTGTCACACTCCATATTCTTTTGGAGAAGGATAAACAGAAAGGCAACTAAAATACCATCCTCACAAAGAACATTGTCAGCTAGAAATTAGTGTCAGTGACACTGAATTTTTACGTATTTTAAAAATAATAATTCCACACCTTTTATTTTTAGATCTGACAAAAGGCAAAGCAGCAACTAAAGAAAAACCCCTAACTTTTTATTTTGACACAATTATTTATGTAGTTATTTATTTAAAGGGAAAAAAAAGGAAGCAAATATAGGCTATGTTTTTCTCTTTATTATTTAATCTAAATGAGCAAAACCAAACCAAAGCAACCCCTGGTTTCTGCTGTAGGGCTTATGGTAACAGGTTATACCTAAATCAAAGGTTTGAAGAAGCCCAGCTGAAATAGTCCTGATATTCCTACTCTTACTGAGTTTTTGAAGAAAGCCTGCTGCAGCTGTCTGTACAATGGCAACCATAAATGTCATTCAGCACTTGGAAAACTTTATGAGCAGTGGGAATAGTTGAACACTGTAATAGGCTTGCAATCATATGGCATCTCTGTCAACAAAGAATTGTAACAAGAATGCAAAATGGCATTTGTTCTGAATGACGTGTGTCTGCCTTGGGTCAGAAGAAACTCCCTGGATGGCCAATATATGGCTGTTTTTCCATCTATTTTCAATGATTTTTTTTGTCTGAAAAGATAGATTATTGGGCTTTTGCAAACTTTAGGTTTATGCTGGATGTTACTATGCTTACAATGACACCTGCAACACCAACAAAAGGTCAGGAAATAGGACTGGATCTTGAGTAGCCTGAGAATCCAATTTCCTGTGATCACGTGCTTTATGTCATACGATCTTCCTATCATAACCCTGTTGAAAATCATCATTAAACCAATCAGGTTTCTTCTTTACCTTCTCCCTCTGCTTTCAGATAGTAACAATACAGAGGTGGCTAAGGCAGCTTTCTGATACTTCAGTGGAGAACATGACCAACAAAGAATAAGATGCCAGCAATAGTACTGAAAGTCCAACTTTCTGAGTTTCCAGAGAAGGATATGTGTTAGACTGCTCCCAAATGTGAATGGAAATAGAATAATTTATCTGAAACTGATTATTTGGATTGTAGGTGAATTTATAGCCATAGGTCAGATTTACAAGTATTCTTAGTTCGAGAGCAGTGCATCAAAACCAGGCTGTGGTTGCTAGCTCAGCTCATAGATAGGAGTAGTTCAAGGGATGGGAAAAGCTGCTAAAGCATATATGCCCCCTTTTTTTTGTTGTTGTTTATTCATTTATTTATTTGTTGCTAATACACATTGAAGTACAATGCCATAGAACAATCTTACAAGGGAAGCTGGAGAAGGAAAGGGTTCACAACATTATAATTGTGGTTTAAATCTTCCCTGGGAAGGTATGATACTTCATAATTTTAGCCCCATCAAGTTCTAGAGAAATTTCTCTGCAAGTTTATAAATCAACAGTATTAATATTTCTGGAGGAACCTAGGACAGACTGGGAATGCAACAGAGAGTAATATTCCTGTAAGAGAATCCTATACATTCTTATGCAAGAATTCTCATTAAATTCTGCAGGACTTTTCCATAAGAGGACAATATAAGAAGTAATGGGTACATTACTGAAACAAGAATAATAATGGGCAGATTTCTTGAAGACATATCCAAAAATAATTCGCTACTGATGTAAATCATCCTGATTCAACTGAACCATATCAATAGTAAGTTAGAAACCCACTTCCAAATTCTATCTCATTGGCTTAGAAAAGACTAGCAATATGTATTTTTCTCCCTATAGACTGAATTCATGTAAGTTGAATTTTTAAGGAGTGCCAACAGAGTTGAAGCTTACATACTGTTTATATGAAAGACTGGATGTGAGCAAATAAAGATTTTTTAATTTATTTATTTATTATCTCAGAAGATGAGATTCAGTGGATTAAGTCTAGCAACAGTGTCCTAAAATTAACATACATTTCACAACTTCCTTGTGTCATTTGTTTGTTCAATCCCTAAATTAAGTGGAATTTGAAAATGATGCTCCCTTGACATCCTAAGACCTTTGACTCTTGAAAGTGTTCCTGACCCAAGAGGACAAATGAAATGAAAAAATGGAAGCAACAATATTCAGGTAAATTCACTCAGGCAATGAAAGAGAAACTAAGCAATGAATATGAACTCAAAATTAAAAGACAAAAAGGGGGACAGGCCCTGAACCCAGACTCATGGGACTAATCCATCCTAACAGTCCAGGACTTGCCAAAAGAAGAAGATGAAGATGAGGTGCTGGCCATGGGTAGAGAATGATTTTGGAAGCATGAATACCAGAGTGTTAGATGAAAGCAAATTTAAAGGCAGTGGGAGTAAAGTATTGGATCACAGAGGGAAAAATATGGGCTGAAGAAGAAAGGCACAGAAACAAACATCTGCAAGCAGCACTAGAGATGGGGAGAAAAGAAGCAGGAGACACACACCCAGGTGCACCATTGCCAAGCAGCCTGAAACAAAAACCAGCACCATTTGTGTGGGTTTTTTTCCTTGCGCTCGCTCTTTAGATCAGAAGGGGAGCAGCAATGCAATCTGCTCTCTGCACAGAGCACTTTCAGCCAGGGGAAGGAGAGTGCACACACTGGAACATCTGTTCCAAGAAGCCACTTGAAAAGTAATCTTATAATAGCATGGGGAAAACATCTGTGCAGCATGCACCAGACCACCAGTAGTGCAGCAGTACAGGAGTAGAAGGGGGAAGGAAGACAGAAGGGAGTGAGGGAGACAAAGTAGAACAGGATTAGGTCAGGGGCAAGTACCCCAGTGAGGGGCATGACCCACAGTGAAGAAACTGCTCATTCGGTGTCTTTTCTCTTCTAAACCTCAGCAAGAGGCAGACAGATTTCTCACCCACTGAGCTGTGTTTATTGGCAGATATTACCCAACATGTGCAGCTTTGAAAAATCCCAAACTGCAATCAGTGTGTTTGAGAGGCTGCACGAAAAGCTCCCTGCCCTCGGCCTCTCGTGTAACCCCCACTTCTTCTTCCTCAACTTGCTCTATCTCTGTTGATACTGGAATAAACATGCTGGATAAATAGCCACTGCTGGCTCAGGTGAGAAGAACCAGGAAGCCAAACAGCTTTTACACCATGAGCGTACTTGACCTATTTGACTTTAATAAAAGACAGGTCCACTTGTCTTTCACCTTCAGTTTCAAAGCCAGCAAAGCTGGTAAAAAGCCCAACCTAACCATCACACAAACATACAAACACATGGGCTGTGTGTGCTTTGTTCTCGGATTCTCCCTTCTTACTTTTTATTTCAAGAGAACTCTACTTTTAGGACGGCCCTATGCAAGCTTCAAAAGCTTGACAATAGTCAGGATATTTCTTACTTCCACGTTGCGACACATTTTGCAGGAGATTTATAAGGAAAACGGTGTCAAAATTATTCAGCCACTCTTTAGTGTCTCTAAACAAGAAGAGCCTTCTCAAACATGTATCTTCTTGACCATGAGAAAAAAGCAATAGGTCTTAAAAAACCTCCATACAAACATTTAGGTGACATGACTAGGTTTGAGATTGAACAGGGGGCAACTAGAAGTTGAAGTACTTGCTGTGTACATGTAGGTAGGTGTCACCTTCTCTTTCAGTGTAGACAGGAAAAGAAGCCCAGTCTCCCTATCCCCTACATAATCAGATTTCACTGTGGAAAACTGATAGGAAAATGAGAAAGTTTGTGTTATTTTAGAAGTTGTTGTTAAGATGAATTAATTAGATGTAACTATTAACTTTTGCCTACATCAAAAGTGGGCAGAAGAAGACACAGCAAAGGATATATTAGGACACAGCAAGGATCAGGTGTACCTATCCATAGAGGCACGCAGGGGGATATTAGGTAAATTAATTGCTACATTGGAGCAAATCCATGGGCAAAATGTACATGGTAACAGCTGCTAAAGCGAACCATGCAAAGCTCTCATTTGTACCAGTCTTATCTTAATAGTGCTCTAGATGTCCATCTCTTCTATATCATGGCCAGAAAGGCAATAAGTAAAGAGATTTAAAAAAAAAAATGCAAAAGACATTCTGGGAAGTTAGGAAGAGGAGCTGAGAATGACAGAAAGGAAGATGCAGCTTCCCTTCAGTTTATAGACCAATAAAAAACTTAGTAAGAAATTTGTGAAAAATCAGGAAACACCAAGGATCAAGACTTTCTCCTGCTTCATTCACAAGGAGTCAATCTTCTTATCATGCCCACTGTTATGTTACTGGTGTAGGTCTTTTTCATTTCTAGCAGCGCTTTGAGAGCTTTGTTTCAGTGGGAAGACAGGATATTTCTTTTTAAATCTCAGTAGCGTAAAACGGTAGGAAATTATTTGTCAGCAGTCATATTAATTCTCAAAATGTTTTTTTCAGTTTAGATTCCACATGACAATGCAAACTAATGTATGTATCACAGTGTTGAACAATAATAATAGGGATACCTCGAAAGAAAGCTGCCCTGGTTTTATTATATTAACTTTAAAACATGTTAGGTCAATATAATTCTATTAGGCAGGTATGACGCTATGGAAACCAGGGCTTTGATTAAAAATAGTTTCACTTCTGTCTTTTTTCATGGACCACAAATCCTGTGAACTGTGGTCATTTCCGGATAAAAGATGTGGGAAGGGGAGTCAGAGGAAATGAAACAATATATAGGCAGGGACACACAATAAGGGCGTTGTAGGTAAAGATGAGCAGCTTGAATTTGACATGACAAGTGACAGGAAATCAATGGAGTGCTAATGTGTGGGAGGAAACGAATATGGCTTTAGCAGAAACATTTAGGACAGATGTAAGGGGAAGAACAGAGGAACCATGGGGTCAGACAGGAGAAGCTTACAGTATTCACAGCAAAAAACATCTGAGACACTGACAGCAACCTATTTTGGGAGTTTCCTCTTTTCTCTCTCAGAGACAACTCAAAAGTTAGGTGAACTGCTAGGTGTTATGTGAGCTCTAAATCTCTAACAGCTCCAGGACTAATTTTTTTGTTACAGTGTGTTGTAATTGTGCCATGGTTTTTCAAACAGAGAACTTTGTGCAAGGCTGTATTTCCTCTATTCTATAATCTCATTCATCTGCATGGTTATCAACAGGAATATCATCCAAGAGATCAGTATTCAGAATACCCTACCTCTCATTTAATTATAGAAGTATCAGAAATCCCATTCATTAATCCCTTGGCTGGGAAGCATTTGCTCAGGGCAAGTCACACAATGTATTTCACCACCATTAGTGTTATGTGTGTTTTTCTCTCACCCTGAAAAAGTTTTCCATTAACCTAGACTAATGACCGACATTCCACGGCATCTGCATTTGGCAAGCTCCCTGCACAATACCCCTGACTGAGGCTGGGCTCTGGCATGCTAGGCACGGTTACCTACAGGAGGAAATAAACATTTCTCCACCTCCTTTGCATGCTGGAGGGACACTTATAAAGCTGTGGATCCAGAGCAGGATCCTTCAAACCCTAATAGAGATGTCTCACATTCAGAGTAGTCATGAGTGAGATTCCTCCTTCACTGAAAATCTACAGAAGGTTCTTCAAATTAACATCTCTCACGCTGAAGGTGAAGGTGCTTCCCTTCTGAGGTGGTATGTGGTTCCATAGCTCCCTTAGGCTGATGAGCCACAATACCACATCGTAAGTATGTAACATTACCAGTTACTTGTGTAACACATTTAATGCAAAACAGAATAGAAAAACATGGAAAGGTGGAGCTACCAGTAGCACACACAACTTTGTTCCACAGGTAGCTGCACGTCTCCCTCATAGCATGGCCAATGTTGCTTGTTCAGGGCTGCCTTCCTTTAAATTCATCAATACTTTGTTCCCACAAGCAGGGCAAGTAATTTGCCTGTTGGCACATAGAATTGTCTCACCTAAAAATGAAAAACATCCTAATGTTCAACTATCAATATCTTCTTTTCATAAGCTAAGAACTCCTCTTACTTCTTTTTTCCCCAAACAGGCAAAATTCTGGTTTATCCCTAAAGATACAAGGAATATAAACTAAAGCAATGTATTACTGGGACTTCTGTGGGTTCCCTTTCTTGTCTCTTGAAATTGAGTTAGAGGACAGAAGTTGAGCAGAATGTTTTTATCATTAGCTTACTGTAACATAAATAAACTGATATTGAAAAATAAAATGTTGTTGTTTAACCGAGAAAAAATATGCTGTAGCTCCAGCAAATCCATCAAACTTTCATTCCATACATGTCTTTTACTTTATGAAATGTTAAGGCAGAGGGCACCAAAAAAGTATGCAGTTCTGAAATATGCAGTGACATACTGAAGAAAATTTTAAATTCATTCACTCAGACATTCACTGATCCATTTTTCAAACCTTCTCAGGCTCTTCAGGTTTTACTCATGGATTAAAGAGCTGTAAATTTTCACAGACATACTACATTTGACCGTAAAAAACAGACTGAATGAGTATAAAAGAGAATACAACCTTTCCCTCCTCCATTATGATCACAAAAGCCTGGATACCATTATGAGTTTCTGGAACCACTTTTAATAATCTCCTAAGTATCAAGAGAGACTACAGACTCATCTTGAGGAGATGAAAATAGTAGATTCAGGGCACTGAATTTCATTAGGTGGCACTTCTCTTTAAATAAACAAATAAACAGCTTCATTTGAGCTGAAGAAGATGAGCAACAGGTTGCAAGGCTGTGTTCACAACCCAGATATCTGATGTGTACCACTGAGTTTGCCTGATTATGGAAATGATTAGGCTAATAAGATCTGGAGGCACATGAAAGTATGGACCCTGATCTCAGGAGACTGAGTATGAGTGTCTTTCTTCTGAGCATCTCAAGTGTAAAAAGCACCTTTTATCAATTCTGAGGGGCTGCGGAGGAGTCAGATTTAATTATGTGGTTGTAAATATCATAAAACTTACTTCTTACTTAAAAATTGCATTCAAGAAGTTGTAAAACAGGAAGCTAAATGGTAGTGGTGGAAGTCCCATCATTGCTAATGAAGACACGCAGTGTGTAGGGACAATACCCTAAGAATCTCTTTGGTTATGGTAAGAAGAGTGAAGAGAGAAATAAAATCATATTCTATTAAAAGAAAGAGTTTTCCTGATCCTGTAAAAGGAGTATCTGTTACTAGAAGAATAATTCCCAGTGGGCAAAACAACATGGAGAACTTTCTCTAAATGACAATAGGCCTGTGCTGTCATGGAGTGGCAAAAATTTTTACTCTGGTAGGTCAATACCAAGGCTTCCTTCTGTTTCTGATGATTTTTTGCCATCACAGGACCTCACTGCCATATATCTGCATTGAGCTATTCATACAAACATATACCTGAACCTCCTCAGGACCAACATATCTACAGCTGCATGGGCAAACAAAACATCCCAAGGTCCACTTTCTATTCTTTGGAAGAAATGGCACGTTACTGAGAGCAAACTTGTGCCCTCATAGCCTCACACTATACCTACCCAAAACAAGGTGGTTTTATCCATATTCTTGTCTACTAACAATCCCTGGCCCTTACTATAACCTCAACCATAACTGAGTACTACTTTGGAGAATACTAGTTGTCATGCATTAAAATGGTGCAAAGGTGTGTGCTATCAGCTAAACACCGTGGATTGTAGGAGAATGTAGCCAAATTCTAAATCATGGCACTTTACAGCGTACTTCTATAGATGTAGCCTGTGGGCCACTAAGTCACGAAAGTTAAAAAGCAAGGAAGAAACAAGAGACATTTATTTGAAGACTTTGGATTAAATTATCTTCCTTGAACTCCCCATGCACTCTATGGCACTAAAGGAAAACTACTCTGACATTAATGAGAAAAAAAACGTCATCCAAACGTGGAGTTCTTGCTCTCTGAATTGTCACACTGGTGTCTGAAGAAATCCCCATAGATTTCCAAAGAAGATCAAGAGATAGTCATGAAGATCTTTTTTTTACCAGAGCAAGTGAAGGACCTGGAGTTAGCAGAATCTCCAGAGTAAGGGATTCTTTAAGTCAATGAGCAATTATCTTCCTGACAATAAGGATTCTTCCTGACACATGCCCTCAACACTTGTGATGGGAAGTGCAAGCAAGAAGACCTTGTCACAAAAAAAGCCATGTGGGAGAGGGGATTAAACTGTTCTGAGGCAGAGAACTAAAAGGCTATTGCAAGCCACATGGCTTAACTCAAACTGAAAATCTCCTCTTTTCCCTGTTTGCCAAGAGGAAAGTTCTTGGCAACAAAAAAAGTCTAGGAAAACAAAGAAAATTGCTAAGTAACCAATGAACAAACTAACAAGCCAAATGACAGAAAAATGATCATAAAGCCAAAAACACTGCAGGCTGTGATGAGAGCAGAGCTACATCTGAGGCCAAAGGCAGTTGAAGCAAACCGAGAAAGAAGAAGCTCTTCTCAATCTCAGTGCAGAGCACGAATAGACATAGGGTGCATATATGCTGTTTAAGCACTCCAAAAGCAAATAGTACCTTGGTTTGAGAGCAGAAGGCACTTCATCATCCCCCAGTAGATACACACATGGACCAGCACTTGAAGGTGCAAGATGGTGTTTTAATATAATAAAAAAAGACTGAGTTCTCACTGCAAGTGTAAAACAGAATGCAACCTTAAATATGGCCTCACAGTGGCTCCACCATAATTGCTAGTTCCCTGCTGTGTTCCCCATACAGCAGACCTAGTACTGACATCTGGTTCTAATTTAGGGTTCATCTGCTCTACAAAAACAAACATATTGTGGGGCCTCCTTACAGCATGCTTGCCCCTCAACTTGGTTAAACCACGTTCCATCTTGTAAAGTAGATGTGACATAACTGTTTGCATTTTGGCCCTGAACCATGCTACAGATGTTGCAATGTTGAAGAGCCTGAAGTGGCTTAAACTGCAATGCTTCAGATCTTCTAGGAAGCAGCAGCAATTCCAGCTCCTTAAAGAGAGTGGCATTAACCCTTACCCTCCTCTCTCTGAGACTGCTTTCATCTTGACAAATATACTGATCTGCGAGAACCTAACATGAGGCAGCTTAATTTTGTTTTAAGCTGTGGTTATTTGATATCAGGTCAGAAAATTCTGCGGGAAGTTATTTCGACCCTGCACATAAACACATTTGTCATTTATGCATGAAAGGCTGTACACAGAATTCTCAGGCAGACAGACAATTTCATTTGGATTTAAATGTGAAAGAAATGAGATGTGAGGCCAAATAAGTGGTTGTGTAAAGTGCACAAAATTTCATAGAAAGTACCTGAGGTGCACCCACCTGCCTAAGCAAAGGATTTAACCCAAATGCCTTTCCAAGTACCAGAAAATTAATTAAGATTTCATTCTTGGATATTCCAGTGTGTACATCCCCACTTACTGCTCCAGGGACTTCATGCTGACAAAGCTGCTCCAGTTCCAGTTACTGCAGAAACTTCTCACGCTTTGCATGCTGTTCATTCTCATGTGGCATTCTCTTTCACTTTTTTTTTGCTCCAGCTACTGTTTCTCTTGCCAATAAAGATTAGCATAACCTTCAAGAAAATCTGGCAGAAGGTCACGGTCATTTCAGGGAGAAGTAAACAGAGTGAGAAAAGCATAGAATGGGATTACTAGAAGAGTGTAAGAACACTTTGCCCACTATGTATAGGCCACGCTGTCAAGCAAAAGTATATTGGTCCTTAACTCAGTTAAAACTTACATAAACTCTGCTAAATATCTGAGAAGTTGCATGGGTCTGGAATTCAGGACTGCATTAGACCTTAAAAATATTCCCAATCTACAGTCTCTTACTCAACATGGATTGTTTTTCCATTACTTGGGGGTAAGCAGCAGAAGAAATCATTTGCAAGTATTTGGAACATTTCTATTTGTCATTTTTAAATCGATACATATATCTTGCAATTCTCCATAGGGTTTTACACTCTGCCTCTTAAGTAACTGGTAAAGCAGACTTTTATTTTTCCTTTAAGAAAAAGAGAAGTTGATCATATCAGTCCAGGACTTTTTCCAAAAAACCTGGAGGGAGTGAGGTTTCTGTATACCAGGGCAAAAATACAGATGTTTGGCCTAAAATTGGTTTTATTATTTTTATTTTGGATTTTGGAAAAACAAAAGCACACAAGCCTCTGCAAAAGAACACAAGTCTCCACAAAATAACACAAGTACATGTGTTCTCTCTATTACTCTGGAAGAGAATGTAGAGACTGAAAAGAACAAAATGAACAGGCTTGCTTTCTCTAAGCAGTGCACTCAGAAATGGAAAAACCAAGCAGGCAGAAAACAAGTGTAATGAAGGGACTCTGACCCCGAAAGAATGCCCATTTTTTCCAAATGAACCAAATGGTCTAATAAAGGTTATTACCTTCCCTATAAATCTTGCATCTCAGAAAACAAAGGCATAATGATTTCAAAATGCTTCCACAACAAGGAATAGAACCGGGCTACAGAGCAGCCAGGGAGGCAAACTGAGAGACCAAAGGCGGAGTTCAAGCAGTATATCATCATGAGAGGAAGGAGCTGAATATACGGCCCAGTAAAATCCTCCTGTCTGGATATTTTCTGAACAATTACAGGAATGTATCATTGGTTTTCATGCATACCGCCTGAGGTGTGTGCTCTTCATCTGGTGTTTGAACTTTGCTGACAATTCTTGACACAGGATGGAACTGACTTGAACAATGAATAAAAGCTAGCTAATACAGACACTGTGAAATATAAATAGAGGAATTAGCAGCAGAGTTTCCATCAGAATTTACAGAGCAGTGTTTATAAGCTTTGCTGTATACATGTGGTTTTGCTATAGCAACAAAGATGAATAGTCGTCATTTTCTATGAACGACACCAAATCTAGTATTATCTGTATTCTTCCTTATGAATAGAAATGATTACTCCTCTTCATGAGGTTCAGTCTGCTAGTCAAAATGGGGAACAAATTCATGATACCAAAGTCATATACTGTGCATAAGTGGGATTCCCCAGCAGATCAGCTCAGTCAGTACGACAGCAGATCTTCCAGTCTCCCAATGTCAAGTAATAAAGTCAAACTGAGAAAATGCAAAGATTAGTCTTTTTTCACTGTACATTTTGAGAGTCTAGAGTCCATTTTTCCCAGGTGGAAGTATCCACTAATTACCTCACAGTATGTGAGATATCAGAAAAGAACAGGCTGTAAGAACTGTTAGTTTAGCAGAGGAAAATTCAGAGACCTGATGTTCATCTCAAACCAGAATATACAGAAGTGCCCCAAACATATCTTGCACATGTGCCTAAGAAGTATTCCAAACTACACCATAGACAGAAGGATGATTTCTCCCATCCAGCAGAAAACACTAAGGGTAATAAAAAAGCTTTGAAGCTGGGATTGTTTATTTATTTATGTCTTTGTTTATTTATTTATTGATATAAGGTGCAGTTTCAGCCACTAAAAATATTCATCAACCATGCAGCTAAGAAAAGGTGAAAAAAGCTGACCCAGCTGATACTTTAGAATTCTAAACTTATTTTCAAGTTAAATTAAAAATCAGGCAGAAAAGAATGTAGTTCAATAGTAGAGAAGGTAAGTGAAGTAAGGGAAGGTTTTGGTTCAATAAAACAGCATGGTAACTTCTACAGAAATAGAAGATCACAGGGTATTATGGTTTTCATTTCAGCAAAATATGTACCATTCTTCTGGTTGACAGATGAAGTAGTTAGGAAGACTTAATATACTCAAACTACACGAAAGGAGAGAATCATGATGACAGAACAAGACATACATATCCAAGCACATAAGCCAACTAAACCCATCATTTTTTATGACAAAACGAAAAGCAAATAAGTATGCTGAGAGGTATTATGAGTACTACTGTGTGGAGCCTGGAGAGTCAATAAGGGTAGCTGGAAATGGTCATATAGGAGAAAAGAAATTACGTGATTAATAATAGAGAAACTTGATGGGTAAGTCCAGTGGGTTTTGGAGGATTGCATTTCATGTCTAATGTGTTCCATAAAAGCTACAGTGGAAAATCAGATCATATAGTGGTGATATTTTGAATCCAATATCCTGTTGTATGATTAGAAAGTCATAAATGACTGAGTGGACTCCCCATTGTTTGCTGTTAAAGTATTAATTAAACAAAAAAAAATGAAATTAGAAGGTATCTTTAACAAACCACCACATTTCACAAAATACAGGAGCTTCCCCTTAAAAAAATCTAGTTGTTAAGAGCAGTAAGGAAAATTCTATTACCTAAAGTGACTTTCATCCTGCAGATCATTTTCTCATATACACAGCAAGTAATATAACTTCTGAAATTTCTAAAAGTAATGGATTTTTTTTCTTAACACAGAAATCTTGCATGGGATATCAAGTAACTCAGTAATGTCCATTATCAATTACTCACCATAATGGACCTCATTATGATAAATAAGGAACAGTTAATGGCTTTTACAAAAATTGAAAAATTGAAAAATTGCCCAATGAAATGAGGTTTGATTTATTTAATGCAAACAGGATATGTCACCAACCTGAAATATCACTTGTTGCATCTTTTAAAACCTGCAGCTTTTGAAACTTAGAGGAACAGCTGAGATCAGAGTTAGTAAAATCCATTTAACTGAAGAACTGTTAAAACAACTGGGAATTCTTCAGGAGCATTTTGGATGCCCAAGAAGCCAGGATTCCTCAGATTCAAGAAAAAGATTCTTGAGCCAGGAAAATTTCTTACTTAATGAAAACAATTGCAAAAAATGTTGTATTTACACCTACATATATATATATACACAAGAATATAGTGTGTGTATGTGTATGTATCCATTGAGAGAGAACTAAATAATCAATGAAATCATTATAAAATAAAAACAGAAGGAAGTAGGTAAAGAAGTCAGTAACTCAAATGAATGAGTTATCATGAATCAACAAATTTTAAATAATAAGGCATAAACAAAATACTCAGTTAATTAATTATAAGTCATAGATTCAGGCTAGATTCAGCCAGCGGGATGGTGAAGTGCGATCAAGTAAAAGCAGAAATGTTCACTAAGTATTCCAGTTGGCATTTGGGATGAAACAAGCTCTGTATCTACTTCTTAATGTATTACTGATAGATAAAAAAATTAACCCTGCATAACAGAGGAGAATGTGAGGTAGTCTCTGTGGCAATTAAACATTTACAAAACCACAGACTCAGACATCTTAGGTTCAGGAATCTTACATAAATTAACTAAGGAAACCTCTAAATCCTTAGTATAATTTTCTGGAAAATATTAAAGAGCACTAGAAAAATTGCAGAAGATTGGAAACTTAACAATATAGTCAGAGAGAGAATCTTGAAGTTTATCTTCTTTATCCTGAACAAAAAAGTGACATTTACTAAGGCAAAATACCAACTACTTTAAAGGTTATTTAAGATGCAAAATGTGAACAGCACACACCTGAATAGTGGCACTAAAGGAATTAATAACTTGGCCTTAGAAGATAAAACCAATTGAAAAATAAAACAACCAGCAAAACTGATAAGTCATTGATAAGTCTTACAAAGATAAGCAAAATAGTCATATAACCTTTATAAAGGGGCTGATGAAAATAGCTTAATTAAAATGAATATCTGAAATTCACATCTTAGTATTATAAAGTAGTCAAAGACAATTAGCTTGAATTTGAATTAATAAAATGAGACTCCTTCAGAGTGGCAACTCTAATAATTACATAACATAAGCATAGATATTTTTCATTGATTAATCCAATAAGATGTTCTGTTTCTGTCCACAATTACCTCTTAGAAAATTTATTGGTAAGTTTCAATAATCTAAGTGACACCCACCTGAAACAGAAGATGAAAACTGATAGTAAATTAGATCAACCAACAGGCCTTCCAGACAGACAGACAGGTAATATGTATGCATCTGAACTAGAGTTCTGTTGTGGCATTTGAAGCACATGTCCCACTTATCCCTGCTTACCTGGTATCAATTCAGATTGTAAAGTCAAGTCAGAAACCTTGGTCAAGGTGACTACCTACCACTGCAGAACAACTGTTGATGAGGGGACTGCGTTATTGTGAAGTCTTTCAGGTTTCATCAACCACACATACAGCAGAGTGTTTTCATACTGTTGAGATCTAACACTCTGGATCACTTTTCATACAATATAAAGTGACAAAATCTGTCCATACCTTCATGTGGCTATTGTACACTAGCTCTCAAGACTGTACAACTGCACTTCTTTATCTGTCTAGACTTTCTCCTCCCTCATTTTTTTTTTAATCTATCTGACCTTGGTAATTTTGTTCCTTTTTGTTTCTTTTTATTACCATCTCTTCTCTCCCACCACATTTTCAATGCTGTTTTCCCTAGTAACAAGGGGAAGCTTCTGAGATGACCCTTCAAGGTGTCACGTAAGCCTCCCAGGACATGACACCTGTCAGCCTGCACTGGGAGAGGTCCGAATGTTCCTCCAACAGCGGGATTCCCCAGCAGAAGCATCACGACTGACTGTGCAACTGCTACTGGCTCTGAGAGAATTGGTGATTCCTTGAGAGCAGAAAGGGCTGGAGAAATTGTGTAAACAGTAGTCTCTTTGACACCTTTGGTCTCCCTCCAAAACCCTGCTCCCTGGCTACAACTGATCAGCTGCAGGAGACACCAGAGGAGGAAGGTCAGCTGAACCCTGACATGGGATCTCCATCCCCCACAAATGAATATTACCATAAAATCAGAGAAACATAGAATATTAAGGGTTTGGAATGGACCTTAAAGATCATCTAGTTCCAAACCCCACTGACAATTGCAGGGACACCTCCAACTAGACCAGGTTGCTCAAGGCCTGATCCTACCTGGCTTTGAACACTTACAGGGTTGGGCCATCCGCAACCTCCCTGTCTCACCACCCTCACAGTGAAAAATTTCTTCCTAATCTCTAACCTAAATTTCCTCTGTTTCAATTTGTACCCATTACTTCTTGTCCTGTCACTACAGTTCCTGATGAAAAGTTCCTCTCCGGCTTCCCTGTAGGCCCTCTTCAGATACTGGAAGGTTGCTATGAAACCTTCTCTTCTCCATGATGAATAGTTCCAGCTTTCTCAGCCTTTCTTCTTAGGGGACATGGTCCAGTCCTTCTTTCAACTTCATGGCCTTCCTGTGGACTTGTTCTAACAGTTCTATGTCCTTTTTTTGTTGGGGACACCAGAACTGTACGCAGCACTCAGGTGGGGTGTCGCTCATCCTCAGTACTCAGAAACATTGCTTAGGCTTCCAAATTGGCCCAGAGGAGCAAGGCACATCAACAGGATTTACACAGCAGGGCATCTGCTGGGATCTTTCTAGTCCTCTCAAGAATCGTGGTGTGTAAGAACAGCTACACAGGCATTTTGAAGGTATATTTAATCCTTAGTAAGCCAAGCTACCTACTAAGGAAATTTTGAGTGGAGGGCATATTGGTTGCCCTAATTCCTTTCCTATTTCCTATTCACTCATACTCCCCCAGATCTCCCTCCCTCTTCATCTTCTGACAAGTTATGGGTCATGTTGGCCCTCTCAGGGAATAAAAATTCGTTGTTTGAACACTTTTGCTGACACATTTCTGTTCAGCTGCAGGTGTTCCTCCCACTCAGATTTTTGGCTGTTGCTTAAAGCTACATGCCTGGTCCATGGGTTGTTGAACAGTGGTCCCTTTCTGACTTTGCAGGGGAATAGGCATGCAGAGAGCTTGGCTCCTGAAAGCATCATGAGTGGGAGGATGGAGGTGGTTGCTGGGACGGAGGAGGCCCAGCTGTGAGGACCTTTAAGGCAGGGTATGCAAGCCATGGGGTGTTAATGGCCCATCATTAGGCTGGAAGGGCGTAGCTGCTCTAGGAATAGGTGCTTCAGCCAAAAGCATAAACACAGGATGGATTAATCATTTCACTGAAGTACCAAAAAAAAGGGAACAGAAGGAGAGAAGCTCTTGTTTCAGTAGGGGTAAAAGGCTTCCTTTTTGAGGTACCTTTCCACACCACACAGAATAATCAGATGGGATTGTGCAGGTGTTTTAAAGTCTTACATGAAGCCATGCAAAGCCAATACTAGCTTTATCCTACTTTCCTGCCCTCACACCCCCTTCTCACTTGCCATCTGCCAGTGAAATGAAGAGCAAACAGTGCCCACAGCCTCCTCTCTTACTTTCTTTTTTGGTGATTTCCGACATTTTTAAATCCATCCTTTTCAGCAGCTGAAACATTCAGCGTTTGTCCTACCACTCATTAACAACTTTGCTTCATCAGTGAAGTAAAGAGAAGGGTTAGGCATTCAAAAGCACAGTCAAAACTATCATTGTAATATATACACACAGGTCAACTGGAAAGAGAACAAATACCTTAAATTTTGGCACAGCTTTGAAGTATTTGGCTTTTTAACTTTTTAACACTCTTGCAGCATTTTTAGTGTAATTTCCTGAAATTTATCTTATAAACTGGAGGTCTGACCTGAAGTAGTCTATTTGTATCTGAATCACAACTTTTCGGAATCACAACACAGCCCTTTACAACCTGAACTAATGTAATAAATGGCAAGAGTAAAAAGGTAGAAACTGAGAGTTGGAAAGGATCTTTAAAAATCATCTAGCTCTACCCTCCTAGGGACATCTTTCACCATCAATTTGCTCAAACCCTTATTCAACCTGACCTTGAAAGCTTCCAGTGATGGGGCACCCACAAGTCCTCTGGGCAACCTGTTCCTGTGCTTCACTACTCTAATTGTAAAAAATTCCTTATCACTTTAAAACCACTTGTACTGTCACTACAGACCTTTGTAAAAAGTCTGATTCGCTAAACCAAATTGCTTCAAGTTACATTCACTAAAGCGGATCGACTGCACCACTCAGCTTGTTGTCTGCTAATTGGCTGAGGGTGCACTCGATCCCCGTGTCACTGATGAAGATATGAAATACTATTAGTCCCAGTATGGATCTTGGAGGAAGATCACTCATTACTAGTTTCTACTTGAACACTGAGATGTTGAATACCATTCTTTGGGCATGGTCACCTAGCTGATTCCTTATCCCTCTAACAGTCTATCCATGGAACCTATACCTCACCAATTTAGCAGCAAGAATGCTGCCGTGGACCACATCAAAGGCCCTACAGAAGTCTGAGTAGATGACATCTGTAGCCCTTACCTGGTCCACGGATAAAGTCACTCTATTACATAAGTGTTATCTGCCTGCCATCAGTGAATGCCAACAGATGCAATCTAGTAGGGATTTCCATACCTACTTAACAGACAACACAGGAACGCAAGGAGCAAAGTGTCTAAGGTGTTTGCTCTTGTATTTGCAGGCTGTTCTCTACCAATCTCCAGAGCCTTTTTTGCCCAGCACATCTCTATGCTCTGTGCTGTTTTTCTATCTCCACCTCTAGGATTCTGACTTTAACCTTTACTCTTTTTCTTGCACACCCTTTCTCCTCTCTACCTTCTCAATAACATTTCAAGAGCAAGATTATGGAGAATCCAGATAGGCAGTAGATATAATTACAGCAGGTAAAGGAGGATAATGCAGAGATACCTAAACTAGCTGTTTAAGCCAGGATCAAAAGCAGTGCTGGTCAGTCCAAGGTAGAAGCAAGAATAGCTGTACTCGGCATATGAAATGCAGATATAGCCAGTCATTCCAAGCCAGTGTGGAAAACACTAAAATTTTGCGTGGTATAGACACTGTTCTTCATGCAGGGTCCTGAAAACAGCTGCATAGTTTAGAGTAGAATATAATAGACTTGAATTATTTGAGTATATTTGAATTACTTCCTCAGTGAGACTGAAGAAGTACAATTCAAACAGTATGAATTGTCCATTGGGTCTCTGAGCAGACAAGGCATATCTCAGACATAGGGAATATTCATAAAATGTGTGTGAAAACTTGTTAAGAAAACTCTGTTGAGGATGTGTAAATTAAGACTACTCAAATAATTGCAAGTTGGCCAAAACTGAACAAGTTTTCAAGGGCAAGTAGGATCCATTCCTAAAACTCACACAGTTCTCACACACAGCAAGCCCCAGCTCTGAAGTACAGACTTGTGGTCATTGGTATGGCAACAAGTAAAAGAGGATGTGTAAAACTTATCTTCCACAAAAGAGAAACTTAAAATGTACAAATCCAGCCCCAGTCAGACAAGGAAATTCCAACTCAAGCAGTTTAGATTTAGCAAAGTTAAAAACAATTTTTAAAAGGCACCTTAAAATGGCAAAATGCATATAAAGCCTCTAACATGTCAAAAGAGCTTCATCTATCTGTATAAATCTCTGCAGCACATGACTAAGTGACAATAATTTCTTTCATGCTGTAAAAAACACAAATAATTTTCCTTCCACATCTCAAATCACAATGTAGAATTTAATATTGTATTATTTGATAATTATTGCATCTTTTTGTTTGTAGCAGCTTGGGTATAAATTTGGGTCAGAGAGAATCACTGAATCCAAAAGGATAGATAGTGTTTGCAGATTTTGTGACAGAAAAGAATACTGAAAGTGAAAGACAAGGTGAAATTAGAATGAAAAGAAAAAAAATAATTTGAATTAGAATGAGTTTATATTCCCAAGAGAATATAAAAATACGAGAATATATGAAAATACGAGACACAAGAAGGGAAGATAACTTAGTCTGGAGTATTTCAAAATTCTTTTGCATATATCAAATTATTTTATATATAAAATATAAAATATATAAAATATATCTAAAAAGATGGGTTAGTTTATATTACCATTTTTACATCCAGAAATAATTTCTTCATTTTGAATCTGTTCAGAGACATGTTTAAAATAGCAAAGGATCCCATCATACACCCCTAAGCCCTTTATGTAATTGCACTCTCCTACTTCCAACTTGTCTATTTGTCTGAGTTAAAGGTGGCCTCCAGCAAAAAATTCATTATGTTATAAAGTTTCTCTTGTTTTAAGAAAGTAAACCAACAGAACAAATTGCACATAATTATAAGTCCCTTAAATCAAAGATTTTAATGCATTTTCAGGAAATGGAGCCATGTCACATGTATAACTACCATCATGAGAAGCTTCACAGGCAAACTACACCATAGCAAAAATATCTGAGCACAGAAGACTTAAATCGTGGATTCAGGTTCTAGATGGTGGATGATGGCTTGTTTGTAACCTGAAATTATACAATAATAGATTGCTCACCTGAAGTCAGATTTCATACTTTCCCTTTAGTGTCTTACAGACGGTTGTCACCTTGAATAAGGTGAAGCTCACTTGACCTGCATCATATAAACAAATGTTTAGAGCTTAAGAAATTCACAGTCATCACCAAAAATGACCAAAAGTATGAATAACAGATAAACTTTGCAAGGGAAAAACCCTTAAAATCTATGTCAAAGATCAAGTTGAATTTTTTTTTTTTATTTTTACTTCTAAAATTAGCCTCTAAATAATCAATTTGAAGACAGGAATCAACTTATTTAGATTATATCTAAATTAGAAATATTATCTTTGAAGTTCAAAACTGGCTATAATTCACATGTATAAAACATTTACATGTAAAAAGTAGTCAACACTGGCTTGAACCTCGTGTGGTAACAGTATTGTCAAGTAACCAGTATTTCATTTGAGAATTTTCAGTTATTATTCTAGTATATATTTGAAAGTTTTCAATTCAGAAAACTTGATAATATCTATTCTTTTCTATGTATCAAGATACAGATAGAAGTGGGCATTTTAAAAATAAGCTTGTGCAAAACTAGGTCTTAGCAACATAGTATGCATAGTATGCATAATTTAGTACTACCTGCTAGGAAATGAGGAAAAAAGGTATACACCTGTTTTTAAGCAGCACTTTTCAAGCTATATAATGGTTTTACAGGAACAGAAAATACTGTCAGAAATATTTTTCTAAGAGTATATGAAAATCTCACCAGTTCCAAGTGAAATGTATAGACAAGACTACTAAAAGGGAAACTAACCTCACAAACTTTTTCTTGTATCAGTGCTATGACCAGAACTAATACCATAGCTAAACTAAAACATATTTTCAAGGCTTTGGGAGGTAAAATGCCAGTAGCTTGAGAAAGCAAGTGAAACCCTTTCATTTAGCTGTCTCTAAAGTCTACAAGTAATTTTGCAAAAGATGCCATGGAGATAACATCGAAAAATCAGTGTAATGCACTGGTGTGCTGGTATGGACTGGGGTGGAGTTAATTTTCTTCACAATAACTGGTGTGGGGCTGTGTTTTGGATTTGTGCTGAAAACAGGGTTGATAATATAGAGGTGTTTTGGTTATTGCTGAGCAGTGCTTAAGCAGAGACAAGGCCTTTTCTGCTTTTTGTAGTGTCACGCTGGCGAGGAAGTTAGGGGTGCTTGGGAGGCTGGGAGCAGACACAGACAGGACAGGTGACCCAAACTGACCAAAGGGATGTTCCAGACCATATATCATCATGCTCAGTATATGAAGTGGGGGGTAGAAGGAAGAGTGGGGGGATGTTTGAAGTGATGGTTTTTGTCTTCCCAAGTAACTTACATGTGATGGGACCCTGCTCTCCTGCCAATGGCTGAACACCTGCCTGCCCATGGGAAGCAGGGAATTCATTTCTTGTTTCGCTTTGCTGGCATGCATAGCTTTTGTCTTCCCTATTGAACTGTCTTAATCTCAACCCACAAGAGTCGTGTAGCTTTTACCCTTCTGATTCTCTCCTCAGTCCCTCTGGTGGAAGAGCAAGTGAGCAGCTGTGTGGTGCTTGTTTGCTGGTTGGGGTTAAACCACAACAATAGAGAATGATTCCAGGTTGATTTTTAAGGGCAAAATGCTAGTCCTCTTGACACGAGCAGTAAAATGTGTATTTAATTCCAGAGAACCTTCATCTTTACTAGAAGTCTTCTTGTTCCACAGCACGACTACGATAAAGAGCAGTAAAAATGCACATCTCACTCCTGTCTCATATTTGAACATGAGACACCAAAACAGTGCAGATATATTTCAGATGAAAAGATAATTTTCTTCTTGATTTCTAGTGAACTCACCCATTAAGGTTGAGTCTAATGGCTTTTTGTACTGAACTCAATTGTGGGCAAAGTTCTGACAAAGTAAATGAAACTTTATATGAGAGTTATTTCAGTTGCTCTCCAGATAATAAAGCATTTTTGTTGCTACAGAAAATTCAGTCGGCAACTCAAAGCCGAAAGACTCATTATACAGTAAGGAAACCCATGAGATGATTATTTTAAAAGTTCTAATAGACAGACTCTTAGATATCTAGGAAATAGCAAACCAACTGCAGGTTTGACACTTGCTCGTGTATGGCTTCTAAGTCACAAATTAGATCCAAGAGCCTTAAAGAGCACTATTAAATTTCAAATCTAAAAGGTATAAAATTTACCTTAAAGTGTCATTTGAAATATTCTGCTAAAATGTATTACAATAACTACAGTACTATGGCTCTTTAATGAATTATGGAACTAATGTATTCCACATGTTTATGGTATTCTCTTTTTCAAAAAATAAAAATAATTTTAAAAAATCATAGTTTCAGGTTTTTGAGGTAGAGTTAATTTATGAAGAATTTGCCAAGATGTTCTGCAGGTTTTTTTTTGCTGGTGCTGCATTTTACCAGCAGAAGCAAAAACGGATTCTTCAACAGCTTAGTGGAAAATCAATTATAAATTATGTGAGGTACCTCCAAAATTTTCCACAGGAATGGGAACATATCCATTCATTTTCTGTAAAACAAAATGGCAAAGTTCCCTACAAATTTCTTCCAATTTTTCACCTCGATTTTTAACTAGACTCAATGATATTTTTGTTTCATTTGGGCTTAAGACATCTTTTTACAAGACAGTTTTGTTTGTTTTTCATGTAATGTTTTCCCATTTCACTTAGGTGGTAATTCTACTTGAGTAATGCCCATGAAATCTATTAACTTCAGTCTTCCTGAAGCTGAGTTATCTTTTGCAGTGAATACCACATGGAGATTTTGGAAAAGACTTCATGTAGTTTTTATTGGGCTTTTTATCTGGTGTGATAAAGGCCAGTAATTCTGAAAGAGGTAGATGAGAATTTTGTATTTGAATTGCTAGAGAACTGCAAACAGTCTGGAAACACGGAATAAATTTATGTGCCTTGTCTGCCTGAAGAAACAATACTCCTTCAGGTATCCTATTAACATCCATAGCCCTCTTTAAAGAAATAAAAATCCATTTCAGTTGTAATTGGAGTCCATATAACCGAAGCAAAAAATAATCTGCAACTGCTAATCAATACCTCAAATGTGTAAGCCCTGGTGTTCAAGAGATGGAAGTCTCTGGCTCTGCCAGACTAGAACCACCTCTGCTTGTATTGATGGGGTAATTTTAGAGCAGAAGAAGTTGCCTTTGAGAAGGAAGCACAACACCCAGTCACAAGACAGATGGATGTACACTAAATATATTTGTAGTATGAATGCAACTAGATACATTCCTTGTATGGAGGCATTCCAGATATACCTCCAAAAGGAGTACATCAACTATATTTTCAGTCTGGTAAGTTCACCACTAGTATGCTTACTAAACTTTTTTTTTTTAAATTTATTTATTTATTTTTTAATGAGAAGACAAAAATCAAATAAAAGGAGAAAAAGGAAGCTACCTGAAGATCTTCAGGAAATAATAGCCATTCTTGGACTCAAGTTTCAAAGCAATAACAGAATATACTTCTTGCTTAAAATTAAGCTCCTACTTTTATCAAAAAACACCAAACCAAAACCACAACAAAACCAACCAAAAGGAAGAAACTGCCCTGGTGCTTTACAAAATTGATTGACTTAAAAACAATTCTCCAAGTCATAGGAAAATAAACCTGCATATTAGACCATGAAGACAGCATAATCCTCACAGGTGGTCACCTACTCTTAAAGCTTCAAGCCTTCAGGGACTGAAGAGAATATATACTGTCATAATCAGCCCATTGCCTCTACTAGCAAAAGTTAACAGAATCCATTGTCTGAGGTTTGAAATTCTGCAGCCATTCCTTGTCTAGTGCAAAAACTGTCGTTTTCAATGCCATCTTCAGAGCTCATTGCTGTTTGAATACTCACACTTTGGGTGACTTCAGTAATATTCCTCCAACACTTGTATCTCAATTCTGTTTTGAAGAGAACAGAAGTCATGGATCTGCCTTTCTCCAGGGGAAAAAAAGGAAAAGAAGCAGCTCTTATGAAACTCCAGACAGCATAAAACCAACCTTTTTTCCTAGATGTCTAAAAACGATGTATGCCTAAAAGTACCTTCTCCAGATCATCTATTCCTCCTTTTCTATTCTTCCACATTGCTAAATCATTGATCCAGGCCCTCATCATCTCATCTAGGGATTCACTTTATCCAACTGTGGCCTGATAAAAATTTATCTAATCTAAACTACTTGCTTTTGTTGTCTATATACAGCTAGAGTATATAAACAGACGGTTCAGAGACAGATTCATCCCAGCCCAGAACAGAGGTCTCAGATGGCAAAGACACATGCAGAGCCTGGATGTGAAGACCTGGATTAAAGCCCAACCCAAAGGTTATGCCTGGGTTCTGGGACTGAGTAAACAGATTAGCATTATTCATACTGATTAGAAAGAAGGCAAAAGGGATTAACAGGGAAAAGATTAGGTCTTCATTTATCCATATCAGATTTGAGGTAACATCTGGAAATAGGTAGAGAGAGACAGTAATTTAAGTCAGTAAAGTGCAGCACATTTTAAAATATCTAGTTGGAGCATGACCTTAATGCTCTGGCACTATTTTTCAAATTCAATGTTTATTTTCATATAAAAAGTGTTTGGAGATATTATAATAATTATCATCACCATCCAAAGCACAACTACTACAAATCAATTCTTTCTTTCAGTTCCTTTCTATTGATGTCCAATGCCATTTTTAAGACCTGGAAAATAAGTTCATGTGGCTTTCAGGAAAAAAATTGTTTTGGTTCTCTGCTAGGCAACAATATATATGGTTTCTCTTAATGTTTTTTTATTTAATCACTGTAACTGGCATGTCTCCTGTGTGCTACCACTGAAACTGTGTCATTAATCTGGAAAAGGTCAACTACAAAACAAAATTTTAAATTGAGCTAAGCACAGTTCAGTTATATTATTCTATAAAAAATGTGAAGCACGTTCAGCACACTGAAGAACCATCTAACCTTTCCTTTATCTTTCCTCTTCACAAAATCCTCATGGATTGGTGTGCCCCAGAGGATCTCTGTTACAGTTTCTGAGTTTAATGCACCTCTAATCCATCGTGTTTCTTTCCTTGGTCCTATTTAAGTCTTCAAACCTTGAAATGACACAATATTCTGATAGTAAGACCTTTATTTTCTCTCTAACCAAGAGCAAATTGAGCCTGTGGGTCTTTGAGATGATCTCTGCAAGGCTGACTTCATGGTGGAACTTCTATCCATGTTCTCACAGGAACAATATCAGGACTAAAAAGTGCAGAGTCATCTGTAATCCTGTTAGCCATCACCTACACAGAACAACAAGAACTTCAAAGAAAACAATTCATAAAGCAACGAAGAACTTCTATGCAGATCCAGTTTCTCAGGAAGGCAATCATATTCTACATGAGGAACCCATAGAGAAGTATTGGAGAGCCTCTTTGAATTCAGGTCTTTTCAGCTGTCTTTTTGTCTAGTACAGAGCCATGTTCTATATTGGAATATACAACATCAACATTTCATCCATAAGTGTTGGTACAGACAGTTTTAAGAACGTGATCTGCTGGACCTGTTTAATCTAATCAGATCTGTATGATTTATTTCTCAGAGAAAACATAGTATGGATCAGCCTTGGCAACTGAGGTTAATCACCCTGAAAACCTCCCTGAGTCCATGAACTTTCCCCAGTAACCTTAGTACCAGCAGAAAATGTTCCTTTACCACCTTTTTTACGCAGGAAGATAGTTCCTGGAAATCTCAGAAATATTTGCTAAGCTTTACAGCATTAGTATGATGCTCTTCACATGTCCTGCTTTCAAATTACTCCAAAGCATGTTTTTTTGCTTTCTTCTTCAATATTTAAAGCTCCATAAAGTACAAAACAATGTCTAATTCTAGAATAGCTTCATTACTAAAAGAATTTTACTAAAATTACTTTATCAATATACTGAATTACAGTTCATAGATAATTTATTACACTTACCTTTTTTTCTCCTAGAAAAATATTAATTTAGAATGCTGTATAAGGTGTTCATTCATTATTGTTCATAGACTCTGTATCAGACATACTTACCTCTGTCTAAATTTGTCCCTAGAACGGCAGATGGGAAGGCTGAAGGCTTAAGATTTATCCACTCTTTTATGTAGAGCATTTCCACTGAAATAAGCAGAGTTTTGTGTAAGCTCTAAGGTACTTTTTCATATCTGAAGAATAAATTTCTCCTGTTTTCAAGTAGGATCATAGTACAGGTGACTTTTGACCACTCTCTTTAAGTCTAACAGTTTCAGCTTCTCAGCTTCTTGAAATAGGAGAAAATCTAGACTTCCATTTATATGACACTGACGGTTATTGTTTAATTGTCCAATTGATAAAACAAGAAGTGCAGAGAGTCTTAGAAGAGACAGATTCTAGCACATCCCCAAATTATATACCCAGCAGAATGCCCATCATTGCAAATTATATCCTATCAATGTTTGCATGAAATGGAAACCAAATCTGGTGGTATTCTTCTGGCAAAATACGAGGCAGAAATGCTTCCAAGTATTTTTTCTTCCGCTACTTACATTTTCTTTTAATTCTTCCATCAGTTAACTACCACGCCCAAGCTGAAAACAGTTTTGTTCTCTATTAGGTATCAAAATAAGAAGTGGTTCCCAGATCTGCCTCCTGTTCCTACTGCCTCTTCTCCAATGTACTATACTATTGCACTTGTTCCACCAAGCAGCTTCTTTCTCTCCCTCTGCTCCTGTCACCTCAGACTTGTTATCTGAACACCACTATTTCTTCCATGTAAGGAAAGGCCCAGTCTTCCCCCTCACATCCCCATCTTTTCTGTAACCACTCAATATTGTTTTGACAGCATCTTCGCTAAAAATTGGTTCATAAGTTTCATCTAGTGAGTCATTCAGCTGTCTATATCTGGCATAGACAAAAAAAAAGAAAAAAAGAATGTTTGGGAGAGGAAGGATGCTAGGTGAATTCTCTAATAGCACTTAAAATCATCACAGCCCCAAAGCGAACACTAATTGTCTTTAATGAGTTTCCAAGAAACATTATAGAACACTTCTAGCCATTAAGCATACTTCTATTCCTAGATACAAGAACCACTATCCTGCCAGAGTCTGATGCCATGTGAAATAAGCCTTCTCCATAAAATATTTAATAAACCTTCAGAAGGAGAATAGCTGATAATGGACTACCTATAGAAATCCGTGAAAAGGAGATTTTAGTCATTAGATTTTATTCCTTCTTGACTTCCAAAACAGATTATGCAAACAACACAACCTACTGCACATCAGAAAAAATAACCATATACTAAAATTGAAATGAAAAAATGTGTGGTGATAATATTCCAATAAGAATTTTACTGGATTTTTTTTATTCATTTGCAAAAATAATTAGTTCCATCACCATTGAGATGAACAGATTTCAGTTATCATTGAAGCTTCTGAAAGGTGTATGTGGATAAAGAATTACTGTAGTTATAAGTACCTATATAGTATTTAAGTATTGCCTATATTACTTAATTCATGAAGGATAAATGTACGTTATATGTAATAATCTCTCCCATATAAGATAGATAATAAAAAATTTCTTGCTCTGGATAGACACACTCTCTAAGACAAATTCTGCTTGCTTTATTCATCCCAAAACAAGAAATGTAATAAAAAATTGAACATTCTACATAATGACACTTGTATAAATTAGGCTGGATTTGCCCCTGATGTTAAAATAAAATAAATTCCAGAAGGACAAATAAAAATAATTTAATATAGAACATATGTATCAATCAATAGTGAAAAATCTCATCAGTTTTCAAAGTCTACCTTAGAAGCTATGGATATTAACTGGTTTCTCCTCATAAAGCTAGATGTTTCTTTTATATTCAGTAAGAACTGTGAATTTCCTAAAAATACTTATATAACATAAAAGAAAAGTTTGAGGAAAAAGTAAAATCCCTGTGAGCTGAAATTTAATAGACTGCAGTTGGTTGCTCCAAACTGTTTGTGGGCAAAAGCATTTTAAAAGCACAGAGTTATTGCATGATGAGTAAGTTGAGTTTTCTTTCCTTTTTTTTTTGGTTTTTCCTCTCCAGTGTAATTTCTTACCAGGAATTGTCACCTTGAGCAAGTCTTACTTTAACCCAAAATGCCAAATGTTAATTTCCCTAAACTGTTTTTGTGTGACAGCCTTTCCAAAAGTACCACAGAAGCCATAAGCCCACTTTCAGGGGTACTGAGCACTCAAAGCTCCAGTTAAATCAGTGGTGGCTGTGGGTACTGGGTGGTATTTAAAAACAAGTTATAAGGCAATGCTGCTGACATACCGAAAGTAGCCCTGGAAGTTCCAAGTGCAGAGAACACCCATTGAATCATCTGGTATTTCCATACATGAAAAACTGGAAAACTGCTTTCTGTTTTCAGATCTTAGGCGGTGCCTGGACTTCATTCAGTCTTATTATGGATTTTCTTAGTGTCCATCTCCCAAATACACTTATGCATCTTAAGGTAAACTAAAACTAACCTCTGTGTTTTTGTGGTTTTATGTGTGTCCATACATACACAAATTCCTCCATACTGTATTTTGAGGTAGCAAACATAAACTTATTTTGCTACTTAGAGACCAGCCCAAAAGAATGGATACAAGATGAAAAAGCTGATCTGCCACCTGCAGAAGCAGTAAGACAATGACATTACCACTATTCACCTGCCACGGTATCACCACCATCATTCTGGTGAGGTCTTTCAATTTTGATAATCTGGGCAGATTCCCCTTTTCTGGAACGCTACCACACTTTTGACAAATTCACAGTCTTGCAAACTTCTGCAAAACCATACAGATGAAAAACTCAGGTTTAATGGAGATTGCACCAGTATTACTAGAAAAATACTTTTTTCAGTCTGGGATTCCCAGAGCCCTGTGCACACTTCTGCTAGCCACCAGAAAGGTGAAAGAAATAGGTCGGGTAACGTGTGGTTCACAATGACAAACTCCAAATGTATGGAATGTATGGAATGCCCCCAAATAAAACAAAACATCTTGACTTCTTTCCATTGTTAGAAAAGTAGAAGTGATAAGAGGGATAAGTGTGTGGAACTAAAAATAGGTGAGAAAAATGGGTCCAATAAAATGACAAAAAATTAGGACTTAATCTGCCAAATGCCAAAATTTCACAACTGACTTTCAAGAGTAAATAGGTATTTTTTCTCCCCATTATTACAGATGTTTTGCAAAGGCAAAGCTACATCAGACAACAAAAGAAGAGGGGTTTTATAGTGGTTGAGAAAAAAATCCTCTTAAAACAGCTGCAAAAACAAAGCTTTCTTAAGTGCTCCTTAATGAAATCGGACAGTATTGAGCTGAGACCCAAACTTGTGTAAAAGGGGTTTCTCCTGCAAATATAGATCTTACACAGTATTCTGAACAAGCCCTTTTAGCCAGTGGCTGGCACGGGGATAAGGTCTTCCAGAACTTGACTTTGACCATTCTCCATAAGGCTAACACTGTTTCAGCTTCTCAGCTTCTAGAAGTGGGAGAAAATTTAGATTTCCATTTATGTGACACTGATGGTTATTGCTTAATTATCCAATTTATAAAACAATAATTGCAGAGAGCCTTAAAGGAGACAGATTCTAGCACATCTCCAAATTACATACTCAGCACAATGCCCATCATCAGAAATGATATCCTATCAATGTTGCATGAAACAGAAACCAAATCTGATGGTATTCTCCTGGTAAATCAAGTAGGCAGAGATGTAAAGGCCTGAAAATGACAGGTTCTAAAACTTCTTGTCTCAATCTGCATTGAAATGCTGACTTACACCTTTATGAAAAGATAAGGAACCAAGTAAATTGCGAACAACAGTTGCCTGCCCAAAAATAAGTCAATGTTTACTGAATTTCTGGATATACAACAAAAGCTCCATAATTACAAAAGTCACGTCAGCAAAGTTTTTTGGTCAGACAGAGGTCAGATCAGCTGTTGAAGATCTTTTCTGATCTCTCCGTCTCAGGAATAATTCCTTTCATCCAGCTTCTCCCAGTGGCTCTATGCATGCTTTACGAATGAATGGTGTACTAATGAGAATATTACAGTTAATTCAGTGGTAAAGTAAAATTAAAATGCTTCTGTCCACTTCCCCCTCATTCTTATCTCAACTGTTTATAGTGCACTGTAAACAGATCATTGAAACAAACAAAAAAAAGGCCAGCTGTGTAGCTCTATCAGCACAACAGAGGGTGAAGGTCTGAATCTTTTTAGGCCAACTCATATTCCAGTTGGCATGCTAAAACATGGTGAAAAAGGTAGCAAAAAAGGGTCTATCTGCAGGCAGATAGTTCTCTAAGTTGACTTACTGCGCAAATAGGAGATGGACTTGGTGATCCCTGTGGGTCCTTTCCAACTCAAGTGTATTCTGTGATCCTGTGAAGCGGTCTGTCCCTAATACCTGTAAAGGGGAGATTGCAGGACAGAGACATACCATCAGAAGGTGGAGCAGGGTGAGACTGCTGTTCCAGTGACAGCCCTCACTCGTGCTGCATTCAAGTGACCATAAAATCACACCCTGAGAAGAAAGCAGTGTATGGCACTGTGGTTGGGTGACACTTGAGTTTGGAACTTCCTGTTGTCTGCTTGTATAGGGACACAAACGGTGCCCAGGACTCTTCAAGATCTTATCTTCTCCAGTTGTCCTTCCACTGTTCCCCTTGTTCATTGTCTACCCCAGATGGCTCAATTCCTTTGTTTCCATGAAATTGGGTTCTATCCATGCAGGAGAAGATCCATTACTCCTCAAGGAAGAAGCATACGGGTTTGTACATATTTTATTCTGCAGGCAGTCCTACACAGTCCTACACAGGATTGGTGAGACAAGGGTTGTTTTGTTGTTTTTCTTTTTTAAATTAGAGATAATGAACATATGTTAAGAGAATTCTGCTGAAAGTGATTTGACTTCCAGCAATATACTTCAGGTCTCTGAAGTATCCATGTCTTATATATCTGTAGCCTTTCAGAGGCAGGACTTCACATCAACATTCACGTGTAAACATGAACTTATTTTGCTATGTGATATAACGTTACGTAGACAACTAAGACCTACAGCCTTAATATGAAGACATTAGACTACTTACAGGAGAGATAGGCAGATTTTGTCAACCTGACCGCAGCCCATAGTATTAAAATATTAGACCATAGAACAGGGTAACTATGGGATTCAAACAAGAAAAATCAAATTGAAAGACAAGGAAAGAACCTCTAGTGAAAAAAAAAAATTCTTTTCCACTAAACACATGTTTTTTCATATGAATAAAATAGAAAGGAGAAAAGTACAAAGGGATTTTTGTACATTTGGTCACCTTTAACATTCAGGAGGACAAATAGTCTACAAGTTCGATGGGGTATTGACACAAGCAGTATCATTCTAATTAAAATGGAACATTGAACTTTTATTGGAGAACAAGAGCGATGAGTGCCGAATGGTGACTTTCTGCTTAAAATATTTGGAAGACAGGCTCACACTATGACCTGCTTCCAGTTTCCAGTGGTATTAGGGATGAAGCCAGTATAAATCCAGTTGTCACAAAAGAAAAAGTTATAGTATATATTAAACCACAAAAAAATACTTTCAAATAACATTAAGGGTATGACTTAAGCCCACAAAAGCCAGGAAATTCAGAGTTAGGGCTCCAAGTCTGTCCTCAACTCACCCCATTTTGTTTAGGTATATAGCAGAGCTGAAGAGAGCTACCTGAAACATTATGGTTTTGGTTTACAAGGGATGGCCCAAAATCTGGCATTCTTCTGTGCTGGGTAGAGTTTGCCTGTTAAAAGCTGACAAAGCCTTCTCATGGAGTGGAAGATTATATGACAAATAAACCACCTCTTGTGCATTAAATGTTAATAATAGAATGCATGCATCCCTTTACTTGAAAAACTTTGTGATCCATGTTCCTGGACTGCAGAGAGTTGATTCCTTTTGGAGATGTTTGGTGACTAGCGGACTAGCCTGTGTCACATATTTAGCTCTGGAATGAGTGAGCTGGTGATCACAGTCACTGATATTTGAATATGCTGAAGAAAGCAGCCAAAACACCAATGAAGCAAAGTCGATTGATAACTAGCAATGAATCTCTAGTGGAGAATATGTGATCGTTTGATAAGAGTGATGAAATTCAACAGAAAGGACACTTAAAAAGTAGTAACAGGTTAAGAGATGAGCTTGAGAAGCAACTTGAAGTAGATAATAAGCTATAAAATTGCGTTGAAGGAGATTTTTGTCTGAATACCCAAGAAAAATATGACTTGTATCAATTTGAGTTGAAGGTGTAAGGAAAGAGAAACAGAGAAATATACGTTTTATTTAGCTATAGCTAAAGTGAAGAGTGACTACTTTCTTGGACACTCTAAGCTTTTGTATGTTTGCTATCATGAGTTTAAAAATATTCAGGATTTTCACTAAGGTTTGTTCAGCCTTTGAATCACTCTAGGAAATACTATGAGTAATTCCTTCATCCCTGCAAATACACCATACTTCATTATCTTGTCTTTGAGAGGTGTTACATTCTGAGATGAAGTTACATGAAAAAACATAATTTTTTGCCCACATAAGGGCATTTACTCAAGTTTTTCTGTACTCCTAATAATGTAACACATACTCACACAAGTTACACAGGACTTTGGCTTCATGTTCTACATAATTTTTAAGGAAGTCAATAACAGCTGGTTTTGATCCCTGTCACTGTCAGTCCCTCCATTACATTTCAGAGGAGCACATCAGTGACTTCATCATAGCAGAATCATGTGCTGACTGATCTCTAAGGTCCACTCAGGTATTGATTCATGCTTTCCAAAAATTCAGACCATGAGTTATTTTAAGGTTTCCCAAGCATTTAAGAGAGCTGAAATGTGTCTAGAATTTGCAATGAATTTCAAAACTTGATGTGTTTTAAGTAATTCCATGTTTCTTCATGTAAGATATACAGCAACCTGTGCTTTTTTGCAATAATTATGCACAATAACTCTATACTTCTTGGGTTGAAATCTGTATTTTAATTTCAAGACATAGCATAAATATTTAATAAAATGAACTGATATACATGGAATACACTTTTTAAAATCTTTCAGTGCTAATTTGAAATTGTGGTGATTACTATCAGCTCAAAGTATATGTCTAACCTTTATTTCCTTACTCCCTGAATAAACTGAATTCTTGTAAACATATTGCCATCTATTTATAGAAATAGCACAAATGAACTGACAAGTTTATTTTAGCTGGGATTATGTCATCCATGCACAGAGTGAAGATGATGGAAGTACAAAGTTGCCATCATTCTCCTAATTCACATTTAAAGTATAGAACCTACTCTTCCCATGAAGTCCAGTCTCATTCAGTTTTCAGAACGAGACTGAATAGTTGTCAAAGGTTTTTTTTTTTTCTTTTAAGCCTATAGATTTGCATCAGATCAAAAGTAAAAAAATAGCTGAAACAGGCAGGCTACACATAGTTCACCTCCAAAGAATAAATTGCTCCATATTTGCTGGAATTCCAGATTATTTTGCCAAAACATTTGCAGTCTTTGTTAAACTGCATGACTTGGGGTTCATTTACGAAAAGTTTCATAATACTAAACTCATACCACAAGAGATAAACTTTTTAACAGCAGTCTACGTTACCAGCATGCAGACAATCAAGTTACCATGCACCAGTTGAAATTCTATTACATTTTCTGTTTGTTTTCTTAGCTAGCCTCCTTCATATGCAAGGCAATATAACCTTTTTCCTCCTTTTTCCTTGAGACTTAAGCTAGCTTTTATTAATTTATGACTGACTGGCTCAGAGGATACAGAAATTCAGCTACCAAGACCTAAAAAAGCTTCTGTAATTCAACCATGTGCCTGAACATTCATGTTGGATGACCTTGTATTAGCTTTGAGTTGAGAACATCCTCCATGCTGTAACTGTTGTTCTGCTTATGCATGATGCCTTGTTAAACTAATGTGACTCTGTTGTGAGCCTGGCCATGCTGAAGCCAGTTTGTACAAGGCAGTGTTTTCAGGAAATCACAAGCACAGATATTACTGGAAAATTGACCTGAGTTTAATACCCTGTGGAGGCATTTTCTTATTCAGTAAACTTAATTTAAATTCAATGTGCCACTTACCTTCTGAATAGAAAAATATTTTAACCTTTAGCTTCAGTCACTAAATCACAGGAAGAAAATGAACAGGAATTAACTTACAGTAGCATGTTCTGAAATATTAAAAAGCATAGTCATTTAACTCAAGACAATATTCTCACCTGTCACCTAAAACTCTGTTAAATTCAGAGTTCATTACAAGCCCTAAGTACAATCGATGTTCCTTGAAAGGGCTGCAAATATTCTGAACAAGCCATGACCCAGTTTTCAGCACAGTTGAGCCAAACTATTTTTGCTGTTTAAATAAAATAACAAAAATGCACATTTTTGCATAGTTTCAGCACAAAATTCAGGGGGCAGAAAGGGGAAGAACTGTGGGCTGAGATGCGTTTCACTTTACAGTTTTGGAAGAACCAAAACTCAAAGTTAAATGAGCATGGTGAGTGCATAGAACCACAGGAACCAAAACCAAAGAAAAGGTTGGGATGGAATGTTATTACAGCTTTTATATCTATCAGGGTAGCTGGGTACTATCTGGCCCATATGGTAATAGTACTTGAATAACACATTTTGTAGTGATTTTTACATGTGATTCTCACCAGTCAAGCCACTACTAGAATGCTGTGTGTAATTCTTGGTGCCCACACTTTAAAAAAAAAGATGTTAAAAAATTGTGCAGGGCTCAGGAAAGCAAAACAAGAATGAATCACAGTGTGGAAAATTAGTCATAGAATGACTGAACAGAAAAGCTCATTCTAGTCAATTTGCCCAAAAGAAGATAACTAGATGACCTGATAATGGCTTATTAGTGATTAAATGAGAACACTTTTGATAGTGGTTTTGTTGATTTTTTAAATTAAAAAAAAAAAGAAAGATAAATATCAAGAACTAATATCTGGAACTTGAAGCCTGTCAAATTGAGAACAAACATAAGGTGCATGTTTCAGATTATCAAGATAATAACAAATAACTTACAAGTGTTATGATGAAATCATTCACCACTTTAAGTCATTGAATGAAAAACAAAAGTCTTAAACTGTTTTTCCTAAATCCATCAAAAGGAGCTTAACACTAAGGTTATTAAGAAAAGATTTAAAATAAGATTGTGATAACCTCAGTCACAAGACATGCAAAACAGAATGGAAAAATTCCCACAAATGTCAGTATATGAGAGCAACAGATGACTAACCAGTTGAAATTTTCAATTTCTCTGAAATTTCTAATGATTTTTTTTTTCATTCTGATCTAAATTCCTTCAATACTATTTTTCCTGCTGACTTGAAAATGCATACTAAAGTAAATTTGAGAACTTCTGAAAATCTTACCCCTATGTCACAAAAGCTGACATTTGATAAGGAACTGGCTGGCTTTCTCCCTTATATTCATTTAATAATAAATTCCTTATGCAATAAAAATGATAATAATAGTTCTCACATAAAGTGCTTTTGCTCTGAGAGCAAAGCAACAATGCAGGCAGCCAGATTAGAAGCCTTAGAAAATAGTCTTTTAAGCCATATTTCTTGCAGCACTGTTTCTTTCTTCCAGAAGTATTACAGAACATATTGCTAATTGACTGTCATAAACAGAAGTGGAGGGAGAAATCTCTGTTTTATCCGTATGTGAAATCCAGCCACTCTTGAGTGCAGCACAACAAAATTTCCCAGTGGTTTCCTCACCTGAAATTATGGTGAATTTAAGATAGTTAGCTGGATTAGCAAAAGCAATCATCTTGTAAGAATATGCAAGTAATTTCCAAACAGATTTTTTTTTTAACTGAAAAACAGTCAAGAATTTTACTCTTGTTCTCCTAGAACACAGCAGTAGTAACTCAAAACCAAACCCTCGGCTGCTATAAAAGAGGTACTCATCATCACCGGCGTTTGAGAATATCAAATCTAGCTGAAGCTAAGACATAAAAGTCCTTTTAGAAGGTGGATTTCATGACACATTTATAGACTGAACTCCTCAGGATTAAGATGTTTTCCCTGTGAATCTGCAGTGAGACTAACTAAGCCACCAGAGGTTAACATGGGACAATGATTCAAGTTATGCAGTCAGTTGAACAAAAGTTCCTCTCAAATTAGTGGGAGTTCTGCTCAGCTGAAGGATTCAGAATTTGGCCCAGTAATAGAAGGCCTTACTCTAATTAAATTATTCATTCTTAGCCCTAAGCATTCCTCTTCCTCAGTGGAGTGTGCCAAGGAAACTAAAAAATTGAGCAGCACAGTAGTATTAAACTTTAACAATGCTTTGCACTGACACGGGGGGAATATCACATCTATTTAGAACAATGACATGATCTCCAGCTGGAGCCAGGGAATTCACAGTATATGAAACTTACAGATGTGCTTTTCACTGGGACCATCCCTTGGTCTCATATGCTGAAGTTGTTCTCATGCCTCATGCTCCTATGCATAGTGCTTGACCCAAACCACTCAAATCTCACTGAAGTTACTGTCAGTTACATGCCAAAGGTTGTAAATGCCCAGCAGGAAAGTGAGGTGTTTATTTTACGTATTACTCAATTGCTGTTAATACGTTTCTAATTTTTATATCTAAAACATAATTTTTTGAACTGTATGTTAACATTACTGGATTTGGCTTCAGTTCAATGAATACCTACAATATCTCTCATTTTCATTAGGTTGATAGATCTCTGATTCAGTTGGTCCGTAGTACATAACATCAAAAAAAGCGTGACAATATTACACAGTGTCATATGTCATATTTAGTTAAAAAAAAAAAAAGGAAAGAAAGAAAAAACTTATAAAACTTATAAAACCTTTTGAAAGTTATTTACATTATGCAAGGATAATATTTTTTTAAAATAATTTTTTTAAAATATTTTCTATTTCTTTAAATACTTTTAAGATATTTGCATGCAGCAGTACAACTGCATACTTGAGTGACTTACATGTTCTTGCCTGTTTGTTTTTCCTCCTCTTGAGATGTGGAAAGAGGCTACTAATGTCATTCTTCCAGGCATATTTGGTTTTTGGTTTTTTACACAGGCATGCATAAACTTTTAATTCAAGGGAGTATGCTGATCTTTAACAGGAACAGTGTGAATTCCCACCCGAGATCTTCCTTTCATGGAAAATGTAGCATCCTTTAGGGGTGAACTTAATGGTAATTCTCACTTTTAAGTTCTTGACTTTAAATAAATGTCTATATTTTTAAAAACAGCCAAGTAGGAAAATCACATCTATCACATTGCACTGTTTTCATACCCACGAGTCATGAGTGGGGCTGATATATCTTGCTGCATGGCACAGACCACTGTTGTTTAGAAGAGGAAGTGAGTTGGTAGTTGATTGCTCTTACTGGTTGTTCTTGCCTTCAGCCCCATTTATTCCCAGCTGAATAATGTTTTTTTCCAACCAATTCCAGTCTTTCTGACTAAATCTCACACAATCACAGACTTATTTGGGTTGGACATGACCTAAAAGATGATATAGTTCCACCCCCCCGTGCCATGAGCAGAGACATCTTCCACTAGATCAGGTTGCTGCAAGCCCCATCCAACCTGGCCTTGAACACTTCCAGGGAGAGGGCATCCACAGGTCCTCTGGGTAATCTGTTCCAGTGTCTCACCACACTCATAGTGAAGAATTGATTCCTTATATCTAATTACCTTCAACCTGGACACTGCTGCTCCAAGTAAACCAGAAGCTCTGAGCTGATGGTACAGCAATGTTACACTGGCAAGACTCAGATGACAGGCACAAATGTTAGCGTGGGTATGTCCGTAAGAAAGCCTTATCTTTTTGTTCTCCTTGCTTAACCAGTCCTTGAGTTTACCAGGTTAGCTGATATGCTTTTTGATTGGCTTCATTTCATATAACAATGTATACATTGTCATGTGGCTAGTCATCTGCACAGGATTAATTGTTTTATTTACTCAATAGAGCAAGGTAGGCATTTCTAGACCATGATTATTGCTTCTAAGGACAGATTACTGAAAGAGTTCCCAATCTAATAGTTCCAATAACATTTCATAAAGGGAGCCTAGGTGGTCAGTTCAGTTTCCAAAGTTACGTTATAGATATCTAAAATTGAGTAAAATGAATTCCATCCTCCACGGACAAATTATATGTGCAAATCAGGTGGTCTGTAATTCAATACAGGAAAGACAGGCATACAAAAAAGTCCCTATGACTATCCCTAATAATTTTCAAGTTGTGGATAAGTTTCACAAGTACCCTATTCAGAAGCTGCTCATGTTTACCCATCCTGTTTGATCAATTATCTCTATACTAACAAACTGCTGACTGAATTTAAAGATTATATACAGTCAGTGGAAAGGTGAGAAGGACATGACTGCTAGTACTTACTAAAGATAATTCCAGCTGCTGGCTATATGAGGTAGCATTCCCTGTCCCTGTCATAGGCAAGCAGTCTTACTCCCACTCCTGTGCTGACATCTTCATGGCTACAGTCTTAGCAAAGTATTTCATCTGCAAAGTTAGTAGTCTTTATCTGGATTAGTTCTCTAAAAGTCAAGAAGCAGGAACATGCCACCATTGTCTGGCGATAGGTGAGGTCACCACTTTTGGCAGAAGCATCTACTTAGATCATCTTCAAGTGATTGTGAAAGAACAACCTTAGCTGCATGCAGAGTTAATTCTCATTATCTTCTGCATTGCCACAGCATGTAACCACTCATTCTCAGATTCCTGCTAAAATGGGATGTAAAACTCAACACTGAGTGTCATTTGTTAGTGTCTGAGAAGTCATCTGACAATGGGGGAAGGACCAAAAGAGCACTGAAGAGGTAAAAACCTGGGTGTTAAAGAGTAAACAGAATCAGATCAGTGAAAAACTTCATTTTTAAGTGGGAAAAAGTTAAGTGATGAAAAACTGCTTCCAGAACAGCTCATAATATCCTGAAAATTTTGTTCCAAACAGGAAGAAAATAGACATCCAAGATCACCTTTTGATGAATTTTATATCCCTGTTACAAAACACAAGGTTTCAAGTCTTCTCATTAAAATAGTTTCAATATTTCTTCTCAGTTTCTTAGAAATTTCTCAAAAAAATCATACCTGAGGTGGATATATATAAAGTTTCTTTACATAGTTAGAGTTTATCTACAGAAAACAAGATTTTATAACAAGATACATCTGAAAGCTGTAAAACTGGGCATTTTTTCCAGTCCTAATAATAATATTAATAATAATACTTTTATTGTACAAACCTGTGTGTGAAAATTCTAGTGTGGAAGTGAAAATGAAACTATGCAGCAAGTACTGACTTTTTAAGCGTTCTCTCTGTTGGTACTACATGAGTGTCTATAAAGTCTATATACTGAGTATATACATAGCTGTGCAGTAATAATAACAATAGTAAGTACATCCCATGTACTACTCATCCTTGCAAATATGGACAGGATACAGGATAACTGGTACTCACAAATGGCCCTGCAGACTAAGCATATAGAATTATCATGGTGCAGCAGCTTATGAACAAGTGAAGCAACACCTCAGAAATAACCTCCAACTTTAGCTCTCATGTCCAATAAATAAATATTAATTATTATTAATACATATCACAATACTGTTCAAGATGTCCAGTAAGGCACTCTGCGGACATATTGAAAACAGAGCCCCTGTCTTCAAGAGCTTACAGGATTAAGTCTGACCTATTTATCACAAAGATGCTGATCCAGATATTCTTAGGGATTTGCTTGAAGTACTGTTTTAATTGCATGTTTCTCAAGAACACATATCACTTCAGGATCTTCTAGGTGACATACTGGTAAAAGGAAATTTACCACACACACCCCTCTAAGCCTGATGAGGGCCCAAGAGCTAATCAAAACCACTACAGGCCTTTTAGCAACAAATCTGAATTAATCAAATCATCCCTGCTGTTTTTTGTTAATGTTTGGACAATCTAGCTTTTCTTCAGTATGCTCTTGCCATCTGAGTAGAGGACAGGGAGCCAGAAACTCCCTGAGTTTTAATCCTGGCTCTGACACTGATTCTCTCTGTGGCTTTGGGCAAAGAGTCATTGTTCTATAGTAAAATGCTTGTATTGGCAAGATGATGAACTACTACTGTAGATGATCTAATAAAATTTTTCCATCTTTAATTTCTGTGATTCTGTAATGCTAACAACATAAGTTTAAGCCTCTCATCTGAATAGAGGAGATAAACACTTACACAGCTTGCCTGCATGCAAAGAAGAACTAAAGTTACACGTTACAGGACTTCAGAGCACTGAAACTACAATGCATAACCAGTACCTTATTTAGTACCTTGATAACCAACAATACCTACAGGGGAAGTGTAAGACAAGGCCAGATTCAATATCCTTCTTTCCACTCTACTAATCATAGTCTGAACTAGAGTTCATTGGCAAATTCTGTCTGTAGCTAATTGGGGACCCTCCTTTTGTGTTTAAGCATTGCTTCACTAAAATGTTTCAGAAGAGTAAAGCAACCAGTAAAATAGCCAATGGTGGACGTTTTTTTCTTTTGGGTGGGGGAAGGTAAGGGAAGAGGGTAAGCACAAAAGGGCAAAGTTCCAAGAGAGATGCTTATGCCAATGCATAAAATGACACAGTCATTGTGAGAATGCCTGCATTTCCCAGCTCCTACAGCCAGCTCAGTTGCACCCACTGGTTGCTGAAGAAGATGGAGATTCTTATGGGTGACTCTAACTTGCCCTAGGGAATAGACTGAAGAATAATAGATCCAAGATAACCTCCCAAAAGTACAATAATAACAATATGCTTCTGAGAAATGTTATTAAAATTTCTAGGTTTAGAAGGACAGAAGACATAGAATCATAGAATC